>JAJBBP010000043.1:0-460869 GCA_021464625.1 Proterorhinus semilunaris | reverse complement strand
ACCAAATAAACCAATAAACAAATACATTCCCACAGAATGATCACGCATAAAAAACAAAACTGTGGAAATCCACAGCCGTGATCGTATAGAGGTTAGTACTCTGCGTTGTGGCCGCAGCAACCCCGGTTCGAATCCGGGTCAAGGCATTAGTGATCAATTCCTCAAAGGCAATGCTGTCTCGTTTATTTGCAGTACAATTGTTTCAACCAGAAACTGATAGTCCAAAGCTTTCAACCTCTAAGAGTTTTTTTTAATTCCTAAGAGCAACCGTTACCTTTAAATATGTGCTGGGTTTTGACCGGTCGGTGTGTGTTTTTAAACTGAATATGGCAGGTAGCCAAACATTTTGTCAGTAGTGCTTTTTCAAGTGTTCAGTTCTACCAAAATAGGCCTAGCATGTGATAATGACTTATCTGAATATATCCATGCAGGGCTCGTCCGCCATTCGGACTCTGGCCCTCTAGCTCTTTAAGGGAGAATCATACCCCTAGACCAACGAGCCTCAAACTTCTGAGCAAAGGACACACATTATTCACTATCGCCAACCTTTGATATGAGTCAAAAGTCAAAATTTAAGCCAAACCCAAGAAATAAGTGTAGCTCCTCTTTCTGACTGCTGCATTAGTTGAACGCCTGTGTAGACTTTTCAAGTTCAGTCTGTCTTTGTTCAAATTTAAAATTCGCCTTCGAGCCAAAGGAACCTACACTCCTCTACCAAGTGAGCTAACGGAGGCACACAAAAGCACTATTTGATTCAAACACACTGGCATAGATAATGCAAAAAATTAAAATTAAAGATGTACAAACATAACTGTAGAAAGAGAACACTCTTGAGTGTTTCAGGTTTTTATTCAAGACTGAACTTCCTCTTTCAGCACCACAGAGGGGGTATCTGGATTTGAACCAGAGACCTCTTGATCTGCAGTCAAATGCTCTACCACTGAGCTACACCCCCACTCTTCTGAAGGTAGTTTTATACCGATGGATTGATACAACTATCAATCCTTTTGCCTTGAATGGGCTCAAGCTGGGTCATTCCTTGTCGGAACAACAAACTTACTCTTAATCTTTTTCCATGTGATCAAACACACTAACCGTTGATACAGTATGTCCCGTTATATAAGACACCAATACTATGGTGACAATTAACACCTGACATTCCATAATAGTGCAAGGCCAGAAGATTGTTATTTATACAAGCTGATTTGATACAGCCTACATTAGTCGAGTCATTGGACATGACTGTCTAGGCTTTAAAAGGTCAGTCTGCCTTTGAGTCAACTGGAAAATTCTCCTTCGAGCCGGATTTGAACCATCGACCTAAGGATGTCTACTTAGGAACCTACAGTCCTCCGCTCTACTAACTGAGCTATCGAAGGTTCTTTCTGCTGCATTTTGAGAATCAACAATTTCTCTGAAACATCATAAAAAAAATGTTTAATTGAAAATGTAACAAACCCAACTGCTGAAAGAGGAGACTGTTTCGGATGCATGCTAATACCAACTGTGCTTCTGATATTGTTGGCTCGGTGCTCACTTTGGAATATCTGTTTCATTTTCTTTGGAGTTATTTCTGATCTTCCTTTCGATATTTGGGGCAAACGTTTGAACAAGACTGGCACTGGCTTCCTTAGCTAGGGTTGAGTGTTCAACTGCCATCTGATATTTCTGCTGAAGCAGAGTGGCGCAGCGGAAGCGTGCTGGGCCCATAACCCAGAGGTCGATGGATCGAAACCATCCTCTGCTAGTCTTTGGTGCCAGTGTATCTTATGGAGTAGTTGCTGTCTCTGTGGACACATTGGTCCTTCAGTAAAGCTAGACTATTTTTCAAAAACTGTGCGCCATGCAACGCTAATCTGACAAGGAACCCGCAGAAGTCATTTTGGTCTGGTGCCTTTTTACAATGAGGCCCATTTGCACAAACTCCTCTACTAATAAGAAATGTTTTCAGAAAACACAATCATTACTTGGAAATGCTCACATACGACGTTATACGCAGTGAGGCCCTTTGCCATCTCATCGACAACTGTTTAAAATGAGTTACCTACAAAAAAGACCGCTGTCTTCTAGAGTACTCAACAGAAAATCATCAACTCTCTTCAGCAACTGCGACACAGTTCACGTGTGGGCTCTTCCGGGAATTGAACCCGGGACCTCTCGCACCCGAAGCAAGAATCATACCCCTAGACCAACGAGCCTCAAGGGACCATGCCTAAATAGTTTTGGTACCCTACCAACTCTTTCACACTGCAATTGAAGGCTTTCATGCTCACCCGTAAAAGGTGTTCGCTGCACCAACTGAGCTATCAATATATGGCAATTGTTCACATTTCCAAGTAGCCATACATTCAAAAAGACTCGTTCCATAATATCTGAAATGTGACATTTGGATATGCTTGAAAGTCTTATAGAAAACCGTGATCGCTCAACAAAATTTAAGGCTAGGTTCTAAGTAGGACATGAAGGAATTTTAATTAACACCGGGTTTTAAAGGGGCTAGTCGAGCAATGGATAAAGCGTCTGACCATGGATGAGAAGATTCTAGGTTCTGTTCCTAGCTAGCTAGTCTGTATTTTTAGGCTGGAAATTGTCATTGACAAAAGGAAGATAACAAAATTGAGTATTGAGATGTTGGCGTGTTATTTGCCACTAAATTAAAATACATTGAATGTCCCACCTTCCTCTGTCCTGCTTTAAAAATGCTACAGCAAAGAGATTTTGACCATTTTCTGATGCTCTGCTTAACAGTGGGGCTGTAAATACATGTGAAAGAAAAGCATTATACAATTACATTGCAGTACATGCATTCACTAACTTTCCTCTATCCTACAACTCAAATGCTACACCAAGGCGACTCAAGTTCTTATCCAAAGTTTGGCCTCTTCTGAAACATGGAATTGAACTCTTTGCATTTTTATAATTTGCTGCATCTTGTTTTTCTGCCGACTGGCCTTTTTATTTAGTTTCAGTGTCGGACAATGGATGCAAATTAGCCCATGGCTACATTCCGGTGTGGTGTGTTCATAAACATGCACTGTCAACTACCAAATAAACCAATAAACAAATACATTCCCACAGAATGATCACGCATAAAAAACAAAACTGTGGAAATCCACAGCCGTGATCGTATAGAGGTTAGTACTCTGCGTTGTGGCCGCAGCAACCCCGGTTCGAATCCGGGTCAAGGCATTAGTGATCAATTCCTCAAAGGCAATGCTGTCTCGTTTATTTGCAGTACAATTGTTTCAACCAGAAACTGATAGTCCAAAGCTTTCAACCTCTAAGAGTTTTTTTTAATTCCTAAGAGCAACCGTTACCTTTAAATATGTGCTGGGTTTTGACCGGTCGGTGTGTGTTTTTAAACTGAATATGGCAGGTAGCCAAACATTTTGTCAGTAGTGCTTTTTCAAGTGTTCAGTTCTACCAAAATAGGCCTAGCATGTGATAATGACTTATCTGAATATATCCATGCAGGGCTCGTCCGCCATTCGGACTCTGGCCCTCTCGCTCTTTAAGGGAGAATCATACCCCTAGACCAACGAGCCTCAAACTTCTGAGCAAAGGACACACATTATTCACTATCGCCAACCTTTGATATGAGTCAAAAGTCAAAATTTAAGCCAAACCCAAGAAATAAGTGTAGCTCCTCTTTCTGACTGCTGCATTAGTTGAACGCCTGTGTAGACTTTTCAAGTTCAGTCTGTCTTTGTTCAAATTTAAAATTCGCCTTCGAGCCAAAGGAACCTACACTCCTCTACCAAGTGAGCTAACGGAGGCACACAAAAGCACTATTTGATTCAAACACACTGGCATAGATAATGCAAAAAATTTAAATTAAAGATGTACAAACATAACTGTAGAAAGAGAACACTCTTGAGTGTTTCAGGTTTTTATTCAAGACAGAACTTCCTCTTTCAGCACCAGAGAGGGGGTATCCGGATTTGAACCAGAGACCTCTTGATCTGCAGTCAAATGCTCTACCACTGAGCTACACCCCCACTGTTCTGAAGGTAGTTTTATACCGATGGATTGATACAACTATCAATCCTTTTGCCTTGAATGGGCTCAAGCTGGGTCATTCCTTGTCGGAACAACAAACTTACTCTTAATCTTTTTCCATGTGATCAAACACACTAACCGTTGATACAGTATGTCCCGTTATATAAGACACCAATACTATGGTGACAATTAACACCTGACATTCCATAATAGTGCAAGGCCAGAAGATTGTTATTTATACAAGCTGATTTGATACAGCCTACATTAGTCGAGTCATTGGACATGACTGTCTAGGCTTTAAAAGGTCAGTCTGCCTTTGAGTCAACTGGAAAATTCTCCTTCGAGCCGGATTTGAACCAGCGACCTAAGGATGTCTACTTAGGAACCTACAGTCCTCCGCTCTACCAACTGAGCAATCGAAGGTTCTTTCTGCTGCATTTTGAGAATCAACAATTTCTCTGAAACATCATAAAAAAAATGTTTAATTGAAAATGTAACAAACCCAACTGCTGAAAGAGGAGACTGTTTCGGATGCATGCTAATACCAACTGTGCTTCTGATATTGTTGGCTCGGTGCTCACTTTGGAATATCTGTTTCATTTTCTTTGGAGTTATTTCTGAGTTGAGTGTTCAACTGCCATCTGACATTTCTGCTAAAGCAGAGTGGCGCAGCGGAAGCGTGCTGGGCCCATAACCTAGAGGTCAATGGATCGAAACCATCCTCTGCTAGTCTTTGGTGCCAGTGTATCATATGGAGTAGTTGCTGTCTCTGTGGACACATTGGTCCTTCAGAAAAGCTACACTATTTTTCAAAAACTGTGCGCCATGCAACGCTAATCTCACAAGGAAGATTTTGGAGAAGTCATTTTGGTCTGGTGCCTTTTTACAATGAGGCCCATTTGCACAAACTCCTCGACTAATAAGAAATGTTTTCAGAAAACACAATCATTCCTTGGAAATGCTCACATACGACGTTATACGCAGTGAGGCCCTTTGCCATCTCATCGACAACTGTTTCAAATGAGTTACCTACAAAACAGACCGCTGTCTTCTAGAGTACTCAACAGAAAATCATCAACTCTCTTCAGCAACTGCTACACAGTACACGTGTGGGCTCGTCCGGGAATTGAACCCTGGACCTCTCGCACCCAAAGCGAGAATCATACCCCTAGACCAACGAGCCTCAAGAGATCAGACCTGAATAGTTTTGGTACCCTACCAACACTTTCACACTGCAATTGAAGGCTTTCATGCTCACCCGTAAAAGGTGTTCGCTCCACCAACTGAGCTATCAATATATGGCAATTGTTCACATTTCCAAGTAGCCATACATTCAAAAAGACTCGTTCCATAATATCTCAAATGTGACATTTGGATATGCTTGAAAGTCTTTTAGAAAACCATGATCGCTCAACAAAATTTAAGGCTAGGTTCTAAGTAGGACATGAAGGAATTTTAATTAACACTGGGTTTTAAAGGGGCTAGTGGAGCAATGGATAAAGCGTCTGACCATGGATGAGAAGATTCTAGGTTCTGTTCCTAGCTAGCTAGTCTGTATTTTTAGGCTGGAAATTGTCATTGACAAAAGGAAGATAACAACATTGAGATTTGAGATGTTGGCATGTTATTTGCCACTAAATTAAAATACATTGAATGTCCCACCTTCCTCTGTCCTGCTTTAAAAATGCTACAGCAAAGAGATTTTGACCATTTTCTGATGCTCTGCTTAACAGTGGGGCTGTAAATACATGTGAAAGAAAAGCATTATACAATTACATTGCAGTACATGCATTCACTAACTTTCCTCTATCCTACAACTCAAATGCTACACCAAGGCGACTCAAGTTCTTATCCAAAGTTTGGCCTCTTCTGAAACATGGAATTGAACTCTTTGCATTTTTATAATTTGCTGCATCTTGTTTTTCTGCTGACTGGCCTTTGTATTTAGTTTCAGTGTCGGACAATGGATGCAAATTAGCCCATGGCTACATTCCGGTGTGGTGTGTTCATAAACATGCACTGTCAACTACCAAATAAACCAATAAACAAATACATTCCCACAGAATGTATTTGGGTGGGGGCTCATAAGCTTTTTGCTTCAGCCCACTCCTTTTGAGCACAAGGTGTATTGCTCAAATAAACAAATAAACAAATAAACAAACAGAATGATCACACATTAAAAACAAAACTGTGGAAATCCACAGCCGTGATCGTATAGAGGTTAGTACTCTGTGTTGTGGCCGCAGCAACCCCGGTTCGAATCCGGGTCAAGGCATTAGTGATCAATTCCTCAAAGGCAATGCTGTCTCGTTTATTTGCAGTATAATTGTTTCAACCAGAAACTGATAGTCCAAAGCTTTCAAGCTCTAAGAGTTTTTTTTAATTCCTAAGAGCAACCGTTACCTTTAAATATGTGCTGGGTTTTGACCGGTCGGTGTGTGTTTTTAAACTGAATATGGCAGGTAGCCAAACATTTTGTCAGTAGTGCTTTTTCAAGTGTTCAGTTCTACCAAAATAGGCCTAGCATGTGATAATGACTTATCTGAATATATCCATGCAGGGCTCGTCCGCCATTCGGACTCTGGCCCTCTCGCTCTTTAAGGGAGAATCATACCCCTAGACCAACGAGCCTCAAACTTCTGAGCAAAGGACACACATTATTCACTATCGCCAACCTTTGATATGAGTCAAAAGTCAAAATTTAAGCCAAACCCAAGAAATAAGTGTAGCTCCTCTTTCTGACTGCTGCATTAGTTGAACGCCTGTGTAGACTTTTCAAGTTCAGTCTGTCTTTGTTCAAATTTAAAATTCGCCTTCGAGCCAAAGGAACCTACACTCCTCTACCAAGTGAGCTAACGGAGGCACACAAAAGCACTATTTGATTCAAACACACTGGCATAGATAATGCAAAAAATTAAAATTAAAGATGTACAAACATAACTGTAGAAAGAGAACACTCTTGAGTGTTTCAGGTTTTTATTCAAGACTGAACTTCCTCTTTCAGCACCAAAGAGGGGGTATCTGGATTTGAACCAGAGACCTCTTGATCTGCAGTCAAATGCTCTACCACTGAGCTACACCCCCACTGTTCTGAAGGTAGTTTTATACCGATGGATTGATACAACTATCAATCCTTTTGCCTTGAATGGGCTCAAGCTGGGTCATTCCTTGTCGGAACAACAAACTTACTCTTAATCTTTTTCCATGTGATCAAACACACTAACCGTTGATACAGTATGTCCCGTTATATAAGACACCAATACTATGGTGACAATTAACACCTGACATTCCATAATAGTGCAAGGCCAGAAGATTGTTATTTATACAAGCTGATTTGATACAGCCTACATTAGTCGAGTCATTGGACATGACTGTCTAGGCTTTAAAAGGTCAGTCTGCCTTTGAGTCAACTGGAAAATTCTCCTTCGAGCCGGATTTGAACCAGCGACCTAAGGATGTCTACTTAGGAACCTACAGTCCTCCGCTCTACCAACTGAGCTATCGAAGGTTCTTTCTGCTGCATTTTGAGAATCAACAATTTCTCTGAAACATCATAAAAAAAATGTTTAATTGAAAATGTAACAAACCCAACTGCTGAAAGAGGAGACTGTTTCGGATGCATGCTAATACCAACTGTGCTTCTGATATTGTTGGCTCGGTGCTCACTTTGGAATATCTGTTTCATTTTCTTTGGAGTTATTTCTGATCTTCCTTTCGATATTTGGGGCAAACGTTTGAACAAGACTGGCACTGGCTTCCTTAGCTAGGGTTGAGTGTTCAACTGCCATCTGATATTTCTGCTGAAGCAGAGTGGCGCAGCGGAAACGTGCTGGGCCCATAACCCAGAGGTCGATGGATCGAAACCATCCTCTGCTAGTCTTTGGTGCCAGTGTATCTTATGGAGTAGTTGCTGTCTCTGTGGACACATTGGTCCTTCAGTAAAGCTAGACTATTTTTCAAAAACTGTGCGCCATGCAACGCTAATCTGACAAGGAACCCGCAGAAGTCATTTTGGTCTGGTGCCTTTTTACAATGAGGCCTATTTGCACAAACTCCTCTACTAATAAGAAATGTTTTCAGAAAACACAATCATTACTTGGAAATGCTCACATACGACGTTATACGCAGTGAGGCCCTTTGCCATCTCATCGACAACTGTTTAAAATGAGTTACCTACAAAAAAGACCGCTGTCTTCTAGAGTACTCAACAGAAAATCATCAACTCTCTTCAGCAACTGCGACACAGTTCACGTGTGGGCTCGTCCGGGAATTGAACCCGGGACCTCTCGCACCCGAAGCAAGAATCATACCCCTAGACCAACGAGCCTCAAGGGACCATGCCTAAATAGTTTTGGTACCCTACCAACTCTTTCACACTGCAATTGAAGGCTTTCATGCTCACCCGTAAAAGGTGTTCGCTGCACCAACTGAGCTATCAATATATGGCAATTGTTCACATTTCCAAGTAGCCATACATTCAAAAAGACTCGTTCCATAATATCTGAAATGTGACATTTGGATATGCTTGAAAGTCTTATAGAAAACCGTGATCGCTCAACAAAATTTAAGGCTAGGTTCTAAGTAGGACATGAAGGAATTTTAATTAACACCGGGTTTTAAAGGGGCTAGTCGAGCAATGGATAAAGCGTCTGACCATGGATGAGAAGATTCTAGGTTCTGTTCCTAGCTAGCTAGTCTGTATTTTTAGGCTGGAAATTGTCATTGACAAAAGGAAGATAACAAAATTGAGATTTGAGATGTTGGCGTGTTATTTGCCACTAAATTAAAATACATTGAATGTCCCACCTTCCTCTGTCCTGCTTTAAAAATGCTACAGCAAAGAGATTTTGACCATTTTCTGATGCTCTGCTTAACAGTGGGGCTGTAAATACATGTGAAAGAAAAGCATTATACAATTACATTGCAGTACATGCATTCACTAACTTTCCTCTATCCTACAACTCAAATGCTACACCAAGGCGACTCAAGTTCTTATCCAAAGTTTGGCCTCTTCTGAAACATGGAATTGAACTCTTTGCATTTTTATAATTTGCTGCATCTTGTTTTTCTGCCGACTGGCCTTTTTATTTAGTTTCAGTGTCGGACAATGGATGCAAATTAGCCCATGGCTACATTCCGGTGTGGTGTGTTCATAAACATGCACTGTCAACTACCAAATAAACCAATAAACAAATACATTCCCACAGAATGATCACGCATAAAAAACAAAACTGCGGAAATCCACAGCCGTGATCGTATAGAGGTTAGTACTCTGCGTTGTGGCCGCAGTAACCCCGGTTCGAATCCGGGTCAAGGCATTAGTGATCAATTCCTCAAAGGCAATGCTGTCTCGTTTATTTGCAGTACAATTGTTTCAACCAGAAACTGATAGTCCAAAGCTTTCAACCTCTAAGAGTTTTTTTTAATTCCTAAGAGCAACCGTTACCTTTAAATATGTGCTGGGTTTTGACCGGTCGGTGTGTGTTTTTAAACTGAATATGGCAGGTAGCCAAACATTTTGTCAGTAGTGCTTTTTCAAGTGTTCAGTTCTACCAAAATAGGCCTAGCATGTGATAATGACTTATCTGAATATATCCATGCAGGGCTCGTCCGCCATTCGGACTCTGGCCCTCTCGCTCTTTAAGGGAGAATCATACCCCTAGACCAACGAGCTTCAAACTTCTGAGCAAAGGACACACATTATTCACTATCGCCAACCTTAGATATGAGTCAAAAGTCAAAATTTAAGCCAAACCCAAGAAATAAGTGTAGCTCCTCTTTCTGACTGCTGCATTAGTTGAACGCCTGTGTAGACTTTTCAAGTTCAGTCTGTCTTTGTTCAAATTTAAAATTCGCCTTCGAGCCAAAGGAACCTACACTCCTCTACCAAGTGAGCTAACGGAGGCACACAAAAGCACTATTTGATTCAAACACACTGGCATAGATAATGCAAAAAATTTAAATTAAAGATGTACAAACATAACTGTAGAAAGAGAACACTCTTGAGTGTTTCAGGTTTTTATTCAAGACAGAACTTCCTCTTTCAGCACCAGAGAGGGGGTATCCGGATTTGAACCAGAGACCTCTTGATCTGCAGTCAAATGCTCTACCACTGAGCTACACCCCCACTGCTCTGAAGGTAGTTTTATACCGATGGATTGATACAACTATCAATCCTTTTGCTTTGAATGGGCTCAAGCTGGGTCATTCCTTATCGGAACAACAAACTTACTCTTAATCTTTTTCCATGTGATCAAACACACTAACCGTTGATACAGTATGTCCCGTTATATAAGACACTAGGGCTGAACGATTTTGAGAAATAATCTAATTGCGATTTTTTTTCTTCAATATTGCGATTGCGATTAAATATGCGATTATTGTTGCAAGGTCCTCTTCTCATGTATTTTTCACCTAACACAAGCAATAAATCAGCCTGTTTCATAATAAACAATATTTGAAGTGAAAATTGCAACAAAATTGTTGCTTGACCTATTCAAAATGTGTGTGGACTGCACTTCTTAAACTGTCTGAACTTAACAGTACAGTCTATAAATAAATGCTAAATTATATAGATATTAAAAAAAAAAATAACTCACTGATCCAGTCAGTAACATCACCCATACTAAAGTGCAGGAAAGTAAGAACAAACGTCTGCTTTAACTAGTTGGAAAAGTTTTAGGAAATCAAACTCCCAATTAATACAAAATAAGCTATTTAATTTATTAAATAGTACTTTATTATTTCGGCCAATCAAATCCCTGTCTGAGCTGCAAATCGTAGTTGCTTCAGATGCGCGTTATTGAAGGACACGGAGAGGCCAGATGGAGCACACGCCAAATCACAGTGGAATTAAGAGCAGCATTTTGGTTTTGGGATGTAACTTTGGACAATATGAAGAAAGAAAAGAACACTGACACAAGGAGACGGGACATGAGGTGCCAGACACAGACACGTATCTTTGACTCGCAGCCATTTAGTGACATTTCAGCTTAAACAGCACATTTCCTCAGCAAAATAAGACATGACACGGACTCCTGCCTCGGATCCTAGTTACCAACCCTTTTCATACAGCAGTTTAGTGTTTATATCTAGCGTCTGTACGACCTACGGAGCGGATATGCGGTAGACGCAAAGGTAAATAAAGGCACATGGCACATCGCCTCCGCGGATACTTAATGGTCATGAAACGTCATTATGCTTTTGAGATAAGTTCTTTATCCACAACATTCCCAAACATAAGCCCCCTAAACTGAGCCACAAACGACTCTTTACTTTTTACAATCAGCACAGACTCACCTATATATGTCTGTGGAGGCAGAGGCGTAGAATCCGGAGGTGAGGGAGTTTCTGTGATCGTCAGAGCGTGTAGTAGCGGCGACGGAATGGCGTGATTAGCGCTGCGGCTAACGCAATGCTAACGGAGAAAAGCAATATTCCTTCGCGGTGGCTGCATGATAAAAGCTGATATTTTCACTGTACATCCACAATCTACCGCGCACCTTAACTAGACTGAGACGTAAACAAAAGCACGCGACGGAGCGGACTTTGCTGCCATATCTCGTTGCTCTATTTACTTCCCAAATCGCGTGCCCTGCGATTACGAAATCGCGTTGTGTAATATCGCGATAAAATTGCAAATGCAATTAATCGTTCAGCCCTATAAGACACCAATACTATGGTGACAATTAACACCTGACATTCCATAATAGTGCAAGGCCAGAAGATTGTTATTTATACAAGCTGATTTGATACAGCCTACATTAGTCGAGTCATTGGACATGACTGTCTAGGCTTTAAAAGGTCAGTCTGCCTTTGAGTCAACTGGAAAATTCTCCTTCGAGCAGGATTTGAACCAGCGACCTAAGGATGTCTACTTAGGAACCTACAGTCCTCCGCTCTACCAACTGAGCAATCGAAGGTTCTTTCTGCTGCATTTTGAGAATCAACAATTTCTCTGAAACATCATAAAAAAAATGTTTAATTGAAAATGTAACAAACCCAACTGCTGAAAGAGGAGACTGTTTCGGATGCATGCTAATACCAACTGTGCTTCTGATATTGTTGGCTCGGTGCTCACTTTGGAATATCTGTTTCATTTTCTTTGGAGTTATTTCTGAGTTGAGTGTTCAATAGGGCTGAACGATTAATTGCATTTGCAATTTTATCGCGATATTACACAACGCGATTTCGTAATCGCAGGGCACGCGATTTGGGAAGTAAATGGAGCAACGAGATATGTCAGCAAAGTCCGCTCCGTCGCGTGCTTTTGTTTACGTCTCAGTCTAGTTAAGGTGCGCGGTAGATTGTGGATGTACAGTGAAAATATCAGCGTTTATCATGCAGCCACCGCGAAGGAATATTGCTTTTCTCCGTTAGCATTGCGTTAGCCACAGCGCTAATCACGCCATTCCGTCGCCGCTACTACACGCTCTGGTGTTCACAGAAACTCCCTCACCTCCGGATTCTACGCCTCTGCCTCCACAGACATATATAGGTGAGTCTGTGCTGATTGTAAAAAGTAAAGAGTCGTTTGTGGCTCAGTTTACGAGGCTTATGTTTGGGAATGTGGATAAAGAACTTGTCTCAAAAGCATAATGACGTTTCATGACCATTAAGTATCCGCGGAGGCGATGTGCCATGTGCCTTTATTTACCTTTGCATCTACCGCATATCCGCTCCGTAGGTCGTACAGACGCAAGATATAAACACTAAACTGCAGTATGAAAAGGGTTGGTAACTAGGATCCGAGGCAGGAGTCCGTGTCATGTCTTATTTTGCTGAGGTGCTGTTTAAGGTGAAATGTCACTAAATGGCTGCGAGTCAAAGATACGTGTCTGTGTCTGGCACCTCATGTCGCCGTCTCCTTGTGTCAGTGTTCTTCTCTTTCTTCATATTGTCCAAAGTTACATCCCAAAACCAAAATGCTGCTCTTAATTCCACTGTTTTGGCGTGTGCTCCATCTGGCCTCTCCGTGTCCTTCAATAACGCGCATCTGAAGCAACTACGAGTCGCAGCTCAGACTGGGATTTGATTGGCCGAAATAATAAAGTACTATTTAATAAATTAAATAGCTTATTTTGTATTAATTGGGAGTTTGATTTCCTAAAACTTTTCCAACTAGTTAAAGCAGACGTTTGTTCTTACTTTCCTGCACTTTAGTATGGGTGATGTTACTGACTGGATCAGTGAGTTATTATTTTTTAATATCTATATAATTTAGCATTTATTTATAGACTGTACTGTTAAGTTCAGACAGTTTAAGAAGTGCAGTCCACACAAATTTTGAATAGGTCAAGCAACAATTTTGTTGCAATTTTCACTTCAAATATTGTTTATTATGAAACAGGCTGATTTATTGCTTGTGTTAGGTGAAAAATACATGAGAAGAGGACCTTGCAACAATAATCGCATATTTAATCGCAATCGCAATATTGAAGAAAAAAAATTGCAATTAGATTATTTCTCAAAATCGTTCAGCCCTAGTGTTCAACTGCCATCTGACATTTCTGCTGAAGCAGAGTGGCGCAGCGGAAGCGTGCTGGGCCCATAACCTAGAGGTCAATGGATCGAAACCATCCTCTGCTAGTCTTTGGTGCCAGTGTATCATATGGAGTAGTTGCTGTCTCTGTGGACACATTGGTCCTTCAGAAAAGCTACACTATTTTTCAAAAACTGTGCGCCATGCAACGCTAATCTCACAAGGAAGATTTTGGAGAAGTCATTTTGGTCTGGTGCCTTTTTACAATGAGGCCCATTTGCACAAACTCCTCTACTAATAAGAAATGTTTTCAGAAAACACAATCATTCCTTGGAAATGCTCACATACGACGTTATACGCAGTGAGGCCCTTTGCCATCTCATCGACAACTGTTTCAAATGAGTTACCTACAAAAAAGACCGCTGTCTTCTAGAGTACTCAACAGAAAATCATCAACTCTCTTCAGCAACTGCTACACAGTACACGTGTGGGCTCGTCCGGGAATTGAACCCGGGACCTCTCGCACCCAAAGCGAGAATCATACCCCTAGACCAACGAGCCTCAAGAGATCAGACCTGAATAGTTTTGGTACCCTACCAACACTTTCACACTGCAATTGAAGGCTTTCATGCTCACCCGTAAAAGGTGTTCGCTCCACCAACTGAGCTATCAATATATGGCAATTGTTCACATTTCCAAGTAGCCATACATTCAAAAAGACTCGTTCCATAATATCTCAAATGTGACATTTGGA
This sequence comes from Proterorhinus semilunaris, assembly GCA_021464625.1. NCBI lineage: Eukaryota > Metazoa > Chordata > Actinopteri > Gobiiformes > Gobiidae > Proterorhinus > Proterorhinus semilunaris. The sequence continues at coordinate 446,635 of JAJBBP010000043.1, read as the reverse complement.
TATGCTTGAAAGTCTTTTAGAAAACCATGATCGCTCAACAAAATTTAAGGCTAGGTTCTAAGTAGGACATGAAGGAATTTTAATTAACACTGGGTTTTAAAGGGGCTAGTGGAGCAATGGATAAAGCGTCTGACCATGGATGAGAAGATTCTAGGTTCTGTTCCTAGCTAGCTAGTCTGTATTTTTAGGCTGGAAATTGTCATTGACAAAAGGAAGATAACAAAATTGAGATTTGAGATGTTGGCGTGTTATTTGCCACTAAATTAAAATACATTGAATGTCCCACCTTCCTCTGTCCTGCTTTAAAAATGCTACAGCAAAGAGATTTTGACCATTTTCTGATGCTCTGCTTAACAGTGGGGCTGTAAATACATGTGAAAGAAAAGCATTATACAATTACATTGCAGTACATGCATTCACTAACTTTCCTCTATCCTACAACTCAAATGCTACACCAAGGCGACTCAAGTTCTTATCCAAAGTTTGGCCTCTTCTGAAACATGGAATTGAACTCTTTGCATTTTTATAATTTGCTGCATCTTGTTTTTCTGCCGACTGGCCTTTTTATTTAGTTTCAGTATCGGACAATGGATGCAAATTAGCCCATGGCTACATTCCGGTGTGGTGTGTTCATAAACATGCACTGTCAACTACCAAATAAACCAATAAACAAATACATTCCCACAGAATGATCACACATTAAAAACAAAACTGTGGAAATCCACAGCCGTGATCGTATAGAGGTTAGTACTCTGCGTTGTGGCCGCAGCAACCCCGGTTCGAATCCGGGTCAAGGCATTAGTGATCAATTCCTCAAAGGCAATGCTGTCTCGTTTATTTGCAGTACAATTGTTTCAACCAGAAACTGATAGTCCAAAGCTTTCAAGCTCTAAGAGTTTTTTTTAATTCCTAAGAGCAACCGATACCTTTAAATATGTGCTGGGTTTTGACCGGTCGGTGTGTGTTTTTAAACTGAATATGGCAGGTAGCCAAACATTTTGTCAGTAGTGCTTTTTCAAGTGTTCAGTTCTACCAAAATAGGCCTAGCATGTGATAATGACTTATCTGAATATATCCATGCAGGGCTCGTCCGCCATTCGGACTCTGGCCCTCTCGCTCTTTAAGGGAGAATCATACCCCTAGACCAACGAGCCTCAAACTTCTGAGCAAAGGACACACATTATTCACTATCGCCAACCTTTGATATGAGTCAAAAGTCAAAATTTAAGCCAAACCCAAGAAATAAGTGTAGCTCCTCTTTCTGACTGCTGCATTAGTTGAACGCCTGTGTAGACTTTTCAAGTTCAGTCTGTCTTTGTTCAAATTTAAAATTCGCCTTCGAGCCAAAGGAACCTACACTCCTCTACCAAGTGAGCTAACGGAGGCACACAAAAGCACTATTTGATTCAAACACACTGGCATAGATAATGCAAAAAATTAAAAATAAAGATGTACAAACATAACTGTAGAAAGAGAACACTCTTGAGTGTTTCAGGTTTTTATTCAAGACAGAACTTCCTCTTTCAGCACCAGAGAGGGGGTATCCGGATTTGAACCAGAGACCTCTTGATCTGCAGTCAAATGCTCTACCACTGAGCTACACCCCCACTGTTCTGAAGGTAGTTTTATACCGATGGATTGATACAACTATCAATCCTTTTGCCTTGAATGGGCTCAAGCTGGGTCATTCCTTGTCGGAACAACAAACTTACTCTTAATCTTTTTCCATGTGATCAAACACACTAACCGTTGATACAGTATGTCCCGTTATATAAGACACCAATACTATGGTGACAATTAACACCTGACATTCCATAATAGTGCAAGGCCAGAAGATTGTTATTTATACAAGCTGATTTGATACAGCCTACATTAGTCGAGTCATTGGACATGACTGTCTAGGCTTTAAAAGGTCAGTCTGCCTTTGAGTCAACTGGAAAATTCTCCTTCGAGCCGGATTTGAACCAGCGACCTAAGGATGTCTACTTAGGAACCTACAGTCCTCCGCTCTACCAACTGAGCTATCGAAGGTTCTTTCTGCTGCATTTTGAGAATCAACAATTTCTCTGAAACATCATAAAAAAAATGTTTAATTGAAAATGTAACAAACCCAACTGCTGAAAGAGGAGACTGTTTCGGATGCATGCTAATACCAACTGTGCTTCTGATATTGTTGGCTCGGTGCTCACTTTGGAATATCTGTTTCATTTTCTTTGGAAATATTTCTGAGTTGAGTGTTCAACTGCCATCTGACATTTCTGCTGAAGCAGAGTGGCGCAGCGGAAGCGTGCTGGGCCCATAACCTAGAGGTCAATGGATCGAAACCATCCTCTGCTAGTCTTTGGTGCCAGTGTATCATATGGAGTAGTTGCTGTCTCTGTGGACACATTGGTCCTTCAGAAAAGCTACACTATTTTTCAAAAACTGTGCGCCATGCAACGCTAATCTCACAAGGAAGATTTTGGAGAAGTCATTTTGGTCTGGTGCCTTTTTACAATGAGGCCCATTTGCACAAACTCCTCTACTAATAAGAAATGTTTTCAGAAAACACAATCATTCCTTGGAAATGTTCACATACGACGTTATACGCAGTGAGGCCCTTTGCCATCTCATCGACAACTGTTTCAAATTAGTTACCTACAAAAAAGACCGCTGTCTTCTAGAGTACTCAACAGAAAATCAATCAATCAACTCTCTTCAGCAACTGCTACACAGTACACGTGTGGGCTCGTCCGGGAATTGAACCCGGGACCTCTCGCACCCAAAGCGAGAATCATACCCCTAGACCAACGAGCCTCAAGAGATCAGACCTGAATAGTTTTGGTACCCTACCAACACTTTCACACTGCAATTGAAGGCTTTCATGCTCACCCGTAAAAGGTGTTCGCTGCACCAACTGAGCTATCAATATATGGCAATTGTTCACATTTCCAAGTAGCCATACATTCAAAAAGACTCGTTCCATAATATCTGAAATGTGACATTTGGATATGCTTGAAAGTCTTTTAGAAAACCATGATCGCTCAACAAAATTTAAGGCTAGGTTCTAAGTAGGACATGAAGGAATTTTAATTAACACTGGGTTTTAAAGGGGCTAGTGGAGCAATGGATAAAGCGTCTGACCATGGATGAGAAGATTCTAGGTTCTGTTCCTAGCTAGCTAGTCTGTATTTTTAGGCTGGAAATTGTCATTGACAAAAGGAAGATAACAAAATTGAGATTTGAGATGTTGGCGTGTTATTTGCCACTAAATTAAAATACATTGAATGTCCCACCTTCCTCTGTCCTGCTTTAAAAATGCTACAGCAAAGAGATTTTGACCATTTTCTGATGCTCTGCTTAACAGTGGGGCTGTAAATACATGTGAAAGAAAAGCATTATACAATTACATTGCAGTACATGCATTCACTAACTTTCCTCTATCCTACAACTCAAATGCTACACCAAGGCGACTCAAGTTCTTATCCAAAGTTTGGCCTCTTCTGAAACATGGAATTGAACTCTTTGCATTTTTATAATTTGCTGCATCTTGTTTTTCTGCTGACTGGCCTTTGTATTTAGTTTCAGTGTCGGACAATGGATGCAAATTAGCCCATGGCTACATTCCGGTGTGGTGTGTTCATAAACATGCACTGTCAACTACCAAATAAACCAATAAACAAATACATTCCCACAGAATGTATTTGGGTGGGGGCTCATAAGCTTTTTGCTTCAGCCCACTCCTTTTGAGCACAAGGTGTATTGCTCAAATAAACAAATAAACAAATAAACAAACAGAATGATCACACATTAAAAACAAAACTGTGGAAATCCACAGCCGTGATCGTATAGAGGTTAGTACTCTGTGTTGTGGCCGCAGCAACCCCGGTTCGAATCCGGGTCAAGGCATTAGTGATCAATTCCTCAAAGGCAATGCTGTCTCGTTTATTTGCAGTATAATTGTTTCAACCAGAAACTGATAGTCCAAAGCTTTCAAGCTCTAAGAGTTTTTTTTAATTCCTAAGAGCAACCGTTACCTTTAAATATGTGCTGGGTTTTGACCGGTCGGTGTGTGTTTTTAAACTGAATATGGCAGGTAGCCAAACATTTTGTCAGTAGTGCTTTTTCAAGTGTTCAGTTCTACCAAAATAGGCCTAGCATGTGATAATGACTTATCTGAATATATCCATGCAGGGCTCGTCCGCCATTCGGACTCTGGCCCTCTCGCTCTTTAAGGGAGAATCATACCCCTAGACCAACGAGCCTCAAACTTCTGAGCAAAGGACACACATTATTCACTATCGCCAACCTTTGATATGAGTCAAAAGTCAAAATTTAAGCCAAACCCAAGAAATAAGTGTAGCTCCTCTTTCTGACTGCTGCATTAGTTGAACGCCTGTGTAGACTTTTCAAGTTCAGTCTGTCTTTGTTCAAATTTAAAATTCGCCTTCGAGCCAAAGGAACCTACACTCCTCTACCAAGTGAGCTAACGGAGGCACACAAAAGCACTATTTGATTCAAACACACTGGCATAGATAATGCAAAAAATTAAAATTAAAGATGTACAAACATAACTGTAGAAAGAGAACACTCTTGAGTGTTTCAGGTTTTTATTCAAGACTGAACTTCCTCTTTCAGCACCAAAGAGGGGGTATCTGGATTTGAACCAGAGACCTCTTGATCTGCAGTCAAATGCTCTACCACTGAGCTACACCCCCACTGTTCTGAAGGTAGTTTTATACCGATGGATTGATACAACTATCAATCCTTTTGCCTTGAATGGGCTCAAGCTGGGTCATTCCTTGTCGGAACAACAAACTTACTCTTAATCTTTTTCCATGTGATCAAACACACTAACCGTTGATACAGTATGTCCCGTTATATAAGACACCAATACTATGGTGACAATTAACACCTGACATTCCATAATAGTGCAAGGCCAGAAGATTGTTATTTATACAAGCTGATTTGATACAGCCTACATTAGTCGAGTCATTGGACATGACTGTCTAGGCTTTAAAAGGTCAGTCTGCCTTTGAGTCAACTGGAAAATTCTCCTTCGAGCCGGATTTGAACCAGCGACCTAAGGATGTCTACTTAGGAACCTACAGTCCTCCGCTCTACCAACTGAGCTATCGAAGGTTCTTTCTGCTGCATTTTGAGAATCAACAATTTCTCTGAAACATCATAAAAAAAATGTTTAATTGAAAATGTAACAAACCCAACTGCTGAAAGAGGAGACTGTTTCGGATGCATGCTAATACCAACTGTGCTTCTGATATTGTTGGCTCGGTGCTCACTTTGGAATATCTGTTTCATTTTCTTTGGAGTTATTTCTGATCTTCCTTTCGATATTTGGGGCAAACGTTTGAACAAGACTGGCACTGGCTTCCTTAGCTAGGGTTGAGTGTTCAACTGCCATCTGATATTTCTGCTGAAGCAGAGTGGCGCAGCGGAAACGTGCTGGGCCCATAACCCAGAGGTCGATGGATCGAAACCATCCTCTGCTAGTCTTTGGTGCCAGTGTATCTTATGGAGTAGTTGCTGTCTCTGTGGACACATTGGTCCTTCAGTAAAGCTAGACTATTTTTCAAAAACTGTGCGCCATGCAACGCTAATCTGACAAGGAACCCGCAGAAGTCATTTTGGTCTGGTGCCTTTTTACAATGAGGCCTATTTGCACAAACTCCTCTACTAATAAGAAATGTTTTCAGAAAACACAATCATTACTTGGAAATGCTCACATACGACGTTATACGCAGTGAGGCCCTTTGCCATCTCATCGACAACTGTTTAAAATGAGTTACCTACAAAAAAGACCGCTGTCTTCTAGAGTACTCAACAGAAAATCATCAACTCTCTTCAGCAACTGCGACACAGTTCACGTGTGGGCTCGTCCGGGAATTGAACCCGGGACCTCTCGCACCCGAAGCAAGAATCATACCCCTAGACCAACGAGCCTCAAGGGACCATGCCTAAATAGTTTTGGTACCCTACCAACTCTTTCACACTGCAATTGAAGGCTTTCATGCTCACCCGTAAAAGGTGTTCGCTGCACCAACTGAGCTATCAATATATGGCAATTGTTCACATTTCCAAGTAGCCATACATTCAAAAAGACTCGTTCCATAATATCTGAAATGTGACATTTGGATATGCTTGAAAGTCTTATAGAAAACCGTGATCGCTCAACAAAATTTAAGGCTAGGTTCTAAGTAGGACATGAAGGAATTTTAATTAACACCGGGTTTTAAAGGGGCTAGTCGAGCAATGGATAAAGCGTCTGACCATGGATGAGAAGATTCTAGGTTCTGTTCCTAGCTAGCTAGTCTGTATTTTTAGGCTGGAAATTGTCATTGACAAAAGGAAGATAACAAAATTGAGATTTGAGATGTTGGCGTGTTATTTGCCACTAAATTAAAATACATTGAATGTCCCACCTTCCTCTGTCCTGCTTTAAAAATGCTACAGCAAAGAGATTTTGACCATTTTCTGATGCTCTGCTTAACAGTGGGGCTGTAAATACATGTGAAAGAAAAGCATTATACAATTACATTGCAGTACATGCATTCACTAACTTTCCTCTATCCTACAACTCAAATGCTACACCAAGGCGACTCAAGTTCTTATCCAAAGTTTGGCCTCTTCTGAAACATGGAATTGAACTCTTTGCATTTTTATAATTTGCTGCATCTTGTTTTTCTGCCGACTGGCCTTTTTATTTAGTTTCAGTGTCGGACAATGGATGCAAATTAGCCCATGGCTACATTCCGGTGTGGTGTGTTCATAAACATGCACTGTCAACTACCAAATAAACCAATAAACAAATACATTCCCACAGAATGATCACGCATAAAAAACAAAACTGCGGAAATCCACAGCCGTGATCGTATAGAGGTTAGTACTCTGCGTTGTGGCCGCAGTAACCCCGGTTCGAATCCGGGTCAAGGCATTAGTGATCAATTCCTCAAAGGCAATGCTGTCTCGTTTATTTGCAGTACAATTGTTTCAACCAGAAACTGATAGTCCAAAGCTTTCAACCTCTAAGAGTTTTTTTTAATTCCTAAGAGCAACCGTTACCTTTAAATATGTGCTGGGTTTTGACCGGTCGGTGTGTGTTTTTAAACTGAATATGGCAGGTAGCCAAACATTTTGTCAGTAGTGCTTTTTCAAGTGTTCAGTTCTACCAAAATAGGCCTAGCATGTGATAATGACTTATCTGAATATATCCATGCAGGGCTCGTCCGCCATTCGGACTCTGGCCCTCTCGCTCTTTAAGGGAGAATCATACCCCTAGACCAACGAGCTTCAAACTTCTGAGCAAAGGACACACATTATTCACTATCGCCAACCTTAGATATGAGTCAAAAGTCAAAATTTAAGCCAAACCCAAGAAATAAGTGTAGCTCCTCTTTCTGACTGCTGCATTAGTTGAACGCCTGTGTAGACTTTTCAAGTTCAGTCTGTCTTTGTTCAAATTTAAAATTCGCCTTCGAGCCAAAGGAACCTACACTCCTCTACCAAGTGAGCTAACGGAGGCACACAAAAGCACTATTTGATTCAAACACACTGGCATAGATAATGCAAAAAATTTAAATTAAAGATGTACAAACATAACTGTAGAAAGAGAACACTCTTGAGTGTTTCAGGTTTTTATTCAAGACAGAACTTCCTCTTTCAGCACCAGAGAGGGGGTATCCGGATTTGAACCAGAGACCTCTTGATCTGCAGTCAAATGCTCTACCACTGAGCTACACCCCCACTGCTCTGAAGGTAGTTTTATACCGATGGATTGATACAACTATCAATCCTTTTGCTTTGAATGGGCTCAAGCTGGGTCATTCCTTATCGGAACAACAAACTTACTCTTAATCTTTTTCCATGTGATCAAACACACTAACCGTTGATACAGTATGTCCCGTTATATAAGACACTAGGGCTGAACGATTTTGAGAAATAATCTAATTGCGATTTTTTTTCTTCAATATTGCGATTGCGATTAAATATGCGATTATTGTTGCAAGGTCCTCTTCTCATGTATTTTTCACCTAACACAAGCAATAAATCAGCCTGTTTCATAATAAACAATATTTGAAGTGAAAATTGCAACAAAATTGTTGCTTGACCTATTCAAAATGTGTGTGGACTGCACTTCTTAAACTGTCTGAACTTAACAGTACAGTCTATAAATAAATGCTAAATTATATAGATATTAAAAAAAAAAATAACTCACTGATCCAGTCAGTAACATCACCCATACTAAAGTGCAGGAAAGTAAGAACAAACGTCTGCTTTAACTAGTTGGAAAAGTTTTAGGAAATCAAACTCCCAATTAATACAAAATAAGCTATTTAATTTATTAAATAGTACTTTATTATTTCGGCCAATCAAATCCCTGTCTGAGCTGCAAATCGTAGTTGCTTCAGATGCGCGTTATTGAAGGACACGGAGAGGCCAGATGGAGCACACGCCAAATCACAGTGGAATTAAGAGCAGCATTTTGGTTTTGGGATGTAACTTTGGACAATATGAAGAAAGAAAAGAACACTGACACAAGGAGACGGGACATGAGGTGCCAGACACAGACACGTATCTTTGACTCGCAGCCATTTAGTGACATTTCAGCTTAAACAGCACATTTCCTCAGCAAAATAAGACATGACACGGACTCCTGCCTCGGATCCTAGTTACCAACCCTTTTCATACAGCAGTTTAGTGTTTATATCTAGCGTCTGTACGACCTACGGAGCGGATATGCGGTAGACGCAAAGGTAAATAAAGGCACATGGCACATCGCCTCCGCGGATACTTAATGGTCATGAAACGTCATTATGCTTTTGAGATAAGTTCTTTATCCACAACATTCCCAAACATAAGCCCCCTAAACTGAGCCACAAACGACTCTTTACTTTTTACAATCAGCACAGACTCACCTATATATGTCTGTGGAGGCAGAGGCGTAGAATCCGGAGGTGAGGGAGTTTCTGTGATCGTCAGAGCGTGTAGTAGCGGCGACGGAATGGCGTGATTAGCGCTGCGGCTAACGCAATGCTAACGGAGAAAAGCAATATTCCTTCGCGGTGGCTGCATGATAAAAGCTGATATTTTCACTGTACATCCACAATCTACCGCGCACCTTAACTAGACTGAGACGTAAACAAAAGCACGCGACGGAGCGGACTTTGCTGCCATATCTCGTTGCTCTATTTACTTCCCAAATCGCGTGCCCTGCGATTACGAAATCGCGTTGTGTAATATCGCGATAAAATTGCAAATGCAATTAATCGTTCAGCCCTATAAGACACCAATACTATGGTGACAATTAACACCTGACATTCCATAATAGTGCAAGGCCAGAAGATTGTTATTTATACAAGCTGATTTGATACAGCCTACATTAGTCGAGTCATTGGACATGACTGTCTAGGCTTTAAAAGGTCAGTCTGCCTTTGAGTCAACTGGAAAATTCTCCTTCGAGCAGGATTTGAACCAGCGACCTAAGGATGTCTACTTAGGAACCTACAGTCCTCCGCTCTACCAACTGAGCAATCGAAGGTTCTTTCTGCTGCATTTTGAGAATCAACAATTTCTCTGAAACATCATAAAAAAAATGTTTAATTGAAAATGTAACAAACCCAACTGCTGAAAGAGGAGACTGTTTCGGATGCATGCTAATACCAACTGTGCTTCTGATATTGTTGGCTCGGTGCTCACTTTGGAATATCTGTTTCATTTTCTTTGGAGTTATTTCTGAGTTGAGTGTTCAATAGGGCTGAACGATTAATTGCATTTGCAATTTTATCGCGATATTACACAACGCGATTTCGTAATCGCAGGGCACGCGATTTGGGAAGTAAATGGAGCAACGAGATATGTCAGCAAAGTCCGCTCCGTCGCGTGCTTTTGTTTACGTCTCAGTCTAGTTAAGGTGCGCGGTAGATTGTGGATGTACAGTGAAAATATCAGCGTTTATCATGCAGCCACCGCGAAGGAATATTGCTTTTCTCCGTTAGCATTGCGTTAGCCACAGCGCTAATCACGCCATTCCGTCGCCGCTACTACACGCTCTGGTGTTCACAGAAACTCCCTCACCTCCGGATTCTACGCCTCTGCCTCCACAGACATATATAGGTGAGTCTGTGCTGATTGTAAAAAGTAAAGAGTCGTTTGTGGCTCAGTTTACGAGGCTTATGTTTGGGAATGTGGATAAAGAACTTGTCTCAAAAGCATAATGACGTTTCATGACCATTAAGTATCCGCGGAGGCGATGTGCCATGTGCCTTTATTTACCTTTGCATCTACCGCATATCCGCTCCGTAGGTCGTACAGACGCAAGATATAAACACTAAACTGCAGTATGAAAAGGGTTGGTAACTAGGATCCGAGGCAGGAGTCCGTGTCATGTCTTATTTTGCTGAGGTGCTGTTTAAGGTGAAATGTCACTAAATGGCTGCGAGTCAAAGATACGTGTCTGTGTCTGGCACCTCATGTCGCCGTCTCCTTGTGTCAGTGTTCTTCTCTTTCTTCATATTGTCCAAAGTTACATCCCAAAACCAAAATGCTGCTCTTAATTCCACTGTTTTGGCGTGTGCTCCATCTGGCCTCTCCGTGTCCTTCAATAACGCGCATCTGAAGCAACTACGAGTCGCAGCTCAGACTGGGATTTGATTGGCCGAAATAATAAAGTACTATTTAATAAATTAAATAGCTTATTTTGTATTAATTGGGAGTTTGATTTCCTAAAACTTTTCCAACTAGTTAAAGCAGACGTTTGTTCTTACTTTCCTGCACTTTAGTATGGGTGATGTTACTGACTGGATCAGTGAGTTATTATTTTTTAATATCTATATAATTTAGCATTTATTTATAGACTGTACTGTTAAGTTCAGACAGTTTAAGAAGTGCAGTCCACACAAATTTTGAATAGGTCAAGCAACAATTTTGTTGCAATTTTCACTTCAAATATTGTTTATTATGAAACAGGCTGATTTATTGCTTGTGTTAGGTGAAAAATACATGAGAAGAGGACCTTGCAACAATAATCGCATATTTAATCGCAATCGCAATATTGAAGAAAAAAAATTGCAATTAGATTATTTCTCAAAATCGTTCAGCCCTAGTGTTCAACTGCCATCTGACATTTCTGCTGAAGCAGAGTGGCGCAGCGGAAGCGTGCTGGGCCCATAACCTAGAGGTCAATGGATCGAAACCATCCTCTGCTAGTCTTTGGTGCCAGTGTATCATATGGAGTAGTTGCTGTCTCTGTGGACACATTGGTCCTTCAGAAAAGCTACACTATTTTTCAAAAACTGTGCGCCATGCAACGCTAATCTCACAAGGAAGATTTTGGAGAAGTCATTTTGGTCTGGTGCCTTTTTACAATGAGGCCCATTTGCACAAACTCCTCTACTAATAAGAAATGTTTTCAGAAAACACAATCATTCCTTGGAAATGCTCACATACGACGTTATACGCAGTGAGGCCCTTTGCCATCTCATCGACAACTGTTTCAAATGAGTTACCTACAAAAAAGACCGCTGTCTTCTAGAGTACTCAACAGAAAATCATCAACTCTCTTCAGCAACTGCTACACAGTACACGTGTGGGCTCGTCCGGGAATTGAACCCGGGACCTCTCGCACCCAAAGCGAGAATCATACCCCTAGACCAACGAGCCTCAAGAGATCAGACCTGAATAGTTTTGGTACCCTACCAACACTTTCACACTGCAATTGAAGGCTTTCATGCTCACCCGTAAAAGGTGTTCGCTCCACCAACTGAGCTATCAATATATGGCAATTGTTCACATTTCCAAGTAGCCATACATTCAAAAAGACTCGTTCCATAATATCTCAAATGTGACATTTGGATATGCTTGAAAGTCTTTTAGAAAACCATGATCGCTCAACAAAATTTAAGGCTAGGTTCTAAGTAGGACATGAAGGAATTTTAATTAACACTGGGTTTTAAAGGGGCTAGTGGAGCAATGGATAAAGCGTCTGACCATGGATGAGAAGATTCTAGGTTCTGTTCCTAGCTAGCTAGTCTGTATTTTTAGGCTGGAAATTGTCATTGACAAAAGGAAGATAACAAAATTGAGATTTGAGATGTTGGCGTGTTATTTGCCACTAAATTAAAATACATTGAATGTCCCACCTTCCTCTGTCCTGCTTTAAAAATGCTACAGCAAAGAGATTTTGACCATTTTCTGATGCTCTGCTTAACAGTGGGGCTGTAAATACATGTGAAAGAAAAGCATTATACAATTACATTGCAGTACATGCATTCACTAACTTTCCTCTATCCTACAACTCAAATGCTACACCAAGGCGACTCAAGTTCTTATCCAAAGTTTGGCCTCTTCTGAAACATGGAATTGAACTCTTTGCATTTTTATAATTTGCTGCATCTTGTTTTTCTGCCGACTGGCCTTTTTATTTAGTTTCAGTATCGGACAATGGATGCAAATTAGCCCATGGCTACATTCCGGTGTGGTGTGTTCATAAACATGCACTGTCAACTACCAAATAAACCAATAAACAAATACATTCCCACAGAATGATCACACATTAAAAACAAAACTGTGGAAATCCACAGCCGTGATCGTATAGAGGTTAGTACTCTGCGTTGTGGCCGCAGCAACCCCGGTTCGAATCCGGGTCAAGGCATTAGTGATCAATTCCTCAAAGGCAATGCTGTCTCGTTTATTTGCAGTACAATTGTTTCAACCAGAAACTGATAGTCCAAAGCTTTCAAGCTCTAAGAGTTTTTTTTAATTCCTAAGAGCAACCGATACCTTTAAATATGTGCTGGGTTTTGACCGGTCGGTGTGTGTTTTTAAACTGAATATGGCAGGTAGCCAAACATTTTGTCAGTAGTGCTTTTTCAAGTGTTCAGTTCTACCAAAATAGGCCTAGCATGTGATAATGACTTATCTGAATATATCCATGCAGGGCTCGTCCGCCATTCGGACTCTGGCCCTCTCGCTCTTTAAGGGAGAATCATACCCCTAGACCAACGAGCCTCAAACTTCTGAGCAAAGGACACACATTATTCACTATCGCCAACCTTTGATATGAGTCAAAAGTCAAAATTTAAGCCAAACCCAAGAAATAAGTGTAGCTCCTCTTTCTGACTGCTGCATTAGTTGAACGCCTGTGTAGACTTTTCAAGTTCAGTCTGTCTTTGTTCAAATTTAAAATTCGCCTTCGAGCCAAAGGAACCTACACTCCTCTACCAAGTGAGCTAACGGAGGCACACAAAAGCACTATTTGATTCAAACACACTGGCATAGATAATGCAAAAAATTAAAAATAAAGATGTACAAACATAACTGTAGAAAGAGAACACTCTTGAGTGTTTCAGGTTTTTATTCAAGACAGAACTTCCTCTTTCAGCACCAGAGAGGGGGTATCCGGATTTGAACCAGAGACCTCTTGATCTGCAGTCAAATGCTCTACCACTGAGCTACACCCCCACTGTTCTGAAGGTAGTTTTATACCGATGGATTGATACAACTATCAATCCTTTTGCCTTGAATGGGCTCAAGCTGGGTCATTCCTTGTCGGAACAACAAACTTACTCTTAATCTTTTTCCATGTGATCAAACACACTAACCGTTGATACAGTATGTCCCGTTATATAAGACACCAATACTATGGTGACAATTAACACCTGACATTCCATAATAGTGCAAGGCCAGAAGATTGTTATTTATACAAGCTGATTTGATACAGCCTACATTAGTCGAGTCATTGGACATGACTGTCTAGGCTTTAAAAGGTCAGTCTGCCTTTGAGTCAACTGGAAAATTCTCCTTCGAGCCGGATTTGAACCAGCGACCTAAGGATGTCTACTTAGGAACCTACAGTCCTCCGCTCTACCAACTGAGCTATCGAAGGTTCTTTCTGCTGCATTTTGAGAATCAACAATTTCTCTGAAACATCATAAAAAAAATGTTTAATTGAAAATGTAACAAACCCAACTGCTGAAAGAGGAGACTGTTTCGGATGCATGCTAATACCAACTGTGCTTCTGATATTGTTGGCTCGGTGCTCACTTTGGAATATCTGTTTCATTTTCTTTGGAAATATTTCTGAGTTGAGTGTTCAACTGCCATCTGACATTTCTGCTGAAGCAGAGTGGCGCAGCGGAAGCGTGCTGGGCCCATAACCTAGAGGTCAATGGATCGAAACCATCCTCTGCTAGTCTTTGGTGCCAGTGTATCATATGGAGTAGTTGCTGTCTCTGTGGACACATTGGTCCTTCAGAAAAGCTACACTATTTTTCAAAAACTGTGCGCCATGCAACGCTAATCTCACAAGGAAGATTTTGGAGAAGTCATTTTGGTCTGGTGCCTTTTTACAATGAGGCCCATTTGCACAAACTCCTCTACTAATAAGAAATGTTTTCAGAAAACACAATCATTCCTTGGAAATGTTCACATACGACGTTATACGCAGTGAGGCCCTTTGCCATCTCATCGACAACTGTTTCAAATTAGTTACCTACAAAAAAGACCGCTGTCTTCTAGAGTACTCAACAGAAAATCAATCAATCAACTCTCTTCAGCAACTGCTACACAGTACACGTGTGGGCTCGTCCGGGAATTGAACCCGGGACCTCTCGCACCCAAAGCGAGAATCATACCCCTAGACCAACGAGCCTCAAGAGATCAGACCTGAATAGTTTTGGTACCCTACCAACACTTTCACACTGCAATTGAAGGCTTTCATGCTCACCCGTAAAAGGTGTTCGCTGCACCAACTGAGCTATCAATATATGGCAATTGTTCACATTTCCAAGTAGCCATACATTCAAAAAGACTCGTTCCATAATATCTGAAATGTGACATTTGGATATGCTTGAAAGTCTTTTAGAAAACCATGATCGCTCAACAAAATTTAAGGCTAGGTTCTAAGTAGGACATGAAGGAATTTTAATTAACACTGGGTTTTAAAGGGGCTAGTGGAGCAATGGATAAAGCGTCTGACCATGGATGAGAAGATTCTAGGTTCTGTTCCTAGCTAGCTAGTCTGTATTTTTAGGCTGGAAATTGTCATTGACAAAAGGAAGATAACAAAATTGAGATTTGAGATGTTGGCGTGTTATTTGCCACTAAATTAAAATACATTGAATGTCCCACCTTCCTCTGTCCTGCTTTAAAAATGCTACAGCAAAGAGATTTTGACCATTTTCTGATGCTCTGCTTAACAGTGGGGCTGTAAATACATGTGAAAGAAAAGCATTATACAATTACATTGCAGTACATGCATTCACTAACTTTCCTCTATCCTACAACTCAAATGCTACACCAAGGCGACTCAAGTTCTTATCCAAAGTTTGGCCTCTTCTGAAACATGGAATTGAACTCTTTGCATTTTTATAATTTGCTGCATCTTGTTTTTCTGCTGACTGGCCTTTGTATTTAGTTTCAGTGTCGGACAATGGATGCAAATTAGCCCATGGCTACATTCCGGTGTGGTGTGTTCATAAACATGCACTGTCAACTACCAAATAAACCAATAAACAAATACATTCCCACAGAATGATCACACATTAAAAACAAAACTGTGGAAATCCACAGCCGTGATCGTATAGAGGTTAGTACTCTGCGTTGTGGCCGCAGCAACCCCGGTTCGAATCCGGGTCAAGGCATTAGTGATCAATTCCTCAAAGGCAATGCTGTCTCGTTTATTTGCAGTACAATTATTTCAACCAGAAACTGATAGTCCAAAGCTTTCAAGCTCTAAGAGTTTTTTTTAATTCCTAAGAGCAACCGTTACCTTTAAATATGTGCTGGGTTTTGACCGGTCGGTGTGTGTTTTTAAACTGAATATGGCAGGTAGCCAAACATTTTGTCAGTAGTGCTTTTTCAAGTGTTCAGTTCTACCAAAATAGGCCTAGCATGTGATAATGACTTATCTGAATATATCCATGCAGGGCTCGTCCGCCATTCGGACTCTGGCCCTCTCGCTCTTTAAGGGAGAATCATACCCCTAGACCAACGAGCCTCAAACTTCTGAGCAAAGGACACACATTATTCACTATCGCCAACCTTTGATATGAGTCAAAAGTCAAAATTTAAGCCAAACCCAAGAAATAAGTGTAGCTCCTCTTTCTGACTGCTGCATTAGTTGAACGCCTGTGTAGACTTTTCAAGTTCAGTCTGTCTTTGTTCAAATTTAAAATTCGCCTTCGAGCCAAAGGAACCTACACTCCTCTACCAAGTGAGCTAACGGAGGCACACAAAAGCACTATTTGATTCAAACACACTGGCATAGATAATGCAAAAAATTAAAATTAAAGATGTACAAACATAACTGTAGAAAGAGAACACTCTTGAGTGTTTCAGGTTTTTATTCAAGACTGAACTTCCTCTTTCAGCACCACAGAGGGGGTATCTGGATTTGCACCAGAGACCTCTTGATCTGCAGTCAAATGCTCTACCACTGAGCTACACCCCCACTCTTCTGAAGGTAGTTTTATACCGATGGATTGATACAACTATCAATCCTTTTGCCTTGAATGGGCTCAAGCTGGGTCATTCCTTGTCGGAACAACAAACTTACTCTTAATCTTTTTCCATGTGATCAAACACACTAACCGTTGATACAGTATGTCCCGTTATATAAGACACCAATACTATGGTGACAATTAACACCTGACATTCCATAATAGTGCAAGGCCAGAAGATTGTTATTTATACAAGCTGATTTGATACAGCCTACATTAGTCGAGTCATTGGACATGACTGTCTAGGCTTTAAAAGGTCAGTCTGCCTTTGAGTCAACTGGAAAATTCTCCTTCGAGCCGGATTTGAACCAGCGACCTAAGGATGTCTACTTAGGAACCTACAGTCCTCCGCTCTACCAACTGAGCTATCGAAGGTTCTTTCTGCTGCATTTTGAGAATCAACAATTTCTCTGAAACATCATAAAAAAAATGTTTAATTGAAAATGTAACAAACCCAACTGCTGAAAGAGGAGACTGTTTCGGATGCATGCTAATACCAACTGTGCTTCTGATATTGTTGGCTCGGTGCTCACTTTGGAATATCTGTTTCATTTTCTTTGGAGTTATTTCTGATCTTCCTTTCGATATTTGGGGCAAACGTTTGAACAAGACTGGCACTGGCTTCCTTAGCTAGGGTTGAGTGTTTAACTGCCATCTGACATTTCTGCTGAAGCAGAGTGGTGCAGCGGAAGCGTGCTGGGCCCATAACCCAGAGGTTGATGGATCGAAACCATCCTCTGCTAGTCTTTGGTGCCAGTGTATCTTATGGAGTAGTTGCTGTCTCTGTGGACACATTGGTCCTTCAGTAAAGCTAGACTATTTTTCAAAAACTGTGCGCCATGCAACGCTAATCTGACAAGGAACCCGCAGAAGTCATTTTGGTCTGGTGCCTTTTTACAATGAGGCCCATTTGCACAAACTCCTCTACTAATAAGAAATGTTTTCAGAAAACACAATCATTACTTGGAAATGCTCACATACGACGTTATACGCAGTGAGGCCCTTTGCCATCTCATCGACAACTGTTTAAAATGAGTTACCTACAAAAAAGACCGCTGTCTTCTAGAGTACTCAACAGAAAATCATCAACTCTCTTCAGCAACTGCGACACAGTTCACGTGTGGGCTCGTCCGGGAATTGAACCCGGGACCTCTCGCACCCGAAGCAAGAATCATACCCCTAGACCAACGAGCCTCAAGGGACCATGCCTAAATAGTTTTGGTACCCTACCAACTCTTTCACACTGCAATTGAAGGCTTTCATGCTCACCCGTAAAAGGTGTTCGCTGCACCAACTGAGCTATCAATATATGGCAATTGTTCACATTTCCAAGTAGCCATACATTCAAAAATCTCGTTCCATAATATCTGAAATGTGACATTTGGATATGCTTGAAAGTCTTATAGAAAACCGTGATCGCTCAACAAAATTTAAGGCTAGGTTCTAAGTAGGACATGAAGGAATTTTAATTAACACCGGGTTTTAAAGGGGCTAGTGGAGCAATGGATAAAGCGTCTGACCATGGATGAGAAGATTCTAGGTTCTGTTCCTAGCTAGCTAGTCTGTATTTTTAGGCTGGAAATTGTCATTGACAAAAGGAAGATAACAAAATTGAGATTTGAGATGTTGGCGTGTTATTTGCCACTAAATTAAAATACATTGAATGTCCCACCTTCCTCTGTCCTGCTTTAAAAATGCTACAGCAAAGAGATTTTGACCATTTTCTGATGCTCTGCTTAACAGTGGGGCTGTAAATACATGTGAAAGAAAAGCATTATACAATTACATTGCAGTACATGCATTCACTAACTTTCCTCTATCCTACAACTCAAATGCTACACCAAGGCGACTCAAGTTCTTATCCAAAGTTTGGCCTCTTCTGAAACATGGAATTGAACTCTTTGCATTTTTATAATTTGCTGCATCTTGTTTTTCTGCTGACTGGCCTTTGTATTTAGTTTCAGTGTCGGACAATGGATGCAAATTAGCCCATGGCTACATTCCGGTGTGGTGTGTTCATAAACATGCACTGTCAACTACCAAATAAACCAATAAACAAATACATTCCCACAGAATGATCACACATTAAAAACAAAACTGTGGAAATCCACAGCCGTGATCGTATAGAGGTTAGTACTCTGCGTTGTGGCCGCAGCAACCCCGGTTCGAATCCGGGTCAAGGCATTAGTGATCAATTCCTCAAAGGCAATGCTGTCTCGTTTATTTGCAGTACAATTGTTTCAACCAGAAACTGATAGTCCAAAGCTTTCAACCTCTAAGAGTTTGTTTTAATTCCTAAGAGCAACCGTTACCTTTAAATATGTGCTGGGTTTTGACCGGTCGGTGTGTGTTTTTAAACTGAATATGGCAGGTAGCCAAACATTTTGTCAGTAGTGCTTTTTCAAGTGTTCAGTTCTACCAAAATAGGCCTAGCATGTGATAATGACTTATCTGAATATATCCATGCAGGGCTCGTCCGCCATTCGGACTCAGGCCCTCTCGCTCTTTAAGGGAGAATCATACCCCTAGACCAACGAGCCTCAAACTTCTGAGCAAAGGACACACATTATTCACTATCGCCAACCTTTGATATGAGTCAAAAGTCAAAATTTAAGCCAAACCCAAGAAATAAGTGTAGCTCCTCTTTCTGACTGCTGCATTAGTTGAACGCCTGTGTAGACTTTTCAAGTTCAGTCTGTCTTTGTTCAAATTTAAAATTCGCCTTCGAGCCAAAGGAACCTACACTCCTCTACCAAGTGAGCTAACGGAGGCACACAAAAGCACTATTTGATTCAAACATACTGGCATAGATAATGCAAAAAATTAAAATTAAAGATGTACAAACATAACTGTAGAAAGAGAACACTCTTGAGTGATTAGCTTTTTATTCAAGACTGAACTTCCTCTTTCAGCACCAGAGAGGGGGTATCTGGATTTGAACCAGAGACCTCTTGATCTGCAGTCAAATGCTCTACCACTGAGCTACACCCCCACTCTTCTGAAGGTAGTTTTATACCGATGGATTGATACAACTATCAATCCTTTTGCCTTGAATGGGCTCAAGCTGGGTCATTCCTTGTCGGAACAACAAACTTACTCTTAATCTTTTTCCGTGTGATCAAACACACTAACCGTTGATACAGTATGTCCCGTTATATAAGACACCAATACTATGGTGACAATTAACACCTGACATTCCATAATAGTGCAAGGCCAGAAGATTGTTATTTATACAAGCTGATTTGATACAGCCTACAGTGGGCCAGGTGTCTCAATGTGGTTTTTTTCGGGGCGTACAACATACCAGCTGATGTTACTTTTTTGGATACTGTAAGCAGAGGGGAATTAGCTCAAATGGTAGAGCTCTTGCTGAGCACGTGAGAGGTAGAGGGATCGATGCCCTCATTCTCCACAGTTTCTAACTGTCTGGGACTCACAATTACTTTAGTAACAAGCCCAAGGCAAACGTGAATCATGAAATCAACTTTACTCATGAAGTTTGTGATGTTAACAGTGTGTACTGCTGTCCACTCTGTGTTTCTGTGGCGCAATTGGTCAGCGCGCTCGGCTGTTAACCGAGAGGTCGGTGGTTTGAGCCCACCCAGGGGCGATTCCTTGTTTCCCATGTTTCTTGGGATGGGAACTAATTGTACTCCTCTACATTTAAATAATTGGCCAGATGTGACATTGGTGCATAGATTGTCTTGTTGTGGCCTAGCTGGGCAAAAAGCGTGTCTATGGAGTGGACAATTCACGTTTTGTGTTCCAAAAGTGTCTTCTTAACAATTGCATTTTATATGAACAAATAATGCCAGTGCAGTCGGAACCCATTGGACTAAAAGCAGCCCAGGAAAAGTAACTGTACAAGCACAACATCAAAACCATTTTCCACTGTAGTTGATAGAGTATTGATAATTGAATCCTTGCTTTTTTTGTTTGTTTTTGTAATAAGACTCCGCAAGGTGAACCTATGAGCTAACGTGGAAACTGCAAAATGGGACGTTGGCCCACTTCTTTGTATTTACTCCCTCAACGATGGGAACATTTGCTGAGACTTGAGGTGCTGTGGCTTAGTTGGTCAAAGCGCCTGTCTTGTAAACAGGAGATCCTGGGTTCAAATCCCAGCAGTGCCTTTTCAGTAATTGTTCTGAAAACTGTGCGTGCTCTGAAATTGAGGAGGGCGATATGAAACATTAGACAGCAAACCAATGACATGTCAATGCACTGTACTTACCTCCAGACAAAAGTACAAGCCCAAAAAAGCTTTACTTAATTAAGTGGGCCAGGTGTCCCGATGTGTTTTTTTTGGGGCGTACAACATACCAGCTGATGGTATTTTTTTCACCAGACAGTGCGGGCCCTCCAAGTGTTTGCAGGTACTCCAGGTGCTCTGGTTTTCCCCAATGTTACATTTATGTTAGAGGTTGTATTATGCCTTGTGCTACAGACTCTATCCCAGCTACTGTTCTCTTTAGTCTTTAGAAATTATGGTTGCCTAGCAACGACACCCAATCGATTGGACAATGGATTCCCTCCTAATTATAGGTGTGAAAGTGTGTTGTTGTCCATGATAGTTAGAAATTGAAACTTCTATTTAATTTAACAACATTAAGTCACTGATCTGCCGCAATTTATACATATTTTTTTTAATCAAAATTGTCTGGTTTTCTTTGAACATCTTTAATATTGGAAGTTTCTGGTGCAATTCATACTATATTTAAGGGGTTAAAGTTCAGAGCAGGCCTTTTAATGTGACCCAAGGAAAGGTAACTATATGGTACACACTTGTGGAAAAAAGATTCAAAAAAATACAACAACTACATGTAGCGCAACTGACCAGAAGGAGGAATATGTGACAGTGAAACACAAGGATGAAAGAGTGAAAGAGGCTGCATCAGACTGTCCTCAACTCTAACAGGGAGGTGACAATTTAACCTCTGCCCCTTTACCATATGAGAGCACACATTTCTCCAGTGTGGAAGTCCGTTCCAATTACTGTGTGTCACTCAGTGGTGACTCATGTCCATGTTGGGAGTCCAGTATTCTCCTCCTACAAACTACATTACTCAAAAAGTTCTCAAGTGTGGTCAATCTCCTCTGAAAAAGCCAGTCAGCGAAAGCAGCCCAAGCCCTTTAAGATTTTATTTCTAACTTTATTTTCAGATAAAGGACATACCTGTTATTAAATGCAACGGACAGAATAAGATTGCAATAAAAAGATGAAAAAGATTGCACAATTGTTTAAGTTGACCAGATATGATCGATGTTAGTAGATAATGTTTTGTTTCTTTTTCTAATACATTAAAAAAAGAATAGAATAATTGATAATTGAAAAGAACACATTTTTATTGTCTACTGGTAGAAATTCATCTTAGTCCCAGACGAGGACAATACAAACAGGCCTAATAGAAAAATACATAGTAAAAAGTAACACCAAACGACTTAAACATCAGACAGGGTGGGGTCTTTGGCAGCATCGCGCTCCCTTCACTTCCAAAAAGGCGTTTGAACACATGATTGAGCATTATGCACCAAGGTGATCTACTGACACAGTGACCCAGTCCATGCAAATTAGGTTACTCTTTTGGCTTACACACACAACTGATGGACTAGATAGCCTCCTGCTAGTCACATCAGGCTCTGTAGTTTATTATTAAGCAGAAGATAAAGGACTTAATTGAAGATATGTTGTTTTTGACGCTTCAATGTGTGTGGTATGTGTTCATATTTTGTTTGCTTTTCCACTGTAAAGTTTCCTATGTCTTTCAGGCACTACAGAAGTTAGCAAGTCAGTATTTGAAAAGAGACTGGCCAGGAATGGACTTAGATGACGAGAGGACAGACTATAGGTTGGTATTGCACCCTTATTTCGACTGCAGTTGCTGTTGATATCATTGTTAGAGACATACTGCAACTATAAAAGCTCAATAAATAGTTGTGCTCTTGATGTGATCCACTATAGTTCGTCTTACTGAAATCCAGAGTCAAAGGGTAAACCTGGGAATTCATTTGCATATTTTGTCTCATTTGAAGCATAAACTTTGCAAACTTCCATAAATTATTTCTAGTCTAACCCAGTGCAAACATCAGAATCTTGTTTTTTGATTGAAAGCCAGTATTTTCATATTTTTATCTAATGTATGACATTTAGCTCTTTTTCCCACAAACATTTAATGCGATTGATGCAAATTGATGTAATAAATGTCTGGACATTTTATTTTCCACTCACAACACTTTGGTGATGCTGACACATAGGCCTGCCACAATAAAACATTTTTGAGGACGATATATTGTCGTGATAAACGATAATATTGAGTATAATGCAAATACTGTAGGCAATAAAAAGAAAACTGTAAGCAACTATTTTAATTGAAATGTATTGAACTTCTGACATTCAATATTAACACCTTATACCAAACAAAGTGCAAACTAGAAGGGTCGACATATTCTAGGACATCTGTGCTTCTCAACCTTTTAACATAACTTACAATCTCACCAGGTTCTGTGTTTGAACTAGGCCTGTCACAACATTTACATCAAATAGTCAATATGGACATACCTGCAGAAAGTGACAGAAAGTGTCAGAATCAGCAGCTATGTAGTAGCACGACACTTTGTTTACACCCCGCCTCTCTCCAAAACCAGCTGATTTATAAATGATCTGGATACATGCAGGGATACGGCTCATGTGCTCAATGCTGTCTTTAAGCATAGGGAGACGGGTTGGATGGACGCTCCGCTCACTCAGCGCTGTGATAGCATTTATGTTTCTGTATTTATTTTAAGCACACGCAGCACGTGCATTTATCGTGCATTTATCGAGAGTAAAAATGTTATCGTCCTTCATTTTACTTATCGAGCAATAACTCGTTATAGTAATTATCGTGGCAGGCCCACTGACACAGCTAATTGACTTCTAAGAAAATGCAGGTAGTACCAGTTGGATCATAACAGAAAACGTGTGTGTGCGTTCTGGTGCGCGTTGGCCTCTACACTTCCACATTGAGGTCGGCTACACTGGTCATTTCTGCCTTTTTTACGCGTTTATCACTGCCATCCCTGCTGCCCTCCCTCTGCCCGCAACTGCACCTTTCTCCAGGATGAGGTGTCTCTTCCTCCTTATCTGCGCCATGGGCCGCTCTGAGCGGATGCACAGCACTATGAAAACCAGCGGCTTATTTTCAAGTTTAGCTGGCGCGGCTTTTAGTAAGGTGCGCTTAATTGTCCGAAATTTACGGTATGTCATAGAGCAGGCCTTCTCAAACTCCGGACTCAGGTCCGGATGAGGACCTTGAGGTGATTTGGTCCGGACCCCAGTGGCGCTTCTGCGCTGTTAAAGTTATTGCCATAGCAGCGCTTGTTGCATTTCCATAAGTGCAGTTGGAGCTTTGGCCTGTAGGGGCAGCACAATAGTAGTGCACAATCTGCTACTAATCAGCTCTTGAGGTCCAGTCGAGATTAATGGCTTGTATTAAAATCATTGAATAAAGATAGTTGTTATTAAAGAACTCCTGTTGCAGCTACGTGACGCACGTTTAGATCTGTCCCACGTTTTAGGAGTTTACAGACAACAGGCAGTGCCGTGTTGCTCATTCGAACTCTTGAGTATCCCATTATAGGATTGCTCTTACTCTTGATATAGCCTACTGTATGTTACAATGCACTCTGATGAATAAATTATTATATTTATAAATGCATTTTACATTTTTCTATGTCAATGTGTACAGTTTTAGTGCATTTGACAGATTACATTTTTTGGACCTTTGCCGTTTGTGAATTTTATTATTTGTAAGTTTGAGCACCCCTGCCATAGAGTGGATTTGTGGGTCTAAATTGTTGTTTCAAACCCTATGCATTTGCTAATGTCCTTCTTTACATTGTTTGTCACGTGTCGTTGTCTCCTGATATGCTAATGTTTTCTTTTTGATGTAAAACAACACTGTTCCAACCTATTGAGAATGAGGAGTCACGTGCCGAGGTAGGGTTAATTGGTGGGGGGCTCGGTGCCTGTTGGCCATGTTGGATGCCGATTAGGAGCACGCCTCCAGAATTTCACGCATTCCTCATATTCCAGAGCAGACAGGGACGGGTCTACGAATACGACAACGAAAAGGAAGAAAGTTACGAGACTTCCTGCTGTGGCTGGGTGCAGGACTTGGTCATCTACAAGCCTCCAGCTGGTGAAAGCAGCGTTGTACTGGCAAAAGTTACTGTCTTCACATGTGTTTTAGTGTGTTGTAATTACATTGTATATAGCGGACACTTCTTGACCAAAATGACAAAGTAATATAGTGTGTGTTTCGTAAACACTACATTGTTATGCGATGTTCAATGTACACAAACGTCTCCAACATGGTTTGACAGGTCAGAGACTTGCGCTCCTTGATGCTGTGTCCATTTCTGTAACCTACAAAACTGTGTCCCATTGTTCCTACGTTTTCCATATCTATCGTGTGAGGTATTGGAGCAGTTTTTAACGCAGCAGTGACTTCCAGGCGGTAAAACAGTGCGGAATAGCAAGAACCTCCACTACTACCATGTTAACAACACACGTAAACAATGTGTATTTCCGCCGGACTGCATCCATCAAGGCCTCGAGGGGGGGGGGGGGGGCTCTGTGCCGTGACGACAACTCCTCATTCTCAATTCTACAATTTACTGCTCAAGTTACTTTGACTCTTAGATTGGGTTGTCATTACGTTGTGCTCTCTCTATATTCCTGTGAGGTTTGTGTTTGGGTATAACTGAGAATTTATTAACTGTTGGACTCTTTTTTGTTCATAATAAAAAAGAGTCGCTCCATCTGAGGCTTGAACTCACGACCTTCAGATTGGGAGACTGACACGCTAACTACTGCGCTAACAAGGCTCGATAAACAGTTTCCAGATGGGCCCCCAATTTCATATATTTCACTAATTTCATTCTTACAAACGGTGAAGTCAATTGTTTTACATTAGCACATCAAAATTGTAATTTAAAGGCAAAAGTATTAAATCTACTCAACATAAACTGAGTTATAGTCATTACAATCTCTATTCATCTTTCATTTACTTTCCTTTATACACATTTATTTCACAAAAACAGTGCAGAATGACTTACCTTGCTATTTTTCGCAGTCAAAAAAGAGCATCCGAGGCGCTCCTTGGGTCCGTGTACAAAAAAGTTAAAAGTTCTTAATTTACATGGACAGCCTTTGGGTTTCGACAAGCTCGTGTCTCTTCGTCAGGGCAAGAATTTGTGAAGGAACAAGGGCTGGTACCTTTTTAACAGTTGAAAAGATAAGATAAGATCATCACGTCAAATTCAGCAGCTCGTGTCCTGACGAAGACCAGGAGGTGGGACCACATTACACCGGTTTTAGAGTCGCTGCATTGGCTCCCCGTGTGTTTCAGGATCGAAGTTCTTTTAATGGTTTTTAAATGTCTTAATTGTTATGATGTGGGTTTTTGATTGTTGGTTTTGTCCTGGTTTTGGTTTGTTTCTCCCCTGTCCTGGTCTGTGTCTCTGTCTTGTGTTTATTTTGATAGTCTTGGTCTGTGTCTGTGTCGTCCTGCTTTCCCTTCCTCTTGTTGATTACCTGCCCCGCCCTGATGTGTTTCACCTGTGCCCTGTTTCCCTGTGTATTTATACCCCTGTGTTTTCCATTGTCCTTGTCGGATCATTGTTGTATGTCGTTCATCTCAGTCTCAGTCTCAGTCTCAGTCTCAGTCTCAGTCTCAGTCTCAGTCTCAGTCTCAGTCTCAGTCTCAGTCTCAGTCTGTTCTGTTCCATGGAGTTCTGCTCGTGCCTGTAAGTTAATCCTGTGTTGTTTTGGCTTGGTCTACCATTAAATTTAGGTTTTTGTTGGGACATGTTTGCATTTGGGTCATCATTCCCCCTCACACACGACATTAATGGTCTTGGTCCTTCTTATCTTTCAGAATTGATTTTACCATATGAGCCTTCACGGCCCCTTCGCTCCTCTGGCAGGGGTCTCCTAGTTATTCCTAAAGTCAACAGAAAGACTCACGGCGAGGCGTCTTTCCAATATTATGGCCCTCGCCTCTGGAACGACCTGAGGAGGAGCTCAGGACCGCAGAGAACGTTCATGTTTTTAAGAGCAGGCTCAAGACCCACCTTTTTAGTTTAGCTTTTAACTGATCTATTTATTTAGTCCTAATTATATATTGTATATTATGTGTATGTATGTTTATATATATATATATATATATATATGGATGTGGGGTGTATTTTTCTTAAATGTTGTAATCTGTAAAGCACTTTGTGATACCTTTCAGTATGAAAAGCTCTTTATAAATAAAGTTTGATTGTTTGATTGATCAATCACTTTTTCTTCAAAAACTGATCGGCACATACAGTTGTGGCTGATGCAATCACTGCTCCCACATAAACAGAGCAACTACCATCACAAACTCAAGCCACACGAACCAGTGCAGCTTGTTCGCCTTGTGTTTGCAGGTGTTTCTATATCGGCAAAATGAACAGAAAAGAAACTCGCAGAAAACAAATATGTCAGAATCTTGACACCCAAAAGCAAAACATTTAAAAAACATGGGCCACTCGAACGTACAGGATCTCAAAATCATAGTACTGGAAGTCATCCAGAGCATGCGTAGGCTGTCCATGTAAATAAAGGACTTTCGTACATGGGGGCCACGGATCGCAAAAAAAAAAAAAGTCATTCTGCGCTGTTGAAGAATTGCACGGGCCTTATTCTTGATGAGCACCCGTGGATCACATTTGTTTCTAAACATACACAGTGGGCCTGTTTGATGCGCTCACCTACATCTATTCCCCATTTTATTTCACTCCTGTTCAACACCCATACAATAAAAAAACAAAAAACAGTTGGACTATGTAGCAATATCATTGTAATAAATAAGTAATAACACACTAGTAGTCAGTTTGTAACAAGATTGTCACTTTGTTTTATAGATTTTATGTTACGTATGCTTTTCCTTCTAAAGATTTGCCCCGTGTGAGGCTCGAACTCACGACCTTCAGATTATGAGACTGACGCGCTGCCTACTGCGCCAACAAGGCTCATATGGATGGGATTTAAGTTCTTAGATGAGCCTTCTATTCTACGTACTTCACTATTATGCTTCACTTTTGGTGGAAGAATTACTCAATTTCTTTACTGATGTAAAAGTACACAGGAACAAAAATGTTATGCAAGTAAAGGTATTAGATGAAAGCATCGTGCAAGGATAATTATCCACTCTCAAATCTACTTAAAATTAAATTGTGAAAGTACACAGATTTTGAAACATATGGGCAAACACAAGGGAATGTATCGCTGGTGTTTTCTGACTTTATCAATCAGATGTTTCTGATCAAAGCTAAGGCAGCCTTTAGATTTACCTATTGCAATGGTTCCCAAAGTGGGGGATGTGAGGCCGGGGTGAGGGTCCCCAGATTATTTTAAGATGACATAAAAAGAGAACTGTTTTTAGTTTCACCTATCTCCAAAAACATGCTGGTCAGGTTGGCTTTGCGGCTCAGTCGCAGCGGCTTAGTACTAACGCCTGAACACAATTTCGTTGTACGTTTGTACAATGATAAATAAAGCTCTTCCTTACTTACGTACTTATATTTTTTGTGTGTAAAACATCATATAATTTGTGAAATGATGAAATCCAAATATCCAAAATAAACAGTTTATACATATAAACTTCATTTTACACTGTTTTGTCTGCCCTAAAGTATCATAAGAGGGAATAACTTTATGTAGAGGGGGTCCCAAGTAGTTTTTTGGGGTTGCACATTTAAATAAGTCATTACAAAAGTATTTAAACTAAAATGTATTTTATTTTTATTTAAATATTTTATTTGTAAAAATACTGAAAACGTGTGCGTACTTTAGTACTTATAAAGGTGTAATAAATGTTTTTATTATTTAGAATCTCTTGATATCTTTCATACATTTTGTTGAGAATCTGTGCTATTATAAATCCATCAGCTCCAGAGAGACTGACCAAAGAGGAATGTGTGTCAAAGGTCATCAGCAAAGGGCATCATTTATTTTGTTAAACGTGTCGCAACATGAGCATTATTTTTACTAAACAGGGTTGACGAGGCTAAGACACTGCAGCCAACCTGGACCAACGAATAAACAAATTGTAATCTGTAAACATGAATAATGTTACGATATGTACTTGAATTTGCCTTGACCCTGCACGGTCAGGTCTGGTGCATTAGATTCTCCAGGTTGATGCTGGTGTGGTTTTCAGTGTGGCTTTGGCTGAGACGTCCCAGCTCCTCAGCACGTCTGGACCTGAGGCAGAGCTGGTGTGGCCTTTGTCAAGACTTCAACACATTTATTTCCGACCCATTCAACTCGCTTTATTTACCATAGTTCAAATTGAAAGGATTACATTGGACTGTGTGGTTAGATCATTGTAACAAATATGTAATAACATAGTAATAGTGAGTTTGAAGCTAGATCTTCACTTAGTTCTTCTTCAAATGTTACACCCCGTGTCAGGCTCAAACTCACAACCTTCAGATTTTGAGACTGACGCGCTGCCTACTGCGCCAACATGGCCTGTAAACTATTTCAAATTCAGTAACAAGAGGAACCTCCAATTTCATGTACTGCACTCATTTCTTACCTTTGGCCATGTAGTGCCCCGGCGCTGTATGAGTGGTCAGCATGGCACGGTGGTCTTTGATCCAGGATCAATTGTTTTGTAGGTTTTCTGGTGAGAGGGTCCGTCAGCAGTAAAAACCTTCCAACGTGTCCTAGAGACCCTTGTGATGGAAAGTAAAGGCGCCATGCTAACCACCCATACAGCCGCTGGGTCGCTACAAGGTGAAATATGCACAAATATCAACCTTTTCACATAAAAAGTTGCATAAAGCAACTTTTAAGTACGATTTTTCCTTAGTACCTTTCACGTGTAATTACCATTTTATTATTTAGAATCTAAAGTTCTCCATTGTAAATCCATGAAGGCTTATATTATCTTATCTTAGATATCTTTCATATATTTATTTCAGACACATTCAACCAGCTTTATTTTATTTAGAATAGTTTAGAGTGAAAGAATTACATTAAACTGTGGTGAGAGCAGACAAATATGAACTAACATAGTAATAGTCAGTTTTAAAACAGTTCCTCACTGTGTTTTGCAGATTTTATGTCGTGTTAGTTGTTCTTCAAAATTCTTAACCCTTGTGAGGCTCGATCTCACTACCTTCAGATTATGAGACTGACGCGCTGCCTACTGCGCCAACGAGGCCTTGATTTAAGTGTGATAGCCATAAGATTTTTTATCCGTTCCTTGGTTTGAAAAAGACTTTCTTCCTTTTGTTGTTTGATTTCTTTGAGTTTTTCTATTTCTTCTGCACATGATGAAAGTTGGAGCTGCAGCCTTTTGGTCTGTTCATGCGTCTCTTGCTCAGCTTTTTCAAGATTAAGTTTAAGTGTGCTTACTTTTTCAAGTGTTCAGTTCTACCAAAATAGGCCTAGCATGTGATAATGACTTATCTGAATATATCCATGCAGGGCTCGTCCGCCATTCGGACTCAGGCCCTCTCGCTCTTTAAGGGAGAATCATACCCCTAGACCAACGAGCCTCAAACTTCTGAGCAAAGGACACACATTATTCACTATCGCCAACCTTTGATATGAGTCAAAAGTCAAAATTTAAGCCAAACCCAAGAAATAAGTGTAGCTCCTCTTTCTGACTGCTGCATTAGTTGAACGCCTGTGTAGACTTTTCAAGTTCAGTCTGTCTTTGTTCAAATTTAAAATTCGCCTTCGAGCCAAAGGAACCTACACTCCTCTACCAAGTGAGCTAACGGAGGCACACAAAAGCACTATTTGATTCAAACACACTGGCATAGATAATGCAAAAAATTTAAATTAAAGATGTACAAACATAACTGTAGAAAGAGAACACTCTTGAGTGTTTCAGGTTTTTATTCAAGACTGAACTTCCTCTTTCAGCACCGGAGAGGGGGTATCTGGATTTGAACCAGAGACCTCTTGATCTGCAGTCAAATGCTCTACCACTGAGCTACACCCCCACTCTTCTGAAGGTAGTTTTATACCGATGGATTGATACAACTATCAATCCTTTTGCCTTGAATGGGCTCAAGCTGGGTCATTCCTTGTCGGAACAACAAACTTACTCTTAATCTTTTTCCATGTGATCAAACACACTAACCGTTGATACAGTATGTCCCGTTATATAAGACACCAATACTATGGTGACAATTAACACCTGACATTCCATAATAGTGCAAGGCCAGAAGATTGTTATTTATACAAGCTGATTTGATACAGCCTACATTAGTCGAGTCATTGGACATGACTGTCTAGGCTTTAAAAGGTCAGTCTGCCTTTGAGTCAACTGGAAAATTCTCCTTCGAGCCGGATTTGAACCAGCGACCTAAGGATGTCTACTTAGGAACCTACAGTCCTCCGCTCTACCAACTGAGCAATCGAAGGTTCTTTCTGCTGCATTTTGAGAATCAACAATTTCTCTGAAACATCATAAAAAAAATGTTTAATTGAAAATGTAACAAACCCAACTGCTGAAAGAGGAGACTGTTTCGGATGCATGCTAATACCAACTGTGCTTCTGATATTGTTGGCTCGGTGCTCACTTTGGAATATCTGTTTCATTTTCTTTGGAAATATTTCTGAGTTGAGTGTTCAACTGCCATCTGACATTTCTGCTGAAGCAGAGTGGCGCAGCGGAAGCGTGCTGGGCCCATAACCTAGAGGTCAATGGATCGAAACCATCCTCTGCTAGTCTTTGGTGCCAGTGTATCATATGGAGTAGTTGCTGTCTCTGTGGACACATTGGTCCTTCAGAAAAGCTACACTATTTTTCAAAAACTGTGCGCCATGCAACGCTAATCTCACAAGGAAGATTTTGGAGAAGTCATTTTGGTCTGGTGCCTTTTTACAATGAGGCCCATTTGCACAAACTCCTCTACTAATAAGAAATGTTTTCAGAAAACACAATCATTCCTTGGAAATGTTCACATACGACGTTATACGCAGTGAGGCCCTTTGCCATCTCATCGACAACTGTTTCAAATTAGTTACCTACAAAAAAGACCGCTGTCTTCTAGAGTACTCAACAGAAAATCATCAACTCTCTTCAGCAACTGCTACACAGTACACGTGTGGGCTCGTCCGGGAATTGAACCCGGGACCTCTCGCACCCAAAGCGAGAATCATACCCCTAGACCAACGAGCCTCAAGAGATCAGACCTGAATAGTTTTGGTACCCTACCAACACTTTCACACTGCAATTGAAGGCTTTCATGCTCACCCGTAAAAGGTGTTCGCTCCACCAACTGAGCTATCAATATATGGCAATTGTTCACATTTCCAAGTAGCCATACATTCAAAAAGACTCGTTCCATAATATCTCAAATGTGACATTTGGATATGCTTGAAAGTCTTTTAGAAAACCATGATCGCTCAACAAAATTTAAGGCTAGGTTCTAAGTAGGACATGAAGGAATTTTAATTAACACTGGGTTTTAAAGGGGCTAGTGGAGCAATGGATAAAGCGTCTGACCATGGATGAGAAGATTCTAGGTTCTGTTCCTAGCTAGCTAGTCTGTATTTTTAGGCTGGAAATTGTCATTGACAAAAGGAAGATAACAAAATTGAGATTTGAGATGTTGGCGTGTTATTTGCCACTAAATTAAAATACATTGAATGTCCCACCTTCCTCTGTCCTGCTTTAAAAATGCTACAGCAAAGAGATTTTGACCATTTTCTGATGCTCTGCTTAACAGTGGGGCTGTAAATACATGTGAAAGAAAAGCATTATACAATTACATTGCAGTACATGCATTCACTAACTTTCCTCTATCCTACAACTCAAATGCTACACCAAGGCGACTCAAGTTCTTATCCAAAGTTTGGCCTCTTCTGAAACATGGAATTGAACTCTTTGCATTTTTATAATTTGCTGCATCTTGTTTTTCTGCTGACTGGCCTTTGTATTTAGTTTCAGTGTCGGACAATGGATGCAAATTAGCCCATGGCTACATTCCGGTGTGGTGTGTTCATAAACATGCACTGTCAACTACCAAATAAACCAATAAACAAATACATTCCCACAGAATGATCACACATTAAAAACAAAACTGTGGAAATCCACAGCCGTGATCGTATAGAGGTTAGTACTCTGCGTTGTGGCCGCAGCAACCCCGGTTCGAATCCGGGTCAAGGCATTAGTGATCAATTCCTCAAAGGCAATGCTGTCTCGTTTATTTGCAGTACAATTGTTTCAACCAGAAACTGATAGTCCAAAGCTTTCAAGCTCTAAGAGTTTTTTTTAATTCCTAAGAGCAACCGTTACCTTTAAATATGTGCTGGGTTTTGACCGGTCGGTGTGTGTTTTTAAACTGAATATGGCAGGTAGCCAAACATTTTGTCAGTAGTGCTTTTTCAAGTGTTCAGTTCTACCAAAATAGGCCTAGCATGTGATAATGACTTATCTGAATATATCCATGCAGGGCTCGTCCGCCATTCGGACTCTGGCCCTCTCGCTCTTTAAGGGAGAATCATACCCCTAGACCAACGAGCCTCAAACTTCTGAGCAAAGGACACACATTATTCACTATCGCCAACCTTTGATATGAGTCAAAAGTCAAAATTTAAGCCAAACCCAAGAAATAAGTGTAGCTCCTCTTTCTGACTGCTGCATTAGTTGAACGCCTGTGTAGACTTTTCAAGTTCAGTCTGTCTTTGTTCAAATTTAAAATTCGCCTTCGAGCCAAAGGAACCTACACTCCTCTACCAAGTGAGCTAACGGAGGCACACAAAAGCACTATTTGATTCAAACACACTGGCATAGATAATGCAAAAAATTAAAATTAAAGATGTACAAACATAACTGTAGAAAGAGAACACTCTTGAGTGATCAGGTTTTTATTCAAGACTGAACTTCCTCTTTCAGCACCAGAGAGGGGGTATCTGGATTTGAACCAGAGACCTCTTGACCTGCAGTCAAATGCTCTACCACTGAGCTACACCCCCACTGTTCTGAAGGTAGTTTTATACCGATGGATTGATACAACTATCAATCCTTTTGCCTTGAATGGGCTCAAGCTGGGTCATTCCTTGTCGGAACAACAAACTTACTCTTAATCTTTTTCCATGTGATCAAACACACTAACCGTTGATACAGTATGTCCCGTTATATAAGACACCAATACTATGGTGACAATTAACACCTGACATTCCATAATAGTGCAAGGCCAGAAGATTGTTATTTATACAAGCTGATTTGATACAGCCTACATTAGTCGAGTCATTGGACATGACTCTCTAGGCTTTAAAAGGTCAGTCTGCCTTTGAGTCAACTGGAAAATTCTCCTTCGAGCCGGATTTGAACCAGCAACCTAAGGATGTCTACTTAGGAACCTACAGTCCTCCGCTCTACTAACTGAGCTATCGAAGGTTCTTTCTGCTGCATTTTGAGAATCAACAATTTCTCTGAAACATCATAAAAAAAATGTTTAATTGAAAATGTAACAAACCCAACTGCTGAAAGAGGAGACTGTTTCGGATGCATGCTAATACCAACTGTGCTTCTGATATTGTTGGCTCGGTGCTCACTTTGGAATATCTGTTTCATTTTCTTTGGAGTTATTTCTGATCTTCCTTTCGATATTTGGGGCAAACGTTTGAACAAGACTGGCACTGGCTTCCTTAGCTAGGGTTGAGTGTTTAACTGCCATCTGACATTTCTGCTGAAGCAGAGTGGCGCAGCAGAAGCATGCTGGGCCCATAACCCAGAGGTCGATGGATCGTAACCATCCTCTGCTAGTCTTTGGTGCCAGTGTATCTTATGGAGTAGTTGCTGTCTCTGTGGACACATTGGTCCTTCAGTAAAGCTAGACTATTTTTCAAAAACTGTGCGCCATGCAACGCTAATCTGACAAGGAACCCGCAGAAGTCATTTTGGTCTGGTGCCTTTTTACAATGAGGCCCATTTGCACAAACTCCTCTACTAATAAGAAATGTTTTCAGAAAACACAATCATTACTTGGAAATGCTCACATACGACGTTATACGCAGTGAGGCCCTTTGCCATCTCATCGACAACTGTTTAAAATGAGTTACCTACAAAAAAGACCGCTGTCTTCTAGAGTACTCAACAGAAAATTATCAACTCTCTTCAGCAACTGCTACACAGTACACGTGTGGGCTCGTCCGGGAATTGAACCCGGGACCTCTCGCACCCAAAGCGAGAATCATACCCCTAGACCAACGAGCCTCAAGAGATCAGACCTGAATAGTTTTGGTACCCTACCAACACTTTCACACTGCAATTGAAGGCTTTCATGCTCATCCGTAAAAGGTGTTCGCTCCACCAACTGAGCTATCAATATATGGCAATTGTTCACATTTCCAAGTAGCCATACATTCAAAAAGACTCGTTCCATAATATCTCAAATGTGACATTTGGATATGCTTGAAAGTCTTTTAGAAAACCATGATCGCTCAACAAAATTTAAGGCTAGGTTCTAAGTAGGACATGAAGGAATTTTAATTAACACTGGGTTTTAAAGGGGCTAGTGGAGCAATGGATAAAGCGTCTGACCATGGATGAGAAGATTCTAGGTTCTGTTCCTAGCTAGCTAGTCTGTATTTTTAGGCTGGAAATTGTCATTGACAAAAGGAAGATAACAAAATTGAGATTTGAGATGTTGGCGTGTTATTTGCCACTAAATTAAAATACATTGAATGTCCCACCTTCCTCTGTCCTGCTTTAAAAATGCTACAGCAAAGAGATTTTGACCATTTTCTGATGCTCTGCTTAACAGTGGGGCTGTAAATACATGTGAAAGAAAAGCATTATACAATTACATTGCAGTACATGCATTCACTAACTTTCCTCTATCCTACAACTCAAATGCTACACCAAGGCGACTCAAGTTCTTATCCAAAGTTTGGCCTCTTCTGAAACATGGAATTGAACTCTTTGCATTTTTATAATTTGCTGCATCTTGTTTTTCTGCTGACTGGCCTTTGTATTTAGTTTCAGTGTCGGACAATGGATGCAAATTAGCCCATGGCTACATTCCGGTGTGGTGTGTTCATAAACATGCACTGTCAACTACCAAATAAACCAATAAACAAATACATTCCCACAGAATGATCACACATTAAAAACAAAACTGTGGAAATCCACAGCCGTGATCGTATAGAGGTTAGTACTCTGCGTTGTGGCCGCAGCAACCCCGGTTCGAATCCGGGTCAAGGCATTAGTGATCAATTCCTCAAAGGCAATGCTGTCTCGTTTATTTGCAGTACAATTATTTCAACCAGAAACTGATAGTCCAAAGCTTTCAAGCTCTAAGAGTTTGTTTTAATTCCTAAGAGCAACCGTTACCTTTAAATATGTGCTGGGTTTTGACCGGTCGGTGTGTGTTTTTAAACTGAATATGGCAGGTAGCCAAACATTTTGTCAGTAGTGCTTTTTCAAGTGTTCAGTTCTACCAAAATAGGCCTAGCATGTGATAATGACTTATCTGAATATATCCATGCAGGGCTCGTCCGCCATTCGGACTCTGGCCCTCTCGCTCTTTAAGGGAGAATCATACCCCTAGACCAACGAGCCTCAAACTTCTGAGCAAAGGACACACATTATTCACTATCGCCAACCTTTGATATGAGTCAAAAGTCAAAATTTAAGCCAAACCCAAGAAATAAGTGTAGCTCCTCTTTCTGACTGCTGCATTAGTTGAACGCCTGTGTAGACTTTTCAAGTTCAGTCTGTCTTTGTTCAAATTTAAAATTCGCCTTCGAGCCAAAGGAACCTACACTCCTCTACCAAGTGAGCTAACGGAGGCACACAAAAGCACTATTTGATTCAAACACACTGGCATAGATAATGCAAAAAATTAAAATTAAAGATGTACAAACATAACTGTAGAAAGAGAACACTCTTGAGTGTTTCAGGTTTTTATTCAAGACTGAACTTCCTCTTTCAGCACCACAGAGGGGGTATCTGGATTTGAACCAGAGACCTCTTGATCTGCAGTCAAATGCTCTACCACTGAGCTACACCCCCACTCTTCTGAAGGTAGTTTTATACCGATGGATTGATACAACTATCAATCCTTTTGCCTTGAATGGGCTCAAGCTGGGTCATTCCTTGTCGGAACAACAAACTTACTCTTAATCTTTTTCCATGTGATCAAACACACTAACCGTTGATACATTATGTCCCGTTATATAAGACACCAATACTATGGTGACAATTAACACCTGACATTCCATAATAGTGCAAGGCCAGAAGATTGTTATTTATACAAGCTGATTTGATACAGCCTACATTAGTCGAGTCATTGGACATGACTGTCTAGGCTTTAAAAGGTCAGTCTGCCTTTGAGTCAACTGGAAAATTCTCCTTCGAGCCGGATTTGAACCAGCGACCTAAGGATGTCTCCTTAGGAACCTACAGTCCTCCGCTCTACCAACTGAGCTATCGAAGGTTCTTTCTGCTGCATTTTGAGAATCAACAATTTCTCTGAAACATCATAAAAAAAATGTTTAATTGAAAATGTAACAAACCCAACTGCTGAAAGAGGAGACTGTTTCGGATGCATGCTAATACCAACTGTGCTTCTGATATTGTTGGCTCGGTGCTCACTTTGGAATATCTGTTTCATTTTCTTTGGAGTTATTTCTGATCTTCCTTTCGATATTTGGGGCAAACGTTTGAACAAGACTGGCACTGGCTTCCTTAGCTAGGGTTGAGTGTTTAACTGCCATCTGACATTTCTGCTGAAGCAGAGTGGCGCAGCAGAAGCGTGCTGGGCCCATAACCCAGAGGTCGATGGATCGAAACCATCCTCTGCTAGTCTTTGGTGCCAGTGTATCTTATGGAGTAGTTGCTGTCTCTGTGGACACATTGGTCCTTCAGTAAAGCTAGACTATTTTTCAAAAACTGTGCGCCATGCAACGCTAATCTGACAAGGAACCCGCAGAAGTCATTTTGGTCTGGTGCCTTTTTACAATGAGGCCCATTTGCACAAACTCCTCTACTAATAAGAAATGTTTTCAGAAAACACAATCATTACTTGGAAATGCTCACATACGACGTTATACGCAGTGAGGCCCTTTGCCATCTCATCGACAACTGTTTAAAATGAGTTACCTACAAAAAAGACCGCTGTCTTCTAGAGTACTCAACAGAAAATCATCAACTCTCTTCAGCAACTGCTACACAGTACACGTGTGGGCTCGTCCGGGAATTGAACCCGTGACCTCTCGCACCCAAAGCGAGAATCATACCCCTAGACCAACGAGCCTCAAGGGACCACACCTGAATAGTTTTGGTACCCTACCAACACTTTCACACTGCAATTGAAGGCTTTCATGCTCACCCGTAAAAGGTGTTCGCTGCACCAACTGAGCTATCAATATATGGCAATTGTTCACATTTCCAAGTAGCCATACATTCAAAAAGACTCGTTCCATAATATCTCAAATGTGACATTTGGATATGCTTGAAAGTCTTATAGAAAACCGTGATCGCTCAACAAAATTTAAGGGTTGGTTCTAAGTAGGACATGAAGGATTTTTAATTAACACCGGGTTTTAAAGGGGCTAGTGGAGCAATGGATAAAGCGTCTGACCATGGATGAGAAGATTCTAGGTTCTGTTCCTAGCTAGCTAGTCTGTATTTTTAGGCTGGAAATTGTCATTGACAAAAGGAAGATAACAAAATTGAGATTTGAAATGTTGGCGTGTTATTTGCCACTAAATTAAAATACATTGAATGTCCCAACTTCCTCTGTCCTGCTTTAAAAATGCTACAGCAAAGAGATTTTGACCATTTTCTGATGCTCTGCTTAACAGTGGGGCTGTAAATACATGTGAAAGAAAAGCATTATACAATTACATTGCAGTACATGCATTCACTAACTTTCCTCTATCCTACAACTCAAATGCTACACCAAGGCGACTCAAGTTCTTATCCAAAGTTTGGCCTCTTCTGAAACATGGAATTGAACTCTTTGCATTTTCATAATTTGCTGCATCTTGTTTTTCTGCCGACTGGCCTTTTTATTTAGTTTCAGTGTCGGACAATGGATGCAAATTAGCCCATGGCTACATTCCGGTGTGGTGTGTTCATAAACATGCACTGTCAGCTACCAAATAAACCAATAAACAAATACATTCCCACAGAATGATCACACATTAAAAACAAAACTGTGGAAATCCACAGCCGTGATCGTATAGAGGTTAGTACTCTGCGTTGTGGCCGCAGCAACCCCGGTTCGAATCCCGGTCACGGCATTAGTGATCAATTGCTCAAAGGCAATGCTGTCTTGTTTATTTGCAGTATAATTGTTTCAACCAGAAACTGATAATCCAAAGCTTTCAAGCTCTAAGAGTTTTTTTTAATTCCTAAGAGCAACCGTTACCTTTAAATATGTGCTGGGTTTTGACCGGTCGGTGTGTGTTTTTAAACTGAATATGGCAGGTAGCCAAACATTTTGTCAGTAGTGCTTTTTCAAGTGTTCAGTTCTACCAAAATAGGCCTAGCATGTGATAATGACTTATCTGAATATATCCATGCAGGGCTCGTCCGCCATTCGGACTCTGGCCCTCTCGCTCTTTAAGGGAGAATCATACCCCTAGACCAACGAGCCTCAAACTTCTGAGCAAAGGACACACATTATTCACTATCGCCAACCTTTGATATGAGTCAAAAGTCAAAATTTAAGCCAAACCCAAGAAATAAGTGTAGCTCCTCTTTCTGACTGCTGCATTAGTTGAACGCCTGTGTAGACTTTTCAAGTTCAGTCTGTCTTTGTTCAAATTTAAAATTCGCCTTCGAGCCAAAGGAACCTACACTCCTCTACCAAGTGAGCTAACGGAGGCACACAAAAGCACTATTTGATTCAAACACACTGGCATAGATAATGCAAAAAATTAAAATTAAAGATGTACAAACATAACTGTAGAAAGAGAACACTCTTGAGTGTTTCAGGTTTTTATTCAAGACTGAACTTCCTCTTTCAGCACCACAGAGGGGGTATCTGGATTTGAACCAGAGACCTCTTGATCTGCAGTCAAATGCTCTACCACTGAGCTACACCCCCACTCTTCTGAAGGTAGTTTTATACCGATGGATTGATACAACTATCAATCCTTTTGCCTTGAATGGGCTCAAGCTGGGTCATTCCTTGTCGGAACAACAAACTTACTCTTAATCTTTTTCCATGTGATCAAACACACTAACCGTTGATACATTATGTCCCGTTATATAAGACACCAATACTATGGTGACAATTAACACCTGACATTCCATAATAGTGCAAGGCCAGAAGATTGTTATTTATACAAGCTGATTTGATACAGCCTACATTAGTCGAGTCATTGGACATGACTGTCTAGGCTTTAAAAGGTCAGTCTGCCTTTGAGTCAACTGGAAAATTCTCCTTCGAGCCGGATTTGAACCAGCGACCTAAGGATGTCTACTTAGGAACCTACAGTCCTCCGCTCTACCAACTGAGCTATCGAAGGTTCTTTCTGCTGCATTTTGAGAATCAACAATTTCTCTGAAACATCATAAAAAAAATGTTTAATTGAAAATGTAACAAACCCAACTGCTGAAAGAGGAGACTGTTTCGGATGCATGCTAATACCAACTGTGCTTCTGATATTGTTGGCTCGGTGCTCACTTTGGAATATCTGTTTCATTTTCTTTGGAGTTATTTCTGATCTTCCTTTCGATATTTGGGGCAAACGTTTGAACAAGACTGGCACTGGCTTCCTTAGCTAGGGTTGAGTGTTTAACTGCCATCTGACATTTCTGCTGAAGCAGAGTGGCGCAGCAGAAGCGTGCTGGGCCCATAACCCAGAGGTCGATGGATCGAAACCATCCTCTGCTAGTCTTTGGTGCCAGTGTATCTTATGGAGTAGTTGCTGTCTCTGTGGACACATTGGTCCTTCAGTAAAGCTAGACTATTTTTCAAAAACTGTGCGCCATGCAACGCTAATCTGACAAGGAACCCGCAGAAGTCATTTTGGTCTGGTGCCTTTTTACAATGAGGCCCATTTGCACAAACTCCTCTACTAATAAGAAATGTTTTCAGAAAACACAATCATTACTTGGAAATGCTCACATACGACGTTATACGCAGTGAGGCCCTTTGCCATCTCATCGACAACTGTTTAAAATGAGTTACCTACAAAAAAGACCGCTGTCTTCTAGAGTACTCAACAGAAAATTATCAACTCTCTTCAGCAACTGCTACACAGTACACGTGTGGGCTCGTCCGGGAATTGAACCCGTGAACTCTCGCACCCAAAGCGAGAATCATACCCCTAGACCAACGAGCCTCAAGGGACCACACCTGAATAGTTTTGGTACCCTACCAACACTTTCACACTGCAATTGAAGGCTTTCATGCTCACCCGTAAAAGGTGTTCGCTCCACCAACTGAGCTATCAATATATGGCAATTGTTCACATTTCCAAGTAGCCATACATTCAAAAAGACTCGTTCCATAATATCTCAAATGTGACATTTGGATATGCTTGAAAGTCTTATAGAAAACCGTGATCGCTCAACAAAATTTAAGGGTTGGTTCTAAGTAGGACATGAAGGATTTTTAATTAACACCGGGTTTTAAAGGGGCTAGTGGAGCAATGGATAAAGCGTCTGACCATGGATGAGAAGATTCTAGGTTCTGTTCCTAGCTAGCTAGTCTGTATTTTTAGGCTGGAAATTGTCATTGACAAAAGGAAGATAACAAAATTGAGATTTGAAATGTTGGCGTGTTATTTGCCACTAAATTAAAATACATTGAATGTCCCAACTTCCTCTGTCCTGCTTTAAAAATGCTACAGCAAAGAGATTTTGACCATTTTCTGATGCTCTGCTTAACAGTGGGGCTGTAAATACATGTGAAAGAAAAGCATTATACAATTACATTGCAGTACATGCATTCACTAACTTTCCTCTATCCTACAACTCAAATGCTACACCAAGGCGACTCAAGTTCTTATCCAAAGTTTGGCCTCTTCTGAAACATGGAATTGAACTCTTTGCATTTTCATAATTTGCTGCATCTTGTTTTTCTGCCGACTGGCCTTTTTATTTAGTTTCAGTGTCGGACAATGGATGCAAATTAGCCCATGGCTACATTCCGGTGTGGTGTGTTCATAAACATGCACTGTCAGCTACCAAATAAACCAATAAACAAATACATTCCCACAGAATGATCACACATTAAAAACAAAACTGTGGAAATCCACAGCCGTGATCGTATAGAGGTTAGTACTCTGCGTTGTGGCCGCAGCAACCCCGGTTCGAATCCCGGTCACGGCATTAGTGATCAATTGCTCAAAGGCAATGCTGTCTTGTTTATTTGCAGTATAATTGTTTCAACCAGAAACTGATAATCCAAAGCTTTCAAGCTCTAAGAGTTTTTTTTAATTCCTAAGAGCAACCGTTACCTTTAAATATGTGCTGGGTTTTGACCGGTCGGTGTGTGTTTTTAAACTGAATATGGCAGGTAGCCAAACATTTTGTCAGTAGTGCTTTTTCAAGTGTTCAGTTCTACCAAAATAGGCCTAGCATGTGATAATGACTTATCTGAATATATCCATGCAGGGCTCGTCCGCCATTCGGACTCTGGCCCTCTCGCTCTTTAAGGGAGAATCATACCCCTAGACCAACGAGCCTCAAACTTCTGAGCAAAGGACACACATTATTCACTATCGCCAACCTTTGATATGAGTCAAAAGTCAAAATTTAAGCCAAACCCAAGAAAGAAGTGTAGCTCCTCTTTCTGACTGCTGCATTAGTTGAACGCCTGTGTAGACTTTTCAAGTTCAGTCTGTCTTTGTTCAAATTTAAAATTCGCCTTCGAGCCAAAGGAACCTACACTCCTCTACCAAGTGAGCTAACGGAGGCACACAAAAGCACTATTTGATTCAAACACACTGGCATAGATAATGCAAAAAATTAAAATTAAAGATGTACAAACATAACTGTAGAAAGAGAACACTCTTGAGTGTTTCAGGTTTTTATTCAAGACTGAACTTCCTCTTTCAGCACCAGAGAGGGGGTATCTGGATTTGAACCAGAGACCTCTTGATCTGCAGTCAAATGCTCTACCACTGAGCTACACCCCCACTGTTCTGTAGGTAGTTTTATACCGATGGATTGATACAACTATCAATCCTTTTGCCTTGAATGGGCTCAAGCTTGGTCATTCCTTGTCGGAACAACAAACTTACTCTTAATCTTTTTCCATGTGATCAAACACACTAACCGTTGATACAGTATGTCCCGTTATATAAGACACCAATACTATGGTGACAATTAACACCTGACATTCCATAATAGTGCAAGGCCAGAAGATTGTTATTTATACAAGCTGATTTGATACAGCCAACATTAGTCGAGTCATTGGACATGACTGTCTAGGCTTTAAAAGGTCA
The DNA here is from genome assembly GCA_021464625.1 of Proterorhinus semilunaris. NCBI lineage: Eukaryota > Metazoa > Chordata > Actinopteri > Gobiiformes > Gobiidae > Proterorhinus > Proterorhinus semilunaris. The sequence continues at coordinate 403,687 of JAJBBP010000043.1, read as the reverse complement.
GTCTGCCTTTGAGTCAACTGGAAAATTCTCCTTCGAGCCGGATTTGAACCAGCGACCTAAGGATGTCTACTTAGGATAGTTTTGGTACCCTACCAACACTTTCACACAGCAATTGAAGGCTTTCATGCTCACCCGTAAAAGGTGTTCGCTCCACCAACTGAGCTATCAATATATGGCAATTGTTCACATTTCCAAGTAGCCATACATTCAAAAAGACTCGTTCCATAATATCTCAAATGTGACATTTGGATATGCTTGAAAGTCTTTTAGAAAACCATAATCGCTCAACAAAATTTAAGGGTTGGTTCTAAGTAGGACATGAAGGATTTTTAATTAACACTGGGTTTTAAAGGGGCTAGTGGAGCAATGGATAAAGCGTCTGACCATGGATGAGAAGATTCTAGGTTCTGTTCCTAGCTAGCTAGTCTGTATTTTTAGGCTGGAAATTGTCATTGACAAAAGGAAGATAACAAAATTGAGATTTGAGATGTTGGCGTGTTATTTGCCACTAATTTAAAATACATTGAATGTCCCACCTTCCTCTGTCCTGCTTTAAAAATGCTACAGCAAAGAGATTTTGACCATTTTCTGATGCTCTGCTTAACAGTGGGGCTGTAAATACATGTGAAAGAAAAGCATTATACAATTACATTGCAGTACATGCATTCACTAACTTTCCTCTATCCTACAACTCAAATGCTACACCAAGGCGACTCAAGTTCTTATCCAAAGTTTGGCCTCTTCTGAAACATGGAATTGAACTCTTTGCATTTTCATAATTTGCTGCATCTTGTTTTTCTGCCGACTGGCCTTTTTATTTAGTTTTAGTGTCGGACAATGGATGCAAATTAGCCCATGGCTACATTCCGGTGTGGTGTGTTCATAAACATGCACTGTTAACTACCAAATAAACCAATAAACAAATACATTCCCACAGAATTATCACACATTAAAAACAAAACTGTGGAAATCCACAGCCGTGATCGTATAGAGGTTAGTACTCTGCGTTGTGGCCGCAGCAACCCCGGTTCGAATCCGGGTCATGGCATTAGTGATCAATTCCTCAAAGGCAATGCTGTCTCGTTTATTTGCAGTATAATTGTTTCAACCAGAAACTGATAGTCCAAAGCTTTCAAGCTCTAAGAGTTTTTTTTAATTCCTAAGAGCAACCGTTACCTTTAAATATGTGCTGGGTTTTGACCGGTCGGTGTGTGTTTTTAAACTGAATATGGCAGGTAGCCAAACATTTTGTCAGTAGTGCTTTTTCAAGTGTTCAGTTCTACCAAAATAGGCCTAGCATGTGATAATGACTTATCTGAATATATCCATGCAGGGCTCGTCCGCCATTCGGACTCAGGCCCTCTCGCTCTTTAAGGGAGAATCATACCCCTAGACCAACAAGCCTCAAACTTCTGAGCAAAGGACACACATTATTCACTATCGCCAACCTTTGATATGAGTCAAAAGTCAAAATTTAAGCCAAACCCAAGAAATAAGTGTAGCTCCTCTTTCTGACTGCTGCATTAGTTGAACGCCTGTGTAGACTTTTCAAGTTCAGTCTGTCTTTGTTCAAATTTAAAATTCGCCTTCGAGCCAAAGGAACCTACACTCCTCTACCAAGTGAGCTAACGGAGGCACACAAAAGCACTATTTGATTCAAACATACTGGCATAGATAATGCAAAAAATTAAAATTAAAGATGTACAAACATAACTGTAGAAAGAGAACACTCTTGAGTGATCAGGTTTTTATTCAAGACTGAACTTCCTCTTTCAGCACCAGAGAGGGGGTATCCAAATTTGAACCAGAGACCTCTTGATCTGCAGTCAAATGCTCTACCACTGAGCTACACCCCCACTCTTCTGAAGGTAGTTTTATACCGATGGATTGATACAACTATCAATCCTTTTGCCTTGAATGGGCTCAAGCTGGGTCATTCCTTGTCGGAACAACAAACTTACTCTTAATCTTTTTCCATGTGATCAAACACACTAACCGTTGATACAGTATGTCCCGTTATATAAGACACCAATACTATGCTGACAATTAACACCTGACATTCCATAATAGTGCAAGGCCAGAAGATTGTTATTTATACAAGCTGATTTGATACAGCCTACATTAGTCGAGTCATTGGACATGACTGTCTAGGCTTTAAAAGGTCAGTCTGCCTTTGAGTCAACTGGAAAATTCTCCTTCGAGACGGATTTGAACCAGCGACCTAAGGATGTCTACTTAGGAACCTACAGTCCTCCGCTCTACCAACTGAGCTATCTAAGGTTCCTTCTGCTGCATTTTGAGAATCAACAATTTCTCTGAAACATCATAAAAAAAATGTTTAATTGAAAATGTAACAAACCCAACTGCTGAAAGAGGAGACTGTTTCGGATGCATGCTAATACCAACTGTGCTTCTGATATTGTTGGCTCGGTGCTCACTTTGGAATATCTGTTTCATTTTCGTTGGAGTTATTTCTGATCTTCCTTTCGATATTTGGGGCAAACGTTTGAACAAGACTGGCACTGGCTTCCTTAGCTAGGGTTGAGTGTTCAACTGCCATCTGATATTTCTGCTGAAGCAGAGTGGTGCAGCGGAAGCGTGCTGGGCCCATAACCCAGAGGTCGATGGATCGAAACCATCCTCTGCTAGTCTTTGGTGCCAGTGTATCTTATGGAGTAGTTGCTGTCTCTGTGGACACATTGGTCCTTCAGTAAAGCTAGACTATTTTTCAAAAACTGTGCGCCATGCAACGCTAATCTGACAAGGAACCCGCAGAAGTCATTTTGGTCTGGTGCCTTTTTACAATGAGGCCCATTTGCACAAACTCCTCTACTAATAAGAAATGTTTTCAGAAAACACAATCATTCCTTGGAAATGCTCAAATACGACGTTATACGCAGTGAGGCCCTTTGCCATCTCATCGACAACTGTTTAAAATGAGTTACCTACAAAAAAGACCGCTGTCTTCTAGAGTACTCAACAGAAAATCATCAACTCTCTTCAGCAACTGCGACACAGTTCACGTGTGGGCTCGTCCGGGAATTGAACCCGGGACCTCTCGCACCCGAAGCAAGAATCATACCCCTAGACCAACGAGCCTCAAGGGACCATGCCTGAATAGTTTTGGTACCCTACCAACTCTTTCACACTGCAATTGAAGGCTTTCATGCTCACCCGTAAAAGGTGTTCGCTGCACCAACTGAGCTATCAATATATGGCAATTGTTCACATTTCCAAGTAGCCATACATTCAAAAAGACTCGTTCCATAATATCTGAAATGTGACATTTGGATTTGCTTGAAAGTCTTATAGAAAACCGTGATCGCTCAACAAAATTTAAGGCTAGGTTCTAAGTAGGACATGAAGGAATTTTAATTAACACCGGGTTTTAAAGGGGCTAGTCGAGCAATGGATAAAGCGTCTGACCATGGATGAGAAGATTCTAGGTTCTGTTCCTAGCTAGCTAGTGTTATGTTTCTGGCCTTATGTGCCTTCGTTTTGTCTCCCTCTTGTGGCTTTTTGTTTTTCTTTTAGGCTTGGCCCTGGTGGGGCGTGGACTCCGAGCAGGCACACCTGGCATCTATCACTCATCACTGCAATACAAAGACCTCTGACTCACCTCCACTCATCGTGGGATTGTTCCGTTCCATGTTGCGGTACTTCTGCTCAGTCACCTCTACTATGTACGACTTTTTGCCAGGTTCTATTTTTGATTTTGGACATCTGTTTTCTTCCAGACCCTGAGCCTGCTCTGGAGCCACCCCTACGACCAAGCCAAGCCTAGAGGACACTTTGTTTTAATAAATTCACTTTTGATTCTCGTTCTGGGTGTTGAGTGCGTTTCTGGGTCCAACGGTTACGAGCCCTAACAGCTAGTCTGTATTTTTAGGCTGGAAATTGTCATTGACAAAAGGAAGATAACAAAATTGAGATTTGAGATGTTGGCGTGTTATTTGCCACTAAATTAAAATACATTGAATGTCCCACCTTCCTCTGTCCTGCTTTAAAAATGCTACAGCAAAGAGATTTTGACCATTTTCTGATGCTCTGCTTAACAGTGGGGCTGTAAATACATGTGAAAGAAAAGCATTATACAATTACATTGCAGTACATGCATTCACTAACTTTCCTCTATCCTACAACTCAAATGCTACACCAAGGCGACTCAAGTTCTTATCCAAAGTTTGGCCTCTTCTGAAACATGGAATTGAACTCTTTGCATTTTTATAATTTGCTGCATCTTGTTTATCTGCCGACTGGCCTTTTTATTTAGTTTCAGTATCGGACAATGGATGCAAATTAGCCCATGGCTACATTCCGGTGTGGTGTGTTCATAAACAGAGGGGGTATCTGGATTTGAACCAGAGACCTCTTGATCTGCAGTCAAATGCTCTACCACTGAGCTACACCCCCACTCTTGGAAATGCTCAAATACGACGTTATACGCAGTGAGGCCCTTTGCCATCTCATCGACAACTGTTTAAAATGAGTTACCTACAAAAAAGACCGCTGTCTTCTAGAGTACTCAACAGAAAATCATCAACTCTCTTCAGCAACTGCGACACAGTTCACGTGTGGGCTCGTCCGGGAATTGAACCCGGGACCTCTCGCACCCGAAGCAAGAATCATACCCCTAGACCAACGAGCCTCAAGGGACCATGCCTGAATAGTTTTGGTACCCTACCAACTCTTTCACACTGCAATTGAAGGCTTTCATGCTCACCCGTAAAAGGTGTTCGCTGCACCAACTGAGCTATCAATATATGGCAATTGTTCACATTTCCAAGTAGCCATACATTCAAAAAGACTCGTTCCATAATATCTCAAATGTGACATTTGGATATGCTTGAAAGTCTTATAGAAAACCGTGATCGCTCAACAAAATTTAAGGCTAGGTTCTAAGTAGGACATGAAGGAATTTTAATTAACACCGGGTTTTAAAGGGGCTAGTGGAGCAATGGATAAAGCGTCTGACCATGGATTAGAAGATTCTAGGTTCTGTTCCTAGCTAGCTAGTCTGTATTTTTAGGCTGGAAATTGTCATTGACAAAAGGAAGATAACAAAATTGAGATTTGAGATGTTGGCGTGTTATTTGCCACTAATTTAAAATACATTGAATGTCCCACCTTCCTCTGTCCTGCTTTAAAAATGCTACAGCAAAGAGATTTTGACCATTTTCTGATGCTCTGCTTAACAGTGGGGCTGTAAATACATGTGAAAGAAAAGCATTATACAATTACATTGCAGTACATGCATTCACTAACTTTCCTCTATCCTACAACTCAAATGCTACACCAAGGCGACTCAAGTTCTTATCCAAAGTTTGGCCTCTTCTGAAACATGGAATTGAACTCTTTGCATTTTCATAATTTGCTGCATCTTGTTTTTCTGCCGACTGGCCTTTTTATTTAGTTTCAGTGTCGGACAATGGATACAAATTAGCCCATGGCTACATTCCGGTGTGGTGTGTTCATAAACATGCACTGTCAACTACCAAATAAACCAATAAACAAATACATTCCCACAGAATGATCACACATTAAAAACAAAACTGTGGAAATCCACAGCCGTGATCGTATAGAGGTTAGTACTCTGCGTTGTGGCTGCAGCAACCCCGGTTTGAATCCGGGTCACGGCATTAGTGATCAATTCCTCAAAGGCAATGCTGTCTCGTTTATTTGCAGTACAATTGTTTCAACCAGAAACTGATAGTCCAAAGCTTTCAACCTCTAAGAGTTTTTTTTAATTCCTAAGAGCCAGGGGTGCCGCCAGAAATTCTGGGCCCTATGGAAACAAAAATTTCTGGGCCCCCTACATTTTTTACAGATAAAATGTAACCCAATAAACATGCCCTGTATACTTTCAAAAAGATATTGAGCACATTGCATAGTTAAAATGTCTGATGAGTAAAAGCCTACAAAAACAAGAAAAAGCTATGGAAATATGTACTTGTTTACATAAAAGGAGAATATTTATTATCTCAATTGCAATTGCAAACACAACAGAACATAATGTACACATATTGACATACTTTACGTGAACAAGCTTTAACTGGGTCCAACTGCTCAATCAGGAAACATCAGCTACAACTAACCCATAATTAAATCAGTCCAAGACTAAAACTAGGCCAAAAGGGCTCAAAATCAAGACACACCAGGAGTAATGCCAGGCCTAAACCAGTCCAGGACTAAACAAGTACTGAACCAGACATAAACTGTTTGTTATCCAGGTATAACAAAGTTATGTTCAACATCACTTTATAATGGCCCAGCGGCGTGCCTTTCTGCTGGCAAAATCATGTATCAAATCATCAAAGTTCAGCTTTCTTGCCAGTTTGCTTTCAATGGATAGTATGGCAAGGTGACAAAGTCTGTCCTGCAACATAGCAGACCTAAGATAATTTTTAATCAGTTTCAGCTTACTGAATGCTCTCTCGCCACCAGCAACGGTCACAGGCAATGTGCAAAATATTCGCAAAACTATGCAGACCTGCCCAAAAATACTCTGCAGCTGCATCTTGTAAATGCTGTTGAGCAGATCAATTGGTGACAGACACCCTGGGAAAGTGGCCCTATATTCAGAGTTGAGGTGTCTGACTTCATCTTCCAAATCACAAGTCAGATCAGTGTTGTATTTTGAAATCAATGGCTGGCATACAGATTGGATTTGATCATCACGTAACTGGCCCTCACTTCACAGAACACACGGCAAACTGATTTTGTAATTTTTGAACCGTGTAGATTACTTTTTGTTTAGTAAAGTTATCATCATGTGGAGAACACAGTAGATAAGACGTGCTTAGAGCTTTCAATCTTCGTGAAGTTTTGCGCTCAGGCTCACCTTGTTTGGCTGAGACGGGGACGGGGGACGGGGGCCGCGGGGGAAGGAAGACGTGGGTGTGCAGCGGCCGCTGAATCTGTGTCTACGAGACACGATAACCCGGAGACAGCAGAGATGTTATTATTGTTGGATGTAAATCATAATTCAGTAATTATTTGACTAAGCTAGCTAGATAAAAGCAGGTCATGTAGCAACAAAAATAAGTAAGTGAAAGTTTTGGAATAAGGGAATAGGGCAAGCTACCTTTCTTTCTGAAAAACTGTGTGACATACTGTCGACTTCGGCGTTCTCAGTCTTCTCTTTCCTTCTTTTCTTTCCGTTTTTGATGCCCTGACTTTTGATGTGACATGCCTGCGTGTGTCACTATCTGCACTGCATCATAACAAATGCAATAAGCAAGAGACGCTACGCTGGCGAGCGTAGCTCGGACAGCACAGGTGGAATGAACCATTGAGAGGGGGAGGGGTGTGACTTAAACAGTAAATACATTATTTGTTTGTTAAATATTAAATCTATGGTCAAAACGGACAAAATACACATTAAGTGTATGAGGGGCCCTAGCACATTACACGTATGTATAAAAAAGAGAAAAGAAATAAGAAAAGAAAAAGAGGGTCTGCTCTTCTGGGCCCTTCATCAGCCTGGGCCCTTAGAATCGTCCTAACCTTCCACCCCTTTACGGCGCCTATGCTAACAGCAACCGTTACCTTTAAATATGTGCTGGGTTTTGACCGGTCGGTGTGTGTTTTTAAACTGAATATGGCAGGTAGCCAAACATTTTGTCAGTAGTGCTTTTTCAAGTGTTCAGTTCTACCAAAATAGGCCTAGCATGTGATAATGACTTATCTGAATATATCCATGCAGGGCTCGTCCTCCATTCGGACTCAGGCCCTCTCGCTCTTTAAGGGAGAATCATACCCCTAGACCAACAAGCCTCAAACTTCTGAGCAAAGGACACACATTATTCACTATCGCCAACCTTTGATATGAGTCAAAAGTCAAAATTTAAGCCAAACCCAAGAAATAAGTGTAGCTCCTCTTTCTGACTGCTGCATTAGTTGAACGCCTGTGTAGACTTTTCAAGTTCAGTCTGTCTTTGTTCAAATTTAAAATTCGCCTTCGAGCCAAAGGAACCTACACTCCTCTACCAAGTGAGCTAACGGAGGCACACAAAAGCACTATTTGATTCAAACACACTGGCATAGATAATGCAACAAATTAAAATTAAAGATGTACAAACATAACTGTAGAAAGAGAACACTCTTGAGTGATCAGGTTTTTATTCAAGACTGAACTTCCTCTTTCAGCACCAGAGAGGGGGTATCCGGATTTGAACCAGAGACCTCTTGATCTGCAGTCAAATGCTCTACCACTGAGCTACACCCCCACTCTTCTGAAGGTAGTTTTATACCGATGGATTGATACAACTATCAATCCTTTTGCCTTGAATGGGCTCAAGCTGGGTCATTCATTGTCGGAACAACAAACTTACTCTTAATCTTTTTCCATGTGATCAAACACACTAACCGTTGATACAGTATGTCCCGTTATATAAGACACCAATACTATGGTGACAATTAACACCTGACATTCCATAATAGTGCAAGGCCAGAAGATTGTTATTTATACAAGCTGATTTGATACAGCCAACATTAGTCGAGTCATTGGACATGACTGTCTAGGCTTTAAAAGGTCAGTCTGCCTTTGAGTCAACTGGAAAATTCTCCTTCGAGCCGGATTTGAACCAGCGACCTAAGGATGTCTACTTAGGAACCTACAGTCCTCCGCTCTACCAACTGAGCTATCGAAGGTTCTTTCTGCTGCATTTTGAGAATCAACAATTTCTCTGAAACATCATAAAAAAAATGTTTAATTGAAAATGTAACAAACCCAACTGCTGAAAGAGGAGACTGTTTCGGATGCATGCTAATACCAACTGTGCTTCTGATATTGTTGGCTCGGTGCTCACTTTGGAATATCTGTTTCATTTTCTTTGGAGTTATTTCTGATCTTCCTTTCGATATTTGGGGCAAACGTTTGAACAAGTCTGGCACTGGCTTCCTTAGCTAGGGTTGAGTGTTCAACTGCCATCTGACATTTCTGCTGAAGCAGAGTGGCGCAGCGGAAGCGTGCTGGGCCCATAACCCAGAGGTCGATGGATTGAAACCATCCTCTGCTAGTCTTTGGTGCCAGTGTATCATATGGAGTAGTTGCTGTCTCTGTGGACACATTGGTCCTTCAGAAAAGCTAGACTATATTTCAAAAACTGTGGGCCATGCAACGCTAATCTCACAAGGAAGATTTTGGAGAAGTCATTTTGGTCTGGTGCCTTTTTACAATGAGGCCCATTTGCACAAACTCCTCTACTAATAAGAATTTTTTTCAGAAAACACAATCATTACTTGGAAATGTTCACATACGACGTTATACGCAGTGAGGCCCTTTGCCATCTCATCGACAACTGTTTCAAATGAGTTACCTACAAAACAGACCGCTGTCTTCTAGAGTACTCAACAGAAAATTATCAACTCTCTTCAGCAACTGCTACACAGTACACGTGTGGGCTCCTCCGGGAATTGAACCCGGGACCTCTCGCACCCGAAGCGAGAATCATACCCCTAGACCAACGAGCCTCAAGGGACCATGCCTGAATAGTTTTGGTACCCTACCAACACTTTCACACTGCAATTGAAGGCTTTCATGCTCACCCGTAAAAGGTGTTCGCTCCACCAACTGAGCTATCAATATATGGCAATTGTTCACATTTCCAAGTAGCCATACATTCAAAAAGACTCGTTCCATAATATCTCAAATGTGACATTTGGATATGCTTGAAAGTCTTATAGAAAACCGTGATCGCTCAACAAAATTTAAGGCTAGGTTCTAAGTAGGACATGAAGGATTTTTAATTAACACCGGGTTTTAAAGGGGCTAGTGGAGCAATGGATAAAGCGTCTGACCATGGATGAGAAGATTCTAGGTTCTGTTCCTAGCTAGCTAGTCTGTATTTTTAGGCTGGAAATTGTCATTGACAAAAGGAAGATAACAAAATTGAGATTTGAGATGTTGGCGTGTTATTTGCCACTAAATTAAAATACATTGAATGTCCCACCTTCCTCTGTCCTGCTTTAAAAATGCTACAGCAAAGAGATTTTGACCATTTTCTGATGCTCTGCTTAACAGTGGGGCTGTAAATACATGTGAAAGAAAAGCATTATACAATTACATTGCAGTACATGCATTCACTAACTTTCCTCTATCCTACAACTCAAATGCTACACCAAGGCGACTCAAGTTCTTATCCAAAGTTTGGCCTCTTCTGAAACATGGAATTGAACTCTTTGCATTTTCATAATTTGCTGCATCTTGTTTTTCTGCCGACTGGCCTTTTTATTTAGTTTTAGTGTCGGACAATGGATGCAAATTAGCCCATGGCTACATTCCGGTGTGGTGTGTTCATAAACATGCACTGTTAACTACCAAATAAACCAATAAACAAATACATTCCCACAGAATGATCACACATTAAAAACAAAACTGTGGAAATCCACAGCCGTGATCGTATAGAGGTTAGTACTCTGCGTTGTGGCCGCAGCAACCCCGGTTCGAATCCGGGTCATGGCATTAGTGATCATTTCCTCAAAGGCAATGCTGTCTCGTTTATTTGCAGTATAATTGTTTCAACCAGAAACTGATAGTCCAAAGCTTTCAACCTCTAAGAGTTTTTTTTAATTCCTAAGAGCAACCGTTACCTTTAAATATGTGCTGGGTTTTGACCGGTCGGTGTGTGTTTTTAAACTGAATATGGCAGGTAGCCAAACATTTTGTCAGTAGTGCTTTTTCAAGTGTTCAGTTCTACCAAAATAGGCCTAGCATGTGATAATGACTTATCTGAATATATCCATGCAGGGCTCGTCCGCCATTCGGACTCAGGCCCTCTCGCTCTTTAAGGGAGAATCATACCCCTAGACCAACAAGCCTCAAACTTCTGAGCAAAGGACACACATTATTCACTATCGCCAACCTTTGATATGAGTCAAAAGTCAAAATTTAAGCCAAACCCAAGAAATAAGTGTAGCTCCTCTTTCTAACTGCTGCATTAGTTGAACGCCTGTGTAGACTTTTCAAGTTCAGTCTGTCTTTGTTCAAATTTAAAATTCGCCTTCGAGCCAAAGGAACCTACACTCCTCTACCAAGTGAGCTAACGGAGGCACACAAAAGCACGATTTGATTCAAACACACTGGCATAGATAATGCAAAAAATTAAAATTAAAGATGTACAAACATAACTGTAGAAAGAGAACACTCTTGAGTGTTTCAGGTTTTTATTCAAGACTGAACTTCCTCTTTCAGCACCAGAGAGGGGGTATCTGGATTTGAACCAGAGACCTCTTGATCTGCAGTCAAATGCTCTACCACTGAGCTACACCCCCACTGTTCTGTAGGTAGTTTTATACCGATGGATTGATACAACTATCAATCTTTTGCCTTGAATGGGCTCAAGCTGGGTCATTCCTTGTCGGAACAACAAACTTACTCTTAATCTTTTTCCATGTGATCAAACACACTAACCGTTGATACAGTATGTCCCGTTATATAAGACACCAATACTATGGTGACAATTAACACCTGACATTCCATAATAGTGCAAGGCCAGAAGATTGTTATTTATACAAGCTGATTTGATACAGCCTACATTAGTCGAGTCATTGGACATGACTGTCTAGGCTTTAAAAGGTCAGTCTGCCTTTGAGTCAACTGGAAAATTCTCCTTCGAGCCGGATTTGAACCAGCGACCTAAGGATGTCTACTTAGGAACCTACAGTCCTCCGCTCTACCAACTGAGCTATCGAAGGTTCTTTCTGCTGCATTTTGAGAATCAACAATTTCTCTGAAACATCATAAAAAAAATGTTTAATTGAAAATGTAACAAACCCAACTGCTGAAAGAGGAGACTGTTTCGGATGCATGCTAATACCAACTGTGCTTCTGATATTGTTGGCTCGGTGCTCACTTTGGAATATCTGTTTCATTTTCTTTGGAGTTATTTCTGATCTTCCTTTCGATATTTGGGGCAAACGTTTGAACAAGACTGGCACTGGCTTCCTTAGCTAGGGTTGAGTGTTCAACTGCCATCTGACATTTCTGCTGAAGCAGAGTGGCGCAGCGGAAGCGTGCTGGGCCCATAACCCAGAGGTCGATGGATCGAAACCATCCTCTGCTAGTCTTTGGTGCCAGTGTATCCTATGGAGTAGTTGCTGTCTCTGTGGACACATTGGTCCTTCAGAAAAGCTAGACTATTTTTCAAAAAGTGTGCGCCATGCAACGCTAATCTCACAAGGAAGATTTTGGAGAAGTCATTTTGGTCTGGTGCCTTTTTACAATGAGGCCCATTTGCACAAACTCCTCTACTAATAAGAATTTTTTTCAGAAAACACAATCATTACTTGGAAATGTTCACATACGACGTTATACGCAGTGAGGCCCTTTGCCATCTCATCGACAACTGTTTCAAATGAGTTACCTACAAAACAGACCGCTGTCTTCTAGAGTACTCAACAGAAAATTATCAACTCTCTTCAGCAACTGCTACACAGTCCACGTGTGGGCTCCTCCGGGAATTGAACCCGGGACCTCTCGCACCCGAAGCAAGAATCATACCCCTAGACCAACGAGCCTCAAGGGACCATACCTGAATAGTTTTGGTACCCTACCAACACTTTCACACTGCAATGGAAGGCTTTCATGCTCACCCGTAAAAGGTGTTCGCTCCACCAACTGAGCTATCAATATATGGCAATTGTTCACATTTCCAAGTAGCCATACATTCAAAAAGACTCGTTCCATAATATCTCAAATGTGACATTTGGATATGCTTGAAAGTCTTTTAGAAATCCATGATCGCTCAACAAAATTTAAGGCTAGGTTCTAAGTAGGACATGAAGGAATTTTAATTAACACTGGGTTTTAAAGGGGCTAGTGGAGCAATGGATAAAGCGTCTGACCATGGATGAGAAGATTCTAGGTTCTGTTCCTAGCTAGCTAGTCTGTATTTTTAGGCTGGAAATTGTCATTGACAAAAGGAAGATAACAAAATTGAGATTTGAGATGTTGGCGTGTTATTTGCCACTAAATTAAAATACATTGAATGTCCCACCTTCCTCTGTCCTGCTTTAAAAATGCTACAGCAAAGAGATTTTGACCATTTTCTGATACTCTGCTTAACAGTGGGGCTGTAAATACATGTGAAAGAAAAGCATTATACAATTACATTGCAGTACATGCATTCACTAACTTTCCTCTATCCTACAACTCAAATGCTACACCAAGGCGACTCAAGTTCTTATCCAAAGTTTGGCCTCTTCTGAAACATGGAATTGAACTCTTTGCATTTTTATAATTTGCTGCATCTTGTTTTTCTGCCGACTGGCCTTTTTATTTAGTTTCAGTGTCGGACAATGGATGCAAATTAGCCCATGGCTACATTCCGGTGTGGTGTGTTCATAAACATGCACTGTCAACTACCAAATCAACCAATAAACAAATACATTCCCACAGAATGATCACACATTAAAAACAAAACTGTGGAAATCCACAGCCGTGATCGTATAGAGGTTAGTACTCTGCGTTGTGGCTGCAGCAACCCCGGTTCGAATCCGGGTCATGGCATTAGTGATCAATTCCTCAAAGGCAATGCTGTCTCGTTTATTTGCAGTACAATTGTTTCAACCAGAAACTGATAGTCCAAAGCTTTCAAGCTCTAAGAGTTTTTTTTAATTCCTAAGAGCAACCGTTACCTTTAAATATGTGCTGGGTTTTGACCGGTCGGTGTGTGTTTTTAAACTGAATATGGCAGGTAGCCAAATATTTTGTCAGTAGTGCTTTTTCAAGTGTTCAGTTCTACCAAAATAGGCCTAGCATGTGATAATGACTTATCTGAATATATCCATGCAGGGCTCGTCCGCCATTCGGACTCAGGCCCTCTCGCTCTTTAAGGGAGAATCATACCCCTAGACCAACGAGCCTCAAACTTCTGAGCAAAGGACACACATTATTCACTATCGCCAACCTTTGATATGAGTCAAAAGTCAAAATTTAAGCCAAACCCAAGAAATAAGTGTAGCTCCTCTTTCTGACTGCTGCATTAGTTGAACGCCTGTGTAGACTTTTCAAGTTCAGTCTGTCTTTGTTCAAATTTAAAATTCGCCTTCGAGCCAAAGGAACCTACACTCCTCTACCAAGTGAGCTAACGGAGGCACACAAAAGCACGATTTGATTCAAACACACTGGCATAGATAATGCAAAAAACTCAAATTAAAGATGTACAAACATAACTGTAGAAAGAGAACACTCTTGAGTGATCAGGATTTTATTCAAGACTGAACTTCCTCTTTCAGCACCAGAGAGGGGGTATCTGGATTTGAACCAGAGACCTCTTGATCTGCAGTCAAATGCTCTACCACTGAGCTACACCCCCACTCTTCGGAAGGTAGTTTTATACCGATGGATTGATACAACTATCAATCCTTTTGCCTTGAATGGGCTCAAGCTGGGTCATTTCTTGTCGGAACAACAAACTTACTCTTAATCTTTTTCCATGTGATCAAACACACTAACCGTTGATACAGTATGTCCCGTTATATAAGACACCAATACTATGGTGACAATTAACACCTGACATTCCATAATAGTGCAAGGCCAGAAGATTGTTATTTATACAAGCTGATTTGATACAGCCAACATTAGTCGAGTCATTGGACATGACTGTCTAGGCTTTAAAAGGTCAGTCTGCCTTTGAGTCAACTGGAAAATTCTCCTTCGAGCCGGATTTGAACCAGCGACCTAAGGATGTCTACTTAGGAACCTACAGTCCTCCGCTCTACCAACTGAGCTATCGAAGGTTCTTTCTGCTGCATTTTGAGAATCAACAATTTCTCTGAAACATCATAAAAAAAATGTTTAATTGAAAATGTAACAAACCCAACTGCTGAAAGAGGAGACTGTTTCGGATGCATGCTAATACCAACTGTGCTTCTGATATTGTTGGCTCGGTGCTCACTTTGGAATATCTGTTTCATTTTCTTTGGAGTTATTTCTGATCTTCCTTTCGATATTTGGGGCAAACGTTTGAACAAGTCTGGCACTGGCTTCCTTAGCTAGGGTTGAGTGTTCAACTGCCATCTGACATTTCTGCTGAAGCAGAGTGGCGCAGCGGAAGCGTGCTGGGCCCATAACCCAGAGGTCGATGGATTGAAACCATCCTCTGCTAGTCTTTGGTGCCAGTGTATCATATGGAGTAGTTGCTGTCTCTGTGGACACATTGGTCCTTCAGAAAAGCTAGACTATATTTCAAAAACTGTGGGCCATGCAACGCTAATCTCACAAGGAAGATTTTGGAGAAGTCATTTTGGTCTGGTGCCTTTTTACAATGAGGCCCATTTGCACAAACTCCTCTACTAATAAGAATTTTTTTCAGAAAACACAATCATTACTTGGAAATGTTCACATACGACGTTATACGCAGTGAGGCCCTTTGCCATCTCATCGACAACTGTTTCAAATGAGTTACCTACAAAACAGACCGCTGTCTTCTAGAGTACTCAACAGAAAATTATCAACTCTCTTCAGCAACTGCTACACAGTCCACGTGTGGGCTCCTCTGGGAATTGAACCCGGGACCTCTCGCACCCGAAGCGAGAATCATACCCCTAGACCAACGAGCCTCAAGGGACCACTCCTGAATAGTTTTGGTACCCTACCAACACTTTCACACTGCAATGGAAGGCTTTCATGCTCACCCGTAAAAGGTGTTCGCTCCACCAACTGAGCTATCAATATATGGCAATTGTTCACATTTCCAAGTAGCCATACATTCAAAAAGACTCGTTCCATAATATCTCAAATGTGACATTTGGATATGCTTGAAAGTCTTTTAGAAATCCATGATCGCTCAACAAAATTTAAGGCTAGGTTCTAAGTAGAAGATTCTAGGTTCTGTTCCTAGCTAGCTAGTCTGTATTTTTAGGCTGGAAATTGTCATTGACAAAAGGAAGATTACAAAATTGAGATTTGAGATGTTGGCGTGTTATTTGCCACTAAATTAAAATACATTGAATGTCCCACCTTCCTCTGTCCTGCTTTAAAAATGCTACAGCAAAGAGATTTTGACCATTTTCTGATGCTCTGCTTAACAGTGGGGCTGTAAATACATGTGAAAGAAAAGCATTATACAATTACATTGCAGTACATGCATTCACTAACTTTCCTCTATCCTACAACTCAAATGCTACACCAAGGCGACTCAAGTTCTTATCCAAAGTTTGGCCTCTTCTGAAACATGGAATTGAACTCTTTGCATTTTCATAATTTGCTGCATCTTGTTTTTCTGCCGACTGGCCTTTTTATTTAGTTTTAGTGTCGGACAATGGATGCAAATTAGCCCATGGCTACATTCCGGTGTGGTGTGTTCATAAACATGCACTGTTAACTACCAAATAAACCAATAAACAAATACATTCCCACAGAATGATCACACATTAAAAACAAAACTGTGGAAAGCCACAGCCGTGATCGTATAGAGGTTAGTACTCTGCGTTGTGGCCGCAGCAACCCCGGTTCGAATCCGGGTCATGGCATTAGTGATCATTTCCTCAAAGGCAATGCTGTCTCGTTTATTTGCAGTATAATTGTTTCAACCAGAAACTGATAGTCCAAAGCTTTCAAGCTCTAAGAGTTTTTTTTAATTCCTAAGAGCAACCGTTACCTTTAAATATGTGCTGGGTTTTGACCGGTCGGTGTGTGTTTTTAAACTGAATATGGCAGGTAGCCTAACATTTTGTC
The DNA here is from genome assembly GCA_021464625.1 of Proterorhinus semilunaris. NCBI lineage: Eukaryota > Metazoa > Chordata > Actinopteri > Gobiiformes > Gobiidae > Proterorhinus > Proterorhinus semilunaris. Next base: position 387,006 of record JAJBBP010000043.1, on the reverse strand, counting down.
AGTAGTGCTTTTTCAAGTGTTCAGTTCTACCAAAATAGGCCTAGCATGTGATAATGACTTATCTGAATATATCCATGCAGGGCTCGTCCTCCATTCGGACTCAGGCCCTCTCGCTCTTTAAGGGAGAATCATACCCCTAGACCAACGAGCCTCAAACTTCTGAGCAAAGGACACACATTATTCACTATCGCCAACCTTTGATATGAGTCAAAAGTCAAAATTTAAGCCAAACCCAAGAAATAAGTGTAGCTCCTCTTTCTAACTGCTGCATTAGTTGAACGCCTGTGTAGACTTTTCAAGTTCAGTCTGTCTTTGTTCAAATTTAAAATTCGCCTTCGAGCCAAAGGAACCTACACTCCTCTACCAAGTGAGCTAACGGAGGCACACAAAAGCACGATTTGATTCAAACACACTGGCATAGATAATGCAAAAAATTAAAATTAAAGATGTACAAACATAACTATTGAAAGAGAACACTCTTGAGTGTTTCAGGTTTTTATTCTAGACTGAACTTCCTCTTTCAGCACCAGAGAGGGGGTATCTGGATTTGAACCAGAGACCTCTTGATCTGCAGTCAAATGCTCTACCACTGAGCTACACCCCCACTCTTCTGAAGGTAGTTTTATACCGATGGATTGATACAACTATCAATCCTTTTGCCTTGAATGGGCTCAAGCTGGGTCATTCCTTGTCGGAACAACAAACTTACTCTTAATCTTTTTCCATGTGATCAAACACACTAACCGTTGATACAGTATGTCCCGTTATATAAGACACCAATACTATGGTGACAATTAACACCTGACATTCCATAATAGTGCAAGGCCAGAAGATTGTTATTTATACAAGCTGATTTGATACAGCCTACATTAGTCGAGTCATTGGACATGACTGTCTAGGCTTTAAAAGGTCAGTCTGCCTTTGAGTCAACTGGAAAATTCTCCTTCGAGCCGGATTTAAACCAGCGACCTAAGGATGTCTACTTAGGAACCTACAGTCCTCCGCTCTACCAACTGAGCTATCGAAGGTTCTTTCTGCTGCATTTTGAGAATCAACAATTTCTCTGAAACATCATAAAAAAAATGTTTAATTGAAAATGTAACAAACCCAACTGCTGAAAGAGGAGACTGTTTCGGATGCATGCTAATACCAACTGTGCTTCTGATATTGTTGGCTCGGTGCTCACTTTGGAATATCTGTTTCATTTTCTTTGGAGTTATTTCTGATCTTCCTTTCGATATTTGGGGCAAACGTTTGAACAAGACTGGCACTGGCTTCCTTAGCTAGGGTTGAGTGTTCAACTGCCATCTGACATTTCTGCTGAAGCAGAGTGGCGCAGCGGAAGCGTGCTGGGCCCATAACCCAGAGGTCGATGGATCGAAACCATCCTCTGCTGGTCTTTGGTGCCAGTGTATCATATGGAGTAATTGCTGTCTCTGTGGACACATTGGTCCTTCAGAAAAGCTAGACTATTTTTCAAAAACTGTGCGCCATGCAACGCTAATCTCACAAGGAAGATTTTGGAGAAGTCATTTTGGTCTGGTGCCTTTTTACAATGAGGCCCATTTGCAGAAACTCCTCTACTAATAAGAAATGTTTTCAGAAAACACAATCATTCCTTGGAAATGCTCACATACGACGTTATACGCAGTGAGGCCCTTTGCCATCTCATCGACAACTGTTTCAGCCGTGATCGTATAGAGGTTAGTACTCTGCGTTGTGGCCGCAGCAACCCCGGTTCGAATCCGGGTCACGGCATTAGTGATCAATTGCTCAAAGGCAATGCTGTCTCGTTTATTTGCAGTATAATTGTTTCAACCAGAAACTGATAGTCCAAAGCTTTCAACCTCTAAGAGTTTTTTTTAATTCCTAAGAGCAACCGTTACCTTTAAATATGTGCTGGGTTTTGACCGGTCGGTGTGTGTTTTTAAACTGAATATGGCAGGTAGCCAAACATTTTGTCAGTAGTGCTTTTTCAAGTGTTCAGTTCTACCAAAATAGGCCTAGCATGTGATAATGACTTATCTGAATATATCCATGCAGGGCTCGTCCGCCATTCGGACTCAGGCCCTCTCGCTCTTTAAGGGAGAATCATACCCCTAGACCAACAAGCCTCAAACTTCTGAGCAAAGGACACACATTATTCACTATCGCCAACCTTTGATATGAGTCAAAAGTCAAAATTTAAGCCAAACCCAAGAAATAAGTGTAGCTCATCTTTCTGACTGCTGCATTAGTTGAACGCCTGTGTAGACTTTTCAAGTTCAGTCTGTCTTTGTTCAAATTTACAATTCGCCTTCGAGCCAAAGGAACCTACACTCCTCTACCAAGTGAGCTAACGGAGGCACACAAAAGCACTATTTGATTCAAACACACTGGCATAGATAATGCAAAAAATTAAAATTAAAGATGTACAAACATAACTGTAGAAAGAGAACACTCTTGAGTGTTTCAGGTTTTTATTCAAGACTGAACTTCCTCTTTCAGCACCAGAGAGGGGGTATCTGGATTTGAACCAGAGACCTCTTGATCTGCAGTCAAATGCTCTACCACTGAGCTACACCCCCACTGTTCTGTAGGTAGTTTTATACCGATGGATTGATACAACTATCAATCTTTTGCCTTGAATGGGCTCAAGCTGGGTCATTCCTTGTCGAAACAACAACCTTACTCTTAATCTTTTTCCATGTGATCAAACACACTAACCGTTGATACAGTATGTCCCGTTATATAAGACACCAATACTATGGTGACAATTAACACCTAACATTCCATAATAGTGCAAGGCCAGAAGATTGTTATTTATACAAGCTGATTTGATACAGCCAACATTAGTCGAGTCATTGGACATGACTGTCTAGGCTTTAAAAGGTCAGTCTGCCTTTGAGTCAACTGGAAAATTCTCCTTCGAGCCGGATTTGAACCAGCGACCTAAGGATGTCTACTTAGGAACCTACAGTCCTCCGCTCTACCAACTGAGCTATCGAAGGTTCTTTCTGCAGTATTTTGAGAATCAACAATTTCTCTGAAACATCATAAAAAAAATGTTTAATTGAAAATGTAACAAACCCAACTGCTGAAAGAGGAGACTGTTTCGGATGCATGCTAATACCAACTGTGCTTCTGATATTGTTGGCTCGGTGCTCACTTTGGAATATCTGTTTCATTTTCTTTGGAGTTATTTCTGATCTTCCTTTCGATATTTGGGGCAAACGTTTGAACAAGACTGGCACTGGCTTCCTTAGCTAGGGTTGAGTGTTCAACTGCCATCTGACATTTCTGCTGAAGCAGAGTGGCGCAGCGGAAGCGTGCTGGGCCCATAACCCAGAGGTCGATGGATTGAAACCATCCTCTGCTAGTCTTTGGTGCCAGTGTATCATATGGAGTAGTCTCTGTGGACACATTGGTCCTTCAGAAAAGCTAGACTATTTTTCAAAAACTGTGCGCCATGCAACGCTAATCTGACAAGGAACCCGCAGAAGTCATTTTGGTCTGGTGCCTTTTTACAATGAGGCCCATTTGCACAAACTCCTCTACTAATAAGAAATGTTTTCAGAAAACACAATCATTACTTGGAAATGCTCACATACGACGTTATACGCAGTGAGGCCCTTTGCCATCTCATCGACAACTGTTTAAAATGAGTTACCTACAAAAAAGACCGCTGTCTTCTAGAGTACTCAACAGAAAATTATCAACTCTCTTCAGCAACTGCTACACAGTACACGTGTGGGCTCGTCCGGGAATTGAACCCGGGACCTCTCGCACCCAAAGCGGGAATCATACCCCTAGACCAACGAGCCTCAAGAGATCGGACATGAATAGTTTTGGTACCCTACCAACACTTTCACACTGCAATTGAAGGCTTTCATGCTCACCCGTAAAAGGTGTTCGCTCCACCAACTGAGCTATCAATATATGGCAATTGTTCACATTTCCAAGTAGCCATACATTCAAAAAGACTCGTTCCATAATATCTCAAATGTGACATTTGGATATGCTTGAAAGTCTTATAGAAAACCGTGATCGCTCAACAAAATTTAAGGCTAGGTTCTAAGTAGGACATGAAGGATTATTAATTAACACTGGGTTTTAAAGGGGCTAGTGGAGCAATGGATAAAGCGTCTGACCATGGATGAGAAGATTCTAGGTTCTGTTCCTAGCTAGCTAGTCTGTATTTTTAGGCTGGAAATTGTCATTGACAAAAGGAAGATAACAAAATTGAGATTTGAGATGTTGGCGTGTTATTTGCCAATAAATTAAAATACATTGAATGTCCCACCTTCCTCTGTCCTGCTTTAAAAATGCTACAGCAAAGAGATTTTGACCATTTTCTGATGCTCTGCTTAACAGTGGGGCTGTAAATACATGTGAAAGAAAAGCATTATACAATTACATTGCAGTACATGCATTCACTAACTTTCCTCTATCCTACAACTCAAATGCTACACCAAGGCGACTCAAGTTCTTATCCAAAGTTTGGCCTCTTCTGAAACATGGAATTGAACTCTTTGCATTTTTATAATTTGCTGCATCTTGTTTTTCTGCCGACTGGCCTTTTTATTTAGTTTTAGTATCGGACAATGGATGCAAATTAGCCCATGGCTACATTCCGGTGTGGTGTGTTCATAAACATGCACTGTCAACTACCAAATAAACCAATAAACAAATACATTCCCACAGAATTATCACACATTAAAAACAAAACTGTGGAAATCCACAGCCGTGATCGTATAGAGGTTAGTACTCTGCGTTGTAGCCGCAGCAACCCCGGTTTGAATCCGGGTCACGGCATTAGTGATCAATTCCTCAAAGGCAATGCTGTCTCGTTTATTTGCAGTACAATTGTTTCAACCAGAAACTGATAGTCCAAAGCTTTCAAGCTCTAAGAGTTTTTTTTAATTCCTAAGAGCAACCGTTACCTTTAAATATGTGCTGGGTTTTGACCGGTCGGTGTGTGTTTTTAAACTGAATATGGCAGGTAGCCAAACATTTTGTCAGGAGTGCTTTTTCAAGTGTTCAGTTCTACCAAAATAGGCCTAGCATGTGATAATGACTTATCTGAATATATCCATGCAGGGCTCGTCCGCCATTCGGACTCAGGCCCTCTCGCTCTTTAAGGGAGAATCATACCCCTAGACCAACAAGCCTCAAACTTCTGAGCAAAGGACACACATTATTCACTATCGCCAACCTTTGATATGAGTCAAAAGTCAAAATTTAAGCCAAACCCAAGAAATAAGTGTAGCTCCTCTTTCTAACTGCTGCATTAGTTGAACGCCTGTGTAGACTTTTCAAGTTCAGTCTGTCTTTGTTCAAATTTACAATTCGCCTTCGAGCCAAAGGAACCTACACTCCTCTACCAAGTGAGCTAACGGAGGCACACAAAAGCACTATTTGATTCAAACACACTGGCATAGATAATGCAAAAAATTAAAATTAAAGATGTACAAACATAACTGTAGAAAGAGAACACTCTTGAGTGTTTCAGGATTTTATTCAAGACTGAACTTCCTCTTTCAGCACCGGAGAGGGGGTATCCGGATTTGAACCAGAGACCTCTTGATCTGCAGTCAAATGCTCTACCACTGAGCTACACCCCCACTCTTCTGAAGGTAGTTTTATACCGATGGATTGATACAACTATCAATCCTTTTGCCTTGAATGGGCTCAAGCTGGGTCATTCCTTGTCGGAACAACAAACTTACTCTTAATCTTTTTCCATGTGATCAAACACACTAACCGTTGATACAGTATGTCCCGTTATATAAGACACCAATACTATGGTGACAATTAACACCTGACATTCCATAATAGTGCAAGGCCAGAAGATTGTTATTTATACAAGCTGATTTGATACAGCCTACATTAGTCGAGTCATTGGACATGACTGTCTAGGCTTTAAAAGGTCAGTCTGCCTTTGAGTCAACTGGAAAATTCTCCTTCGAGCCGGATTTGAACCAGCTACCTAAGGATGTCTACTTAGGAACCTACAGTCCTCCGCTCTACCAACTGAGCTATCGAAGGTTCTTTCTGCTGCATTTTGAGAATCAACAATTTCTCTGAAACATCATAAAAAAAATGTTTAATTGAAAATGTAACAAACCCAACTGCTGAAAGAGGAGACTGTTTCGGATGCATGCTAATACCAACTGTGCTTCTGATATTGTTGGCTCGGTGCTCACTTTGGAATATCTGTTTCATTTTCTTTGGAGTTATTTCTGATCTTCCTTTCGATATTTGGGGCAAACGTTTGAACAAGACTGGCACTGGCTTCCTTAGCTAGGGTTGAGTGTTCAACTGCCATCTAACATTTCTGCGGAAGCAGAGTGGCGCAGCGGAAGCGTGCTGGGCCCATAACCCAGAGGTCGATGGATCGAAACCATCCTCTGCTAGTCTTTGGTGCCAGTGTATCCTATGGAGTAGTTGCTGTCTCTGTGGACACATTGGTCCTTCAGAAAAGCTACACTATTTTTCAAAAACTGTGCGCCATGCAACGCTAATCTCACAAGGAAGATTTTGGAGAAGTCATTTTGGTCTGGTGCCTTTTTACAATGAGGCCCATTTGCACAAACTCCTCTACTAATAAGAAATGTTTTCAGAAAACACAATCATTCCTTGGAAATGTTCACATACGACGTTATACGCAGTGAGGCCCTTTGCCATCTCATCGACAACTGTTTCAAATGAGTTACCTACAAAAAAGACCGCTGTCTTCTAGAGTACTCAACAGAAAATTATCAACTCTCTTCAGCAACTGCTACACAGTACACGTGTGGGCTCGTCCGGGAATTGATCCCGGGACTTCTCGCACCCAAAGCGAGAATCATACCCCTAGACCAACGAGCCTCAAGGGACCATGCCTAAATAGTTTTGGTACCCTACCAACTCTTTCACACTGCAATTGAAGGCTTTCATGCTCACCCGTAAAAGGTGTTCGCTCCACCAACTGAGCTATCAATATATGGCAATTGTTCACATTTCCAAGTAGCCATACATTCAAAAAGACTCGCTCCATAATATCTGAAATGTGACATTTGGATATGCTTGAAAGTCTTATAGAAAACCGTGATCGCTCAACAAAATTTAAGGCTAGGTTCTAAGTAGGACATGAAGGAATTTTAATTAACACTGGGTTTTAAAGGGGCTAGTCGAGCAATGGATAAAGCGTCTGACCATGGATGAGAAGTGATAGGGAATCATAGATTCATTCGGCCTTTACATAATCCTTTTATCATATCGTACTGTTAGAATCAGACACGGCGGCCTCGACCTTCTAACATAACGTGTGGCCTAGTAAACGTGGCACACGGTCTGTGAATTGATGGTCATCGTCGACGTGGCACTCACGACTATTTAACGCTCTTCATGTGGATAGATAACCAGACTCTGAATGGTCCATGCCCTAACCAATGTATTGACTGTTCAGCTGTCTCCAGGCCTGTATTATTGTGTGTGTGTTAATAAAACTTCTCTCTACTTAAGACATCCAGACTCGGTTCCATCCTTCCACTCGTGTCTCTCCGGGCCCCTCCAATAATCCTCTAACAACTGGCGTCACGACCTCGGGAGTCCACAAGGCCGATCGGGTAAGTGCGAAGCGTTTCTTCCTTTTTGGAGAAATGGGGAGAAGTGCCGTCTTGCCCGTATCGCCCCTTGTTTGATAAAAAAACCTATATGTGGGAATTTATTGGAGAGTCTGTTCCCTTTTTAAAAAAAATAATTAATTAGAATTGATAAATATGAATTGGCTACTATCTTAATAACCCCTCAATTGCCACAGAAACATTAGACAGATTGTGTAATTGGTTAAACTCGGAAGTTCTTCGCCGAACGACAGTAGGGAGAACCAATAAGGTTCAGGCTACTGGTTATTTGGTGTAATCTATGCACGAAACCCCCACTGTCATTACTGTTGATATTTGTGAAACCCCCCGGAAGGCCGCATCCTTGTCTAGAGTAGGTCCGAATAAAATCTGTGGAGCTCTAAACTTTGTTTGCTGTTTTGCTCGTGGGTCGTTGAATATAACTTGTATTGCTATGTGTGACGTTTTTGTTTACATGCTGATGTTAAACTTGTGCTGGTTTTTGAGTTGGTGATATTTACAAGGCCTTGTATTTATTGCTGATACAGTCAGAGAAGAGTGAAAAGCCACGGTCGGACTCAGGCCGTGGCCACATGCTATTGTGAGAGCCCGATTAGACTTGTCTATTGCGGGTGGTCAAAAGTTTGTGGTTAAATTACAATTGCCGATTTTGTCTGAATAATATTGAGAGAAATCGGTCGTTGTGGTGGTTAACGGGTTGCTTGGTGAGAGAGAATTCCTGATGATCTCTCTCAGCCGTTATCTATTGTTGTGAGTTATTGTGCACAAAAAGAGAGGCAGTGTTGCGTCATATGATATGATCGCGTGCTGTGTGAACTTGAATCTAACTGTCGGAACTTCAGAGCTGTCCAATGCACATCTGTTTAAAAAATAATAATAATAGTAAATTAAAGAGAGACTTTGTAACAAAGAAAGTGTTTGGATCTGTCTGGATGTTGTAAAGGGACGTTTGTTTCCACAAAGATTGTATTATCGCCTTGTTGCAGCCATGGGTACTTCTCAATCCAAAACATTCAACAAAACACATTCCACTGGCGACTCACGTAAATCTGACATAGACGTGTGCACCCCAAACCGTGAGGCCAACACAACCCCAGTGGAGAGTAGCGGTAACGTCAGAGGCGATGCATTGTTTTCCCCCAGAGGTTGGGAATTTGTTTTCCCATTCACTGCTATGTTGTGTGACGAGTCCTACAGGATTTGGCCTTACGAAGGCACATTTAATCTTGGTTTAATGGATTTTGTGCAGAGTTACGTTAATGAATGGGTGCCGAACAGACTCCTGACACACCTGCGAAGCATATCCCTAATCGCACAAGATACGGAGGTCAAACATCAGTTTCTTAAAACCAATTGTGCAGTAAGGTCCGCACTAGCAGCGGCAGCGCAGACCACTGATGACCTCATTACATACACAGCAGCAATGCGTGATATGCACATTGGTGGACCGATAAGACCAGCAGGCTACATAGAGGCCGGCGTTCAGACTAGTCGTTTGGATTCAACAACTTTTGACACAAGTTTGGTTGACCAAGCGGCAAGCGGGAGCTTTATTATTACTCCAAAGAGCTCCTCGACCCCGTCACCTCATTCACTGGGGACCGTCACACGAGTTGAACCACCCATATTCAACCCCTCATCCCCCTTCGTCCTCCCTGTTGCCCAGGCCCCACATCACGCTACACCGGGTGAATTAGCGGCTGGTGCCCGGCCCAAATGTAACTTACATAACCCTGTACCGGTCCACTATCAGACTGCTGAGGTTGACCCATCCGAAAAGATAGAGTTCCCTCCCCCACCGCCTCTCTCTAGCGCAGACAGCGCAGGGGAGACGTATGTCATCAGAGCGGCAAGAGGGAAAACCAAGGCCAGGAAATTAGGTCACACTGATAGGCACAACACAGATAGTGAAGGGGAAGGCGAGAAGGACAGAGGTCCGCATTATCAACTCCGAGAACGCGCCGTGTCCCCCGGTAAGAACAGACCCGACAAAACTAGCGGTGAAATGCAACAGTTTTCGATGTTTAGAATTGGAGACATGAGAGTAAACAAACCATGGACCCCTGCGGAGATTACTGATCTGATCGATAGATCTCCTGACCCACTGCGAGATCCCGACACATTTGTGAATTGGTTTTCTCAGGTATGCAGAAATTACAATTGTTTGGTGATGGATGCGAGGCAATTGTTGGAGGGAGCGTATAAACTTGAATGGCGTTACTGTAGTAAGCTGTTTGATCTTCCTGAACCCGATAACAATGGTGATTGGCCTGCAAACAAAACAATGTTGCAATGGTTAGATGATTTCAAAAGAGCTGTGCAGAAGGCCTCTCACATGCGCTCAGATTTTAGTCAAGTGATTAACTGCTCTCAGACCCCAGATGAAACGGTAGTCAAGTTCATTTATCGATTTGACCAAACTTGGAACAAATATTCGGGCCTCAATAGTGAAGATAACCAAACCCCACTTCTGAAGGTTCACTATCTTATCAACGCGCTAGGCCCACAGACGCAATTGGCTTACAAAAGTGCGGTAGTCGCATGGGAGACGGTCCCGTGGCAGACGACTTTAGATAAGCTCTTAGCCATGGAGCGCGCGGGTGTTTTTACAGTTGCTAGTCGCCCAATCGGCAATCAAACTCAAATGGCACAATTTGTGGACCAAAATGTAATGACAAAAGGTCAAAGCAGGAAGGCAGAAAGAGCGGCGAAGGTTAGGTGCTTCTATTGCGGTGACCTCGGTCATTACAGGCGTACATGCCCCCACCGGTCGCGAGTCTAATCACCTGTCGGCCTTGCCTAGCACCGAACAAACATGAGGTTAGAGAAACCGTGAGGAGACAGGATCATGTATCAGTCCGACACGCAGCGAACATACAAAACAAATCTGTGAAATTGACCGTAATGTTGTAACCCAATCTGTAGAAATACAATTGTCCAAAAATCCAGCTGAAAACCCCGTTTTGCAATTTAATAGACAGAATTTAATCTGATAAAATATGCATAAACTGATTGCCAACCAATATAAGCATATCTAATTTTGTTTTTTTGTTTGTTTGTGGTGATAGGAACGAGGCGGGTGGCCTGGTGCGCTCTGCGTGTTCATTGGTCCAAATGCATTAGAAGAGAAAGTCCGCCACACTGAAAGTCTCCTCCACGCTGCCTCGCTGACAGAATGCCCTCGAAATATGTCAACAAATACGCTCTCCCTCTGCTGCTCCCTGATAAGCCCTGGGAAAGTCACATGCACGCGGACTGATGCTCATAATGGGTCACAGGTCTGATGCCTCGACCCCTGAGCCACTCGGACTTAGATTTTTGAATTTATTTAGCAAATATACATACTGTTATAGTTTGTTTTGGTCAAGTATAACCATGGCTAAGGCCCGTTATTGCTTTAGTAAAATATTACTTCTAATTATCCTTCGGTTATAGGCGAAGGTGTGCTAAAATTCCGTTTTTACCTGATTTGCAGGGGATCTTAGGAATCTATGCAAAATACATAAAGGATTACATTAATATTCAATCGGTGATGTAATTGTAGTCTCTCAAAAACAGTATAGTAATTCTCACATTACTGTGTAGCACAGGTAAGCCGTTGCAACACCACGCGTTAGTAGAGTCACTATTAGATGCCATATTACTGCCAAAACGATTAGCAGTGGTCAAATGTGAGGCACACAGAACTGATAATGACCCTGTCTCAAGGGGAAACGCACGGGCTGATATTTCAGCCAAACGAGCAGCCGCTTCCCCTTCCCCCACGGCACTCCAATGCGTTAGCAAACAACAACCTGAACCAATTGCCTTGCCCTCCATTAATGACATTGTAGAACTGCAAAACCGCGTTGACAACCGAGAAAGACGGAAATGGGTCCGGAAAGGCTGTAAGCCTGACGGAGAGTTAGGATTGTGGCTTCATCCGGACGGAAGGCCGGTCTGTCCGCGTTCGCTCCTCCATGTATTGGCCCGTGTAGCACATGGGCCCGCACACGTGGGTAAGGCTGTCATCTCAGGCGTCATCGATTCACAATGGTTTGCACCTGGGAAAGACCAAGTTGCGGAAGAACTTGTAACCAGGTGCATGATCTGTCGCCAGAATAAGAGAGGGCAAGGTACAGCGAAGCATGACCACCTTCCGATGCCGGAGGGACCGTTCGCAAGCATGCAGATAGATTTTACACACATGCCACCCTGCCAAGGGTTCAAATATTTGTTGGTCATTACAGATGCTTTCTCCAAGTGGGTGGAGGCATTTCCTGTCCGCAGAGAGGATGCCGCCACGGTTGTGAAGTGCCTGATGAAAGAGGTAATTCCGAGGTTTGGGGTACCACGAAACATCAACAGTGACAGAGGGCCGGCCTTTACAGCAAAGGTAACCCAAAACTTAAAACAGATCTTAGGTTTCGAGTGGGCTCTGCATCTACCCTACCATGCACCATCATCGGGGTATGTAGAAAGAATGAATGGCACCATTAAGGAAAGACTAACAAAAACAATCCAGTCCACTGGTTTGAAATGGCCCGATGCATTGCCGTTAGTATTATACTCCATTAGGAGTGCACCAAACAGGACGACTGGTCTAAGCCCACACGAGGTCCTGATGGGCAGACCAATGTCCACAGGGGTGAGTCCTCCAATTACACCACACAAGGTTACATTGTTGTGGACTGAGGAGTACCTGGCTGACTACGTTAAGGCTCTTGCCAATGTAACCAGGACATTTCACTTGCAGGTTCAAAACAGGATCCCGAAGCCATCCGAGGAGAGCACACATGACTTTGCTCCTGGTGACGACATACTAATTAAATCAATAGAGAAGCACTCTCTTCTTCCTAGGTGGAAAGGGCCGTATCAGGTGCTGCTGACGACTAGGACGGCCGTTAAGGTGCAGGGTAAGCCGGAATGGATTCACGCAACAAGGCGCCAAAAGGTCCCGCAGCAGGAGGAGGGGGGGGGGAGCAGCCCCGTGCTCCCTTCCTTCTCCACCAGGGGTCCCAGGCACAAGCTCCACAGGGAAGTGATCATTCTGGTCCTCGCTCTCCTCTGGTTGGGGGAGACGGTCAACTGCGCACCTGGAGGCCAGTCCGTGGAGCAGAGGAAACATCTGCCCTGGGCCCAATGCCACCTGCGGTATCATCATGCACTTAGGTCCACAAAATCGACCCCTCTCCTGGACATCGAAGGCGAGAGGTATGTTCACCGCAAAATTGTGCAGAATAATAAATTTGTGGTTGCAGGAGGCACGAGAGGGAGGAGGTCTTTGGGTACAATCGATTTTACTTGTCCGAGCTCGAGATGTCGGGATCAGGACTGTGTTGTGGCATGGAGAGAAGCACGTAATGGGCACTGGACGTGGGTAACAGATAACACCAAAAATGTACAAGTAGAGGTCTCCCGGCGTTCACCAGGAATAACATTGGTTCGATATAGGACCCAAAGTTTAGATACGACTAACATCGAGTTGTGGTGTTTTACTGAACAGCAACTAAGGGAGAAACCGGACTGCTCAGGTTGGAAGGTCAATTATCCTCAAGGTAAACGGCAACTTACTACTTGTGCAGATGCAAATGAAAACAAGGGTTCAAAAATAGGACTTTTGAGCCTAACCAAGCAAAGTAAACACCCAAATTCGGCTATTGCATTAATGATAGATTATGCTAGAGAGCGTAACTTCAGTAACTGTTGGTTGTGTCAGCATTTGCCTAAGTCCACGCATTCATCTACACTATCTCCAATTCCATTTAGCAAGGCGGATTATATCAATTACAATTGGAACGATATGGCTTACCGGGTGCAAGACCACTCGGATGATTGCTATTCTCCTTCATTTCCAATTGGGCGAGTGCATGATAAAACATATGCGGGCGTCGCCAAAATAGTTGTAGACGAGGTCAACGCAAAACACCTACCACGCGGCGTTAACATAACGGTCTTATTGAAGATAACTTACGCTCAAATGTTTACTAAATTAGGATTCGAATATAGGATGCAGTTGACGTTAACTCAAACTAATTGTAGTAATCGGCGGGGGAGCAAGGTTTGCACCCCGCAGCCCTACACACCGGCGGTCTTGGTGGAAGCTTTGGTTAGCGTTCTCCCATGGTACGGCACCCGATCAGTAGATGAGGTAAAGGTGAAGGTTTTAGAATGCGCAAAACCAACTCAGACTGAAGTAAGTAGCCTCCGCGATTGTTCCCGATATATACCACCGGTATTGGTTAATGAGTTGACTAACGTTTCTATCTGCTTTCAGGGAGTGGGAACGGATGCCAAGGAGGATGTGGGTCACAGCCTGTGCACCCACAGCCTTAGAGTCGCAGTGAGGCAGATCCCGCTCCCTGAAAGAGTCTACATGGTGTGTGGGGGTAAGGCATACAGTTGCGTTCCATATGAAAATATGAGCGGCACCTGCTATTTGGCTTATTTAATCCCTATGATTCGAAAAGTTGCAACATCTGAGGTAGCCGCTCTTTATGCGCCACTTCACCGAGACAAACGCACTTTAACAACGACAGACAAGGTACTTGGTACACTGTGCCATCGTATGGAGTTTACGTCACACAACAGGAGGTTAGCTCCCTATCCAAAGTATTGGAGGCACACCTGAATGCTTCGATAAGGGCCATGCTGGCCGAACACAAGGAGTTAACTGAGGTTAAGAATATAGCTCTGCAAAATAGAATGGCCCTAGATCTTTTGCTGGCTGCACAAGGGGGTACTTGTAAAGTAATTGCGTCAACAGAGTGCTGTACTTATGTCCCGGATGCCACACAGGAGATCACAGACATGGAACACAACACAGAACGGGGGGTTCAGGAGCTACACCGTCTACATGGGTTTAGTTTGGGAAACATATCTGGCATTTTTGGAGCATGGGGCTCCGGGTTAGCTAAACTTCTTTTTGGTGTAGCAATACTCATTGTGATGGTATGTTTTTTAGGCTCATGCATAATCGCAGTAAGCAAGGTCCTGGCGAGAAAGACTGCGGCAGCAGTCATTCAAGCCCCTAGAGTAGTGACGCGTAATTCGGAAAATGGTGAAATGGCATGCAGCGTTACCTACGCTCAGTGGAAACCCCCGGTGCTCGAACGGCCACAACACAGATCCTTTGCAGATTAAGGCGAAATGAACCTGGTATTCAGCAGCCAGGAGACCATGTTTTTATTTTTAGGTCATCTATTCAGACCCCTTTTAACATTTTATAATTCCTTACATTTAATCAGTATTTAACCGTATAATTTTCTTAATAATATCTCTTTACATTTTTTTACATTTGTTCAATTTATATTATACTTTACATTTTTTCGTTTATTATGCTTATTATTCTTATTATTGCTCTTATTATTACTTTATACTTTTTATTTCAGGCCTACGTACTTGGTTTACTAATTATATTGAAATCGGTGTAACATTTACCTGACTTTACTAGTTATGAGTTCACTCAGTTTGGTGTAATTGATTTTGCAATTTAAAAGGGACTTGCCCCAATAGAGGGGGAGGACAAAAATAAAAAAAAACGGCAACAAAAACATAATGATAAATGAAAAGGTACTTAGTAATCCGCATGGGTTTACTTAGTGGCGATGTTTGATTTAATTCTGTTGAGGTTGTATTTTGTTTGTGTGTTGTTTCTATTGTGATTTTGTATGTCAAGCAGTAATGTTTTATTTGTCACTGGTGCATGAAAAAAGATTGTGAAGAATCAAAATGGACTTGACAATTGAAACCTATTGCCCCCCCCCTTTGCCCCTCGCCCATGGACATATCCCACCTCCCCTTGCCCCTCGCCCATGGACACATCCCACCTCCCCTTGCCCAATGGACATTTCCCCATGTCATGATAATTGCTGGTGATTTCCCCATCCCATGTTCAACGGACGAACAACAACGTAGGGACCTCTTGGTGTGCGGGCAGAATAATCCCACTAACACACCAAGAGTCTAGGGTGCGGTGGTCGACCCGCACCCTCAGAGATCCTGAGGCTGACACTGCCCCGGAGGGCAGCCGACGAGTTGTATTCTGAATTTGTTGGTGTGAAGTTACGTGAATTATCTGAATTTTTTTCCTTTCTCTCAACAATGCTGTAATGTGTATTCAATAATGACTGATGATGCCATTATTTTATTTGTGTTTGTTTTGATTATTCAATGACACTGAGTGTACTGTCAGATTGCCTTTAGGGTTATGTTATTGTCAATTTTTCAATTTTTTTTTAGGGTGAAAATGTACTGATTGCTATGTGATTCTAATGAAATAGACTCTGGTGCGATCCCAACAGTACTTGACATAGTCGCGGCTGGGTGCAACAGCGCGATGGGGTCGTCTTTCCCTACCTAACGAGTAATTATGCATAGACATACTGCACAGGTGGGTTTTCGGACCTCATACTGATGGGATCAATTTCTGTCCACATGGGAAGTTAAGTTTGTCGCGAGTTTATTGGGAATAGGCTCTATTTTTATCTTGACTTGGTTCTAATTGGGTTTTATTTAAGGTTAAAATTTTGTGTTTTGACTTAGGTGAAACTACTAGTACGTGTTTCAAAACGGTGGAGTGATAGGGAATCATAGATTCATTCGGCCTTTACATAATCCTTTTATCATATCGTACTGTTAGAATCAGACACGGCGGCCTCGACCTTCTAACATAACGTGTGGCCTAGTAAACGTGGCACACGGTCTGTGAATAGATGGTCATCGTCGACGTGGCACTCACGACTATTTAACGCTCTTCATGTGGATAGATAACCAGACTCTGAATGGTCCATGCCCTAACCAATGTATTGACTGTTCAGCTGTCTCCAGGCCTGTATTATTGTGTGTGTGTTAATAAAACTTCTCTCTACTTAAGACATCCAGACTCGGTTCCATCCTTCCACTCGTGTCTCTCCGGGCCCCTCCAATAATCCTCTAACAAGAAGATTCTAGGTTCTGTTCCTAGCTAGCTAGTCTGTATTTTTAGGCTGGAAATTGTCATTGACAAAAGGAAGATAACAAAATTGAGATTTGAGATGTTGGCGTGTTATTTGCCACTAAATTAAAATACATTGAATGTCCCACCTTCCTCTGTCCTGCTTTAAAAATGCTACAGCAAAGAGATTTTGACCATTTTCTGATGCTCTGCTTAACAGTGGGGCTGTAAATACATGTGAAAGAAAAGCATTATACAATTACATTGCAGTACATGCATTCACTAACTTTCCTCTATCCTACAACTCAAATGCTACACCAAGGCGACTCAAGTTCTTATCCAAAGTTTGGCCTCTTCTGAAACATGGAATTGAACTCTTTGCATTTTCATAATTTGCTGCATCTTGTTTTTCTGCCGACTGGCCTTTTTATTTAGTTTCAGTGTCGGACAATGGATGCAAATTAGCCCATGGCTACATTCCGGTGTGGTGTGTTCATAAACATGCACTGTCAACTACCAAATAAACCAATAAACAAATACATTCCCACAGAATTATCACACATTAAAAACAAAACTGTGGAAATCCACAGCCGTGATCGTATAGAGGTTAGTACTCTGCGTTGTGGCCGCAGCAACCCCGGTTCGAATCCGGGTCATGGCATTAGTGATCAATTCCTCAAAGGCAATGCTGTCTCGTTTATTTGCAGTATAATTGTTTCAACCAGAAACTGATAGTCCAAAGCTTTCAAGCTCTAAGAGTTTTTTTTAATTCCTAAGAGCAACCGTTACCTTTAAATATGTGCTGGGTTTTGACCGGTCGGTGTGTGTTTTTAAACTGAATATGGCAGGTAGCCAAACATTTTGTCAGTAGTGCTTTTTCAAGTGTTCAGTTCTACCAAAATAGGCCTAGCATGTGATAATGACTTATCTGAATATATCCATGCAGGGCTCGTCCGCCAATCGGACTCAGGCCCTCTCGCTCTTTAAGGGAGAATCATACCCCTAGACCAACGAGCCTCAAACTTCTGAGCAAAGGACACACATTATTCACTATCGCCAACCTTTGATATGAGTCAAAAGTCAAAATTTAAGCCAAACCCAAGAAATAAGTGTAGCTCCTCTTTCTGACTGCTGCATTAGTTGAACGCCTGTGTAGACTTTTCAAGTTCAGTCTGTCTTTGTTCAAATTTAAAATTCGCCTTCGAGCCAAAGGAACCTACACTCCTCTACCAAGTGAGCTAACGGAGGCACACAAAAGCACTATTTGATTCAAACATACTGGCATAGATAATGCAAAAAATTAAAATTAAAGATGTACAAACATAACTGTAGAAAGAGAACACTCTTGAGTGATCAGGTTTTTATTCAAGACAGAACTTCCTCTTTCAGCACCAGAGAGGGGGTATCTGGATTTGAACCAGAGACCTCTTGATCTGCAGTCAAATGCTCTACCACTGAGCTACACCCCCACTCTTCTGAAGGTAGTTTTATACCGATGGATTGATACAACTATCAATCCTTTTGCCTTGAATGGGCTCAAGCTGGGTCATTCCTTGTCGGAACAACAAACTTACTCTTAATCTTTTTCCATGTGATCAAACACACTAACCGTTGATACAGTATGTCCCGTTATATAAGACACCAATACTATGGTGACAATTAACACCTGACATTCCATAATAGTGCAAGGCCAGAAGATTGTTATTTATACAAGCTGATTTGATACAGCCTACATTGTCGAGTCATTGGACATGACTGTCTAGGCTTTAAAAGGTCAGTCTGCCTTTGAGTCAACTGGAAAATTCTCCTTCGAGACGGATTTGAACCAGCGACCTAAGGATGTCTACTTAGGAACCTACAGTCCTCCGCTCTACCAACTGAGCTATCGAAGGTTCCTTCTGCTGCATTTTGAGAATCAACAATTTCTCTGAAACATCATAAAAAAATTTTTAATTGAAAATGTAACAAACCCAACTGCTGAAAGAGGAGACTGTTTCGGATGCATGCTAATACCAACTGTGCTTCTGATATTGTTGGCTCGGTGCTCACTTTGGAATATCTGTTTCATTTTCTTTGGAGTTATTTCTGATCTTCCTTTCGATATTTGGGGCAAACGTTTGAACAAGACTGGCACTGGCTTCCTTAGCTAGGGTTGAGTGTTTAACTGCCATCTGACATTTCTGCTGAAGCAGAGTGGCGCAGCGGAAGCGTGCTGGGCCCATAACCCAGAGGTTGATGGATCGAAACCATCCTCTGCTAGTCTTTGGTGCCAGTGTATCCTATGGAGTAGTTGCTGTCTCTGTGGACACATTGGTCCGTCAGAAAAGCTAGGCTATTTTTCAAAAATTGTGCGCCATGCAACGCTAATCTCACAAGGAAGATTTTGGAGAAGTCATTTTGGTCTGGTGCCTTTTTACAATGAGGCCCATTTGCACAAACTCCTCTACTAATAAGAAATGTTTTCAGAAAACACAATCATTCCTTGGAAATGTTCACATACGACGTTATACGCAGTGAGGCCCTTTGCCATCTCATCGACAACTGTTTCAAATGAGTTACCTACAAAACAGACCGCTGTCTTCTAGAGTACTCAACAGAAAATTATCAAATCTCTTCAGCAACTGCTACACAGTACACGTGTGGGCTCGTCCGGGAATTGAACCCGGGACCTCTCGCACCCAAAGCAAGAATCATACCCCTAGACCAACGAGCCTCAAGGGACCATACCTGAATAGTTTTGGTACCCTACCAACACTTTCACACTGCAATTGAAGGCTTTCATGCTCACCCGTAAAAGGTGTTCGCTCCACCAACTGAGCTATCAATATATGGCAATTGTTCACATTTCCAAGTAGCCATACATTCAAAAAGACTCGTTCCATAATATCTCAAATGTGACATTTGGATATGCTTGAAAGTCTTATAGAAAACCGTGATCGCTCAACAAAATTTAAGGGTTGGTTCTAAGTAGGACATGAAGGATTTTTAATTAACACTGGGTTTTAAAGGGGCTAGTGGAGCAATGGATAAAGCGTCTGACCATGGATGAGAAGATTCTAGGTTCTGTTCCTAGCTAGCTAGTCTGTATTTTTAGGCTGGAAATTGTCATTGACAAAAGGAAGATAACAAAATTGAGATTTGAGATGTTGGCGTGTTATTTGCCACTAAATTAAAATACATTGAATGTCCCACCTTCCTCTGTCCTGCTTTAAAAATGCTACAGCAAAGAGATTTTGACCATTTTCTGATGCTCTGCTTAACAGTGGGGCTGTAAATACATGTGAAAGAAAAGCATTATACAATTACATTGCAGTACATTCACTAACTTTCCTCTATCCTACAACTCAAATGCTACACCAAGGCGACTCAAGTTCTTATCCAAAGTTTGGCCTCTTCTGAAACATGGAATTGAACTCTTTGCATTTTTATAATTTGCTGCATCTTGTTTTTCTGCCGACTGGCCTTTTTATTTAGTTTCAGTATCGGACAATGGATGCAAATTAGCCCATGGCTACATTCCGGTGTGGTGTGTTCATAAACATGCACTGTCAACTACCAAATAAACCAATAAACAAATACATTCCCACAGAATGATCACACATTAAAAACAAAACTGTGGAAATCCACAGCCGTGATCGTATAGAGGTTAGTACTCTGCGTTGTGGCTGCAGCAACCCCGGTTTGAATCCGGGTCACGGCATTAGTGATCAATTCCTCAAAGGCAATGCTGTCTCGTTTATTTGCAGTACAATTGTTTCAACCAGAAACTGATAGTCCAAAGCTTTCAAGCTCTAAGAGTTTTTTTTAATTCCTAAAAGCAACCGTTACCTTTAAATATGTGCTGGGTTTTGACCGGTCGGTGTGTGTTTTTAAACTGAATATGGCAGGTAGCCAAACATTTTGTCAGTAGTGCTTTTTCAAGTGTTCAGTTCTACCAAAATAGGCCTAGCATGTGATAATGACTTATCTGAATATATCCATGCAGGGCTCGTCCGCCATTCGGACTCAGGCCCTCTCGCTCTTTAAGGGAGAATCATACCCCAGACCAACGAGCCTCAAACTTCTGAGCAAAGGACACACATTATTCACTATCGCCAACCTTTGATATGAGTCAAAAGTCAAAATTTAAGCCAAACCCAAGAAATAAGTGTAGCTCCTCTTTCTGACTGCTGCATTAGTTGAACGCCTGTGTAGACTTTTCAAGTTCAGTCTGTCTTTGTTCAAATTTAAAATTCGCCTTCGAGCCAAAGGAACCTACACTCCTCTACCAAGTGAGCTAACGGAGGCACACAAAAGCACTATTTGATTCAAACACACTGGCATAGATAATGCAAAAAATTAAAATTAAAGATGTACAAACATAACTGTAGAAAGAGAACACTCTTGAGTGTTTCAGGTTTTTATTCAAGACAGAACTTCCTCTTTCAGCACCAGAGAGGGGGTATCTGGATTTGAACCAGAGACCTCTTGATCTGCAGTCAAATGCTCTACCACTGAGCTACACCCCCACTCTTCTGAAGGTAGTTTTATACCGATGGATTGATACAACTATTAATCCTTTTGCCTTGAATGGGCTCAACCTGGGTCATTCCTTGTCGGAACAACAAACTTACTCTTAATCTTTTTCCATGTGATCAAACACACTAACCGTTGATACAGTATGTCCCGTTATATAAGACACCAATACTATGGTGACAATTAACACCTGACATTCCATAATAGTGCAAGGCCAGAAGATTGTTATTTATACAAGCTGATTTGATACAGCCTACATTAGTCGAGTCATTGGACATGACTGTCTAGGCTTTAAAAGGTCAGTCTGCCTTTGAGTCAACTGGAAAATTCTCCTTCGAGCCGGATTTGAACCAGCGACCTAAGGATGTCAACTGAGCTATCGAAGGTTCTTTCTGCTGCATTTTGAGAATCAACAATTTCTCTGAAACATCATAAAAAAAATGTTTAATTGAAAATGTAACAAACCCAACTGCTGAAAGAGGAGACTGTTTCGGATGCATGCTAATACCAACTGTGCTTCTGATATTGTTGGCTCGGTGCTCACTTTGGAATATCTGTTTCATTTTCTTTGGAGTTATTTCTGATCATCCTTTCGATATTTGGGGCAAACGTTTGAACAAGACTGGCACTGGCTTCCTTAGCTAGGGTTGAGTGTTCAACTGCCATCTGACATTTCTGCTGAAGCAGAGTGGCGCAGCGGAAGCGTGCTGGGCCCATAACCCAGAGGTTGATGGATCGAAACCATCCTCTGCTAGTCTTTGGTGCCAGTGTATCCTATGGAGTAGTTGCTGTCTCTGTGGACACATTGGTCCTTCAGAAAAGCTAGACTATTTTTCAAAAACTGTGCGCCATGCAACGCTAATCTCACAAGGAAGATTTTGGAGAAGTCATTTTGGTCTGGTGCCTTTTTACAATGAGGCCCATTTGCACAAACTCCTCTACTAATAAGAAATGTTTTCAGAAAACACAATCATTCCTTGGAAATGCTCACATACGACGTTATACGCAGTGAGGCCCTTTGCCATCTCATCGACAACTGTTTCAAATGAGTTACCTACAAAACAGACCGCTGTCTTCTAGAGTACTCAACAGAAAATTATCAACTCTCTTCAGCAACTGCTACACAGTACACGTGTGCGCTCGTCCGGGAATTGAACCCGGGACCTCTCACACCCGAAGCGAGAATCCTACCCCTAGACCAACGAGCCTCAAGGGACCATACCTGAATAGTTTTGGTACCCTACCAACACTTTCACACTGCAATTGAAGGCTTTCATGCTCACCCGTAAAAGGTGTTCGCTCCACCAACTGAGCTATCAATATATGGCAATTGTTCACATTTCCAAGTAGCCATACATTCAAAAAGACTCGTTCCATAATATCTCAAATGTGACATTTGGATATGCTTGAAAGTCTTTTAAAAAACCGTGATCGCTCAACAAAATTTAAGGCTAGGTTCTAAGTAGGACATGAAGGAATTTTAATTAACACCGGGTTTTAAAGGTGCTAGTGGAGCAATGGATAAAGCGTCTGACCATGGATGAGAAGATTCTAGGTTCTGTTCCTAGCTAGCTGGGCTGTATTTTTAGGCTGGAAATTGTCATTGACAAAAGGAAGATAACAAAATTGAGATTTGAGATGTTGGCGTGTTATTTGCCACTAAATTAAAATACATTGAATGTCCCACCTTCCTCTGTCCTGCTTTAAAAATGCTACAGCAAAGAGATTTTGACCATTTTCTGATACTCTGCTTAACAGTGGGGCTGTAAATACATGTGAAAGAAAAGCATTATACAATTACATTGCAGTACATGCATTCACTAACTTTCCTCTATCCTACAACTCAAATGCTACACCAAGGCGACTCAAGTTCTTATCCAAAGTTTGACCTCTTCTGAAACATGGAATTGAACTCTTTGCATTTTTATAATTTGCTGCATCTTGTTTTTCTGCCGACTGGCCTTTTTATTTAGTTTCAGTATCGGACAATGGATACAAATTAGCCCATGGCTACATTCCGGTGTGGTGTGTTCATAAACATGCACTGTCAACTACCAAATAAACCAATAAACAAATACATTCCCACAGAATGATCACACATTAAAAACAAAAATGTGGAAATCCACAGCCGTGATCGTATAGAGGTTAGTACTCTGCGTTGTGGCCGCAGTAACCCCGGTTCGAATCCGGGTCACGGCATTAGTGATCAATTCCTCAAAGGCAATGCTGTCTCGTTTATTTGCAGTACAATTGTTTCAACCAGAAACTGATAGTCCAAAGCTTTCAACCTCTAAGAGTTTTTTTTAATTCCTAAGAGCCAGGGGTGCCGCCAGAAATTCTGGGCCCTATGGAAACAAAAATTTCTGGGCCCCCTACATTTTTTACAGATAAAATGTAACCCAATAAACATGCCCTGTATACTTTCAAAAAGATACTTAGCACATTGCATAGTTAAAATGTCTGATGAGTAAAAGCCTACAAAAACAAGAAAAAGCTATGGAAATATGTACTTGTTTACATAAAAGGAGAATATTTATTATCTCAATTGCAATTGCAAACACAACAGAACATAATGTACACATATTGACATACTTTACGTGAACAAGCTTTAACTGGGTCCAACTGCTCAATCAGGAAACATCAGCTACAACTAACCCATAATTAAATCAGTCCAAGACTAAAACTAGGCCAAAAGGGCTCAAAATCAAGACACACCAGGAGTAATGCCAGGCCTAAACCAGTCCAGGACTAAACAAGTACTGAACCAGACATAAACTGTTTGTTATCCAGGTATAACAAAGTTATGTTCAACATCACTTTATAATGGCCCAGCGGCGTGCCTTTCTGCCGGCAAAATCATGTATCAAATCATCAAAGTTCAGCTTTCTTGCCAGTTTGCTTTCAATGGATAGTATGGCAAGGTGACAAAGTCTGTCCTGCAACATAGCAGACCTAAGATAATTTTTAATCAGTTTCAGCTTACTGAATGCTCTCTCGCCACCAGCAACGGTCACAGGCAATGTGCAAAATATTCGCAAAACTATGCAGACCTGCCCAAAAATACTCTGCAGCTGCATCTTGTAAATGCTGTTGAGCAGATCAATTGGTGACAGACACCCTGGGAAAGTGGCCCTATATTCAGAGTTGAGGTGTCTGACTTCATCTTCAAATTCACAAGTCAGATCAGTGTTGTATTTTGAAATCAATGGCTGGCATACAGAATGGATTTGATCATCACGTAACTGGCCCTCACTTCACAGAACACACGGCAAACTGATTTTGTAATTTTTGAACCGTGTAGATTACTTTTTGTTTAGTAAAGTTATCATCATGTGGAGAACACAGTAGATAAGACGTGTTTAGAGCTTTCAATCTTTGTGAAGTTTTGCGCTCAGGCTCACCTTGTTTGGCTGAGACGGGGACGGGGGCCGCGGGGGAAGGAAGACGTGGGTGTGCAGCGGCCGCTGAATCTGTGTCTACGAGACACGATAACCCGGAGACAGCAGAGATGTTATTATTGTTGGATGTAAATCATAATTCAGTAATTATTTTACTAAGCTAGCTAGATAAAAGCAGGTTATGTAGCAACAAAAATAAGTAAGTGAAAGTTTTGGAATAAGGGAATAGGGCAAGCTACCTTTCTTTCTGAAAAACTGTGTGACATACTGTCGACTTCGGCGTTCTCAGTCTTCTCTTTCCTTCTTTTCTTTCCGTTTTTGATGCCCTGACTTTTGATGTGACATGCCTGCGTGTGTCACTATCTGCACTGCATCATAACAAATGCAATAAGCAAGAGACGCTACGCTGGCGAGCGTAGCTCGGACAGCACAGGTGGAATGAACCATTGAGAGGGGGAGGGGTGTGACTTAAACAGTAAATACATTATTTGTTTGTTAAATATTAAATCTATGGTCAAAACGGACAAAATACACATTAAGTGTATGAGGGGCCCTAGCACATTACACGTATGTATAAAAAAGAGAAAAGAAATAAGAAAAGAAAAAGAGGGTCTGCTCTTCTGGGCCCTTCATCAGCCTGGGCCCTTAGAATCGTCCTAACCTTCCACCCCTTTACGGCGCCTATGCTAACAGCAACCGTTACCTTTAAATATGTGCTGGGTTTTGACCGGTCGGTGTGTGTTTTTAAACTGAATATGGCAGGTAGCCAAACATTTTGTCAGTAGTGCTTTTTCAAGTGTTCAGTTCTACCAAAATAGGCCTAGCATGTGATAATGACTTATCTGAATATATCCATGCAGGGCTCGTCCGCCATTCGGACTCAGGCCCTCTCGCTCTTTAAGGGAGAATCATACCCCTAGACCAACGAGCCTCAAACTTCTGAGCAAAGGACACACATTATTCACTATCGCCAACCTTTGATATGAGTCAAAAGTCAAAATTTAAGCCAAACCCAAGAAATAAGTGTAGCTCCTCTTTCTGACTGCTGCATTAGTTGAACGCCTGTGTAGACTTTTCAAGTTCAGTCTGTCTTTGTTCAAATTTAAAATTCGCCTTCGAGCCAAAGGAACCTACACTCCTCTACCAAGTGAGCTAACGGAGGCACACAAAAGCACTATTTGATTCAAACACACTGGCATAGATAATGCAAAAAAATAAAATTAAAGATGTACAAACATAACTGTAGAAAGAGAACACTCTTGAGTGTTTCAGGTTTTTATTCAAGACTGAACTTCCTCTTTCAGCACCAGAGAGGGGGTATCTGGATTTGAACCAGAGACCTCTTGATCTGCAGTCAAATGCTCTACCACTGAGATACACCCCCACTCTTCTGAAGGTAGTTTTATACCGATGGATTGATACAACTATCAATCCTTTTGCCTTGAATGGGCTCAAGCTGGGTCATTCCTTGTCGGAACAACAAACTTACTCTTAATCTTTTTCCATGTGATCAAACACACTAACCGTTGATACAGTATGTCCCGTTATATAAGACACCAATACTATGGTGACAATTAACACCTGACATTCCATAATAGTGCAAGGCCAGAAGATTGTTATTTATACAAGCTGATTTGATACAGCCTACATTAGTCGAGTCATTGGACATGACTGTCTAGGCTTTAAAAGGTCAGTCTGCCTTTGAGTCAACTGGAAAATTCTCCTTCGAGCCGGATTTGAACCAG
This sequence comes from Proterorhinus semilunaris, assembly GCA_021464625.1. NCBI lineage: Eukaryota > Metazoa > Chordata > Actinopteri > Gobiiformes > Gobiidae > Proterorhinus > Proterorhinus semilunaris. Next base: position 360,827 of record JAJBBP010000043.1, on the reverse strand, counting down.
CGACCTAAGGATGTCAACTGAGCTATCGAAGGTTCTTTCTGCTGCATTTTGAGAATCAACAATTTCTCTGAAACATCATAAAAAAAATGTTTAATTGAAAATGTAACAAACCCAACTGCTGAAAGAGGAGACTGTTTCGGATGCATGCTAATACCAACTGTGCTTCTGATATTGTTGGCTCGGTGCTCACTTTGGAATATCTGTTTCATTTTCTTTGGAGTTATTTCTGATCTTCCTTTCGATATTTGGGGCAAACGTTTGAACAAGACTGGCACTGGCTTCCTTAGCTAGGGTTGAGTGTTCAACTGCCATCTGACATTTCCGCTGAAGCAGAGTGGCGCAGCGGAAGCGTGCTGGGCCCATAACCCAGAGGTCGATGGATCGAAACCATCCTCTGCTAGTCTTTGGTGCCAGTGTATCCTATGGAGTAGTTGCTGTCTCTGTGGACACATTGGTCCTTCAGAAAAGCTAGACTATTTTTCAAAAACTGTGCGCCATGCAACGCTAATCTCACAAGGAAGATTTTGGAGAAGTCATTTTGGTCTGGTGCCTTTTTACAATGAGGCCCATTTGCACAAACTCCTCTACTAATAAGAAATGTTTTCAGAAAACACAATCATTCCTTGGAAATGCTCACATACGACGTTATACGCAGTGAGGCCCGTTGCCATCTCATCGACAACTGTTTCAAATGAGTTACCTACAAAACAGACCGCTGTCTTCTAGAGTACTCAAGAGAAAATTATCAACTCTCTTCAGCAACTGCTACACAGTACACCGGCAGCCGTGGATTCTTTTGCTAAACAGCCCTAAACAGGCCCCATTAATTTTCAATGGTAGTGCTAAACCACTGCCCTCCCTGCAATTACACTTTTGGCCAGCGGCGTCGCTGTTTCGGCGGCCCCGTTTTGCTAGTAATTCTCCATATCCTGGCATTGGTGTCCCGTTCTTCGGAGTAACAACACGGTAAGCAACTTTTCTCCACAGATTGGGTAATCTTTTCAATGTTTTAGTCATTTAAGTTTGCAAAACACCCTGATAGATTGGCTTTTGGAACGGACGTGTGAGTAGTGTTTATGGTTAAGTTACTGTCATGCTGTTTCAACGTAGCTTTGTCTTGCATTACGTTCGATGACTTTATTCAGTGTAGTACGTTTTTTTTATCACTACTATTTCATTATTACATCTTTTCACTACTTTACACGTAAGTTGAGTGTGTTTAATTGTTTACAGTAACGCGGTTGCGATGTATTGACTCGACCCGTCACACGTAGTAATTGTACGCTAAAGCTAACATTTATTCCTGGATTTGTCCGTTTTTATTCTTCATGATTTTGGTTAAGGTACTTTTGTTTATCATCCTTTGGTTTAACGCTCAAATCAATAAGTACGTGCGTAAACAATGTTACAGTAGTCCCAAAGTCGGAGTTTAGTTTGTTGTTTACTCGACTGCTACTTGGATTAAAATGTGTTTGTGCTACGTTTATTATTGGTTTATTGCTGTCATGTACTGTAAAGTTATGAGTTAGAGTAATCAAATACAAAGCTACTCACAAATCAAGTTATTTCATTCACGTTGTTATCATGATTGTTTTGTTTGTGTACTATTCAAAATGAGGCATATATTTTGTATATGTTATATTGCTTTGTAATATTTGGTTGAGTGGTGTCATGATAAACAACTAATCTAATGGGATTCTTGTTGATGTCATTATTGCTCAAATATATTACTTGTACTTCAACATTTAACATAACTATCTTATAATGATGTAATTATAGTAGTTTGATTGGTGAATGATTTCACACTATGTTCTTTTAGTTGTAATTTTTTTCATTAGAATTTAATGCTTTCTGATTACAATTTCTTGTGTCATTTCAGAGAAAATGAAGAAGACAGTTTTTTTCCCTGGCCGAGTCAATGTGGTCTTCCGCAAGGGCCCACTGGGATTCCTGAGGCAAGACCCTTCTGATGAGGCCAGAAGAATGAAGGACGACCCGTCCATGAGGGATCGGAGTGCCCCTATGAAGGAGGAGAGTGTGAGGCAGAACGCTCTCACTGTGGTGCGAGTGAGAGGAGGAGATGCCACTGATCCCAAAGAGCTGCTGGGAGAGTACATGGTACAGTTCGGGAAGTACAAGGGGAAGTCGTTCCGGTGGCTCCTTGAGAACGACATGGGCTACACGTTGTACCTCATTCAGAGCCACCAGAGAGAGGAGGCTGCTGGCACTGTGGTGTCTGAGGGGCACAGCAAAGACAGCCTGATGTCTTTCCTCCGCTATGCCCTCAGCTTCCAGGAAATCAACTCTCTACTTGAGGCCCAAAAGAGAGCTGTACCTACTCCGGCAGCAGAGGACGACCAGCAGGTGGGGTTCGGTGCCCGGGCCAACAGCACCTGGAGGGAGATCTGGGAGAGCAGGGCTGACGGCTATGCGGCCTTCATCCTTAAAAGGAAGTGCGCTCCGGGGACCAAGATGCACAAGCTGCAGCGGTACCTCCAGAAGAGACAGCAGCTCTCCTCCTCCTCCTCTGTCACCTCCTCCCCTGTCTCCTCCACTCCTGTCCTTCCCCCCTCTGCCTCTTCTGCTGAACCCATGGGTGAGTAGCTGCTTCAAATTGCTGAAATGCCTATTCAGACAACCCTAATTTAATCTCTGAAATAGATATTGTAGTAAATAAGTAGCCTGAAACAGTCCCACTATGCATACGTGATAATACTTGCAAACTGATGTCATCACCATTTTCCCCAAAGTTAGTAATAAGACAGGTATTAACAATTTCAGTAAATGTAATTTTATTTTTTGTAGAAATGGAAGAAGATGAGGAGCTTGAGAGGGCAATGCTCAGCATCTCTACAGCCACTGAGCAAACGGATATGCGTAAGTACTATCTGTGAGGCCTTGAGAGTAGAATTTGGTGTGTTATGTAATCAACTTTTTTTTTAAATTTGTTTTTCAGCTTTGTCTACACCAGCACCACTCTCAGAGTTGCAGCAGCCCTCAGGTTTACAGAGATGTCCACTGGTGTCGTGCCCTAGAAGACCGTTTTTGGACATGTTCTGGTCCTTTGCATGAGTTCAATTGTTATTGACCACGTTCCGGTCACTTTCTGCTTTGTTCCTCTCATGTGTGTTCTGCCTAAAGTCCAAGTGACTATGAATTGATACCATCTGTGATGAGGGTAAGTGACTTTTTTATTATGCATGGTTGTGAATATGTGTGAAGTGGTGAGTGCTGTTTTATATTTTAACATTTGATGTGAGTACTTCCCCTGCTCAAATTATTGTTATTCTGGATAATGTGAACTAACACTTGCCTGAAATGTTAAATAATCTCAAAACATAACGAGCAGGAGAAGTAACAGTTGAATGCTGTGTGTTCATTTTACTAACATTTGGTTAAACTGTAAATGATTTAACAAAAATAAAAACTAATTGCAGTTTCTTCTCTACAGCTGCTCAGTCCGTGCCCAACGTCCTGGAGGAATCAGGAGATGGTACACCCAAAGCACTTTACAATAACTCAGTGTGCCTTATATAACTACAGCTCAGCCTTTACAGTGGATACTTTACACCTCTCTCCAGCTGTTCTCACTGCGGTGCCTCTGAAGTCCCCTCTGCCTCTTCCACAGGAGCTTAAGTTTCTGCTTCATGAGGCCAGAAACACCTCAGCTCCAGGTCTGTTTTTGTGATACATTTCTTCTTACATACCAGATGCACCTGCTTTATTTAATTTGTTTTAATGTTTATTCTCAGAAACTCTTTCCCCTTCTGAATCTCATCCTACAGCGCTCATTCAGCCCGACTCAGAGCCTTCCAATGAAGACAGACCCCAAAGTGAGTGATGTCATTTCAGGTTTCCCCCTCAACGATTACAGGACATCAAGTGCTTCACAACCAAAGCTGTGCTGTGCACAAAGTACCATATTATTGATATAATTAATGACACATTTAATAACAAGCCCAAGTTAAACACGAAGTAGAGTGTTGTAAGAGACACATTGCCTTCTGCTGTTGTTCATGTGTGGCCTTATCTAGAAGGTGGAGGAGTGGGGAAATGTTATAAGTGCTCAGACGAGTATAAATTGAATAGAATGTTTTTTTCTTTCATCATTTAGCCCATCCAGCCATCCAGCGTCCAGTCCAGCCCACAGCTGCAGTCAATAGGCCACCTCCTCCGCCGCTTCCCACTGAGCAGGAGCTCAGCGAGTGGAACTGCTCCCATCAGTAGAAGATTTGGATGAAGATGGAGCTGGAGTCCATGGGTCTGTGGCCAGGTTCCCGTCCTGTCCCCAACCTGATGAAGACCTTCTCCTTGTGGCGCCTACCGCCCCAGCCTGAGCTCATTGACAGTGTCCACGTTTTGCCATCCCCAAAATATTTTCATCTGCACCCCTTTTTTATTTGGAAGCCGGAGAGCGACTACTTAATGGCACGGCTGAAAAATAACTACTCCCTGCCCTGCTCTGGAGACTGTGCTCAGCCCAGTGTTGTGTCTGCTGGTGTGGGGAGACCGAGAGTGATAGTGGGCCTCACTGGGCAGTACTACCTGCTGTCCTCCAGGCTGTGCTGTCAGAGGTGCCGGAGGAGGTGGTACGCCGACAACCCTCTCTGGTTGGAAAAGCTCCCTCAGAGATTCACCAACCTGTTGCCAGCTGTACTGACTTACAAGAAGGCCATTTGTAAGTCAGTCCTGGATGAACTGAGGCGGACTGGAAAATCCCCCAATGACATGACCAACCAAATAACTGAGATGCTGCACCTCAAATATGAGCGCGCCAACCTGGCGTATCTCCTCAGCTGCCAGAACGTGATGGATGGTGAGGCAGGTGCTTATGGGCAGAAGACCATCACGCAGTTCTTGCGGCAGGAGACCACACCAGTGCCAGAACCTTTTGGGGGGTACAGTGACTCTGACGGCTGGAGGGGGGTCTCTGTGTCCTCTCACTACCTCACGGACTGCCTGCTGCATGAGTTCAAGCACCAGAAGGACATCATTCATAGGCTGCTGCAGGGGACATTTGGACAGGCTCTGCGCTCAGACCACACTCGCAAAGTGGCCAGGAAAGTCACCTTCTCCTCCGGTGCTATGTCATCCTACGCCGTGATGAATGAGAACTGGATGATCCTGTCCTGGGCCATGGTGCAGTCTGAGACGGACAAAAGCCTGACACCAATGTACCAGGGCCTCTCAAACCGCTACAGCAGGGCTGGTATTGACAAGGCCCAGTATCAGTGGGTAGACAGGTGAGATAACAGTATTGTATTTATTATCTTATGTACCAAGGCATTAGTATGCTGCTCAGTGTTGCATACATTTTAACATCTGCACAATGTATTTATAGCTCATTGGCAAAACATATTTCCTGATATGAATTTGTTTTTTACATTACATTCATTCATTCAATGTGTAATATCTGTTTCAGTTTACAATGTTGATACATTATTTCTTCACCTTAGTTACACTGGGTGGTGTCAAGCTGCGTCTCCTTTGCATATCTGTGCCTATTGTAATGTACATGTAATGATGGTGTTTTTTACTTTGCCTTTAGGGATTGCTGTGCAGCGTTCAGGGTGGAGGAGTCTGTGGCAGGGGAGCATTTGACCTGGGGTGCATGGGGGACAACAGATGCTGTTGTTGCTGAGGCCACTTCAGGGAACCTGTTAAATACATGTGCATCAAGAACACATTACAACAGCAGCATTACCATCAAGCTGGATTTGTTCCACTGCATGAGACGGTTCCTCCGTGAGTGTGTCTCTGAACATCACCCTCTGTACAGCTCCTTTGCACAGTTCCTGTCAGCTGCTTTCTCTGTGGTGGACCAGGATGACCTGCAGAGGCTCGAAGATGCTTATGCCTTCTGTGGCATCCGGCCTGCAAATCCCACCAAGCAGCACATCCGCGAGCACTGCAGGGTGAAGATTCCTCAGCCCGGGGAGCTGGTCCAGAGAGTGGAGGGGGTGTTCAAACACTTTCACACGGCCACAGACCCTAACGGGGTATCTCTTTTCAAGCCCTCAATGCTGAAAACGTGGAGGATCCAGCGGGTCCACATCCTCCGCGGGTGCCTCAGGGGGGCACCCTTTACCGTCAAGGAGGAACTATCCAGCTCAACTATATGGTGGGTGAGCCAGCCAAAGTCCCTGTCTGGATCCCCATCAGAGGCACCTCTCAGCAGGAGGGATACCACTTCCACCAGGCTCAGTGGGTGACAGGAACACAGGTGTCCCCAGAGTTGTTCCAGGCTCAGGGCCTAACCGGAGTGTGCCGCTGGAACTATCAGCGCCTGGTGGATATGAAGCAGCCCGGTGTGCATCTCCCACCTGTGTTTGATCCAGCTCTAATTCACTCCTTAAACACAGTGTCCAAACGCGTCGTGGGAGTGGAAAAGTATCCAGCGCTGTATCTCTCTGCTGAAGACACAGGGGAGAGGTTTGGCCTGGAGTACACGAAGCCAGACTGTCGCCCTGTTCCCTTAGACTGGAACAAACACAAGAGCCGGAAGGACACTGGCCTTACCACAGCAGCGCCTTCTACCTCTGCTCTATCTGCTGCAAAATCAGAGCCCGGCCCGTCATCCTCCTCTGCTCCCTCCAGGCTCTTCAGCTTATCTTCCGTCAATCCTGTGCCACGTACTACTGCTACTGTTCCCACCACCACAGCTGCTGCTACTGTTCCCACCACCACAGCTGCTGCTACTGCTCCCACCAGGCTCTTCAGGTTCTCTTCTCGTAATCCTTCGCCATGTACTACTACTGCTGCAACAGCTCCCACAGCCGCTGCTGCCCTGGCTTCCTCTGTAGACGCAAAACCAGGCTCCACATCCAAGTCAGGTAACAGCCCACTAGCTATGTCAAAACAATGTATAGCAATAGTTTCATCAAATATAAAATAGATGACACTCGTATTCTCTTTCTCTTTCTGCCTAGAGCCCACACCTCTGCTGCTCCCGCTGCCCATCAAGCCTTCTCCATCTGCAGCCCGTACCGGACCAGTAAAGACAGGAGGGAGGGTCTCTGTGTTGGACCACAAGCACTGGCCTGCTCCCATGAAGGCAGTTATTGATGGTCTTCTCAATAAACACCGCGGACAGAAGGACATGCTCCAACTTGTGGATCAGGAGTATTCCACACTTGTCCACAACTCCAGCTCTGATCCCAACAGCCTGCTGCACCCAACCACCAGATTACACATATCACAATACACCAAACACACCTGCAAACAACTAAACACATCCTCATCACTGAACACCAGTCCGGAAAAACACAAACACTGTGGCAGTCTCTCACAGCGGGTAGCACAACGGTGCCTGTAGTCACCATGCCGCCTGCCACTGTGAATCCCCCCCCTCCTGCTCTTTCAGGCTCCTCATCTCTCACTCAACACGCCATTGAGAAGATTGTGCTAGACGTCATGGAGAAGCAGCAGCAACAGCCAGCCCCTGAGCAAAAGAGGCCCCACACCAAAAAATGTCTGTCTTGTGGCCAGCCCAAATCCAAATATGAGGGCGATGGGAGCTCCATCCACGAGTTCTACCAAAAAGGTCCTGTGAGGTATTTCTACTGCTCCAAAAAAGTATTTGATACTTACGGAGCAGAAGGCCTGACAGATCCCAGGATGCCTTTTAGGAACTTTGTGGACACGGAGTTCTTCCAGAGGGAGCTGGAGGCCACAAGGCAGAGAGTGGAGGAAAAACAGCAGCAGAAGAGGAAGAGAGAGGAGGAACAACAGAAGAGGAAGAGAGAGGAGGAACAACAGAAGAGGAAGAGAGAGGAGGAACAACAGAAGAGGAAGAGAGAGGGGGAACAACAGAAGAGGAAGAGAGAGGAGGAACAACAGAAGAGGAAGAGAGAGGAGGAACAACAAAAGAGGAAGAGAGAGGAGGAACAGCAGAAGAGGAAGAGAGAGGAGTCACCTGCACCAGGGAGAAAGTGTCGGTTCTGCAAACATGAGCTGAAACAGGGTCCAAACAGCCCCCACATCCACACAGGCTTCCCCGGGGTGCCAGGGAAACACGTTTACTGCCCTGCCTAAGTATTCTCCCTCTACCGAGAGCAGGGAATGGAGAGAGATGAGCTGGGAGGAGTTTAAACAGTCTCCTTTCTTTGAGAAGGAGAGGCGAAGATGGGTAACTAAATAAGAATAATGGTATCGTTTTATATGTTTATATAGTAAACTGACCTTTTAAATAAAGTGAAATTAGTATTTTGTTATGCATACCTGGTTCATATATATATATATCCAATATCTATTATTACATTTACTTTTTAAAATATTGTCTGTAATGAGTGCTATCTTGAATTATACATACCTACATAGAACATGTTGTAAAATGACTGTTGATAAGTATATAACTACAAATCTATTATACATACCTATTAATAAAATGTCTGAACTACAAATCTATTATACATACCTATTAATAAAATGTCTGAACTACAAATCTATTATACATACCTATTAATAAAATGTCTGAACTATCAATCTATTATACATACCTATTAATAAAATGTCTGAACCATGAATCTATTATACATACCTATTAATAAAATGTCTGAACTATCAATCTATTATACATACTTATAAATAATATGTTTCCAAACAAGTATCTATTATGACAAATATGTTCATAATATTGTCTGAAATGACACATTGTTATTGTTTCATATAATGTATATATTCATGTAAATATCTTGTTTAACCTGTTACAAAATAAATATATTTGCATTGATTTCATATTCCTTTTTTAAACTGCTATTTCGGTTATTAACATCACTGTTAATAATATAGTTTTAAAACATGTCAATGACAATCGATTGAACAGTATAGGTTTTGTAGATTAAAGCAAACGTCTCTCTGTCCAATTCATCCCACGATTAACAGTGGTGTGAAAGGCTGCCCACTGTCCACTACTGCTGTACTCGAACGCACTCACGAGCTGCATCATGTTATGAATAAGCACTAATCCCAGCTTTATGATTGGCTGGAGCTCCGTGCCAACACGTGTGGCTGCGAGGCTCATTGTGATTGGCTGACGCTCTATGCCCACAATACACGACTGGCCGTGTGGGCTCGTCCGGGAATTGAACCCGGGACCTCTTGCACCCGAAGCGAGAATCCTACCCCTAGACCAACGAGCCTCAAGGGACCATGCCTGAATAGTTTTGGTACCCTACCAACACTTTCACACTGCAATAGGCTCCGTGCAACAAGTCCCGTGACGTACTTCCGTTTTCCAAAGTGATCGGCAGATCAGTTTCCTGTTTACTTCCAGCTTCATCGCATCACCATGAATTTCACAAGATGTTTACAGAACCTGCCAAAAATATCAATAAATGATGTTCACCGTATCGTGGATGCCCACTCCCCTGCTCCCAAGAGCAAAGGTGAAAAAGGATTTCGTCTTTATATATCCAGTTACTTGCACCAGTACGAGGGTAAGTCAAGTAGATTATGTGGCTATGCTATCCAGCTAGCTAGCTAAAGTTGGTGACGTGCTATGTTTAAGCTTTGCGTTTGTTTCGTATTTCTTGATGTTCAAACTCTGTCAACTTTATCTCTCTCTCTCAGTGTCAGACAAAGATCAGGGCACGTGTGAAGTTGTTGTCAGGGCGCTGTGTTACAGGTCCATGAAGAAAGCTGAGAAGCCTCACAGTTTGAGTGTATGGTGAAGCCAGAATAGATAAGACAGCAGCGGTTGCTTAGAGAAACCCAGTGTTCCTGATGTTCTTGGGGACCTAGCAAGATCATACATTCTAATGTAACTCTAAAATTTGCTCAAAATGAAAATAACGGTTAAAATGACAGGTAAGCTGATGTTGCTGGTCCCCACTGGGTTACTGCATGCGTTCATGTTCAATCTGTAATGTTGTTATCAGTATCGTAAGTTATTATAACTCAGGTTTCCTGATGTTCCTGGGGTTGCAGCTAGATGAAAACAGTGGTAAGAAGAGGCCGGTAAGTTTACTTAGGTGATCCCCACTGGTTATTGCGTACTGATCCATCAGTTCCGTATGGATCTTATCGTTCCTGTCACTAATTATTAACTGTGTTTTACCTAAAGTCAGTCTTTTTTTTTAAGTGTAAGCTGGGGTTGCGGGTATAAGGCATAATATTGATGTAGTGCATTTGAAATATTAAGCCAAAATACTCAAATGTATATTTGCTTAGTGGCTATTAGAGACAGGAATGATTAACATAAACCCAGACTGTGTCTAAAAGAATGATAAAACAATTAAGTAATCCCAGTTTAATAAATACTTCCTATGCCATTTTACGTTTACAGGTGGTACTGAAAGATTCCAGTCCTGTGGAGCTGGTGCATCACAGCTGCACATGTGTGGCTGGAGCAGCTTTATGTAACCACTGTGTAGCCTTACTTTTCCAGTCTGCACATTATTCTCAGCTGAAAGTGCCTGTGGTCCCCCCTATGCTAAGCTGTACTGAAGGAGAACAACAATGGCACAAGCCCAGAACTTTGGTAAGTGACAATAAAGGGTATATATATATCTGTTGCACACTCATTATATACGTGTTGGTGATATTTTCTAAAGTATATCCTGTTATTTGATAGGGTATAAAACCAGGACCTGTGGATAAGATGGCTGTGCTATCTGCAAAACCAAAGTGTGGAGGAACAAAAGAGGGCATAAGGTAAAAGCTGAACATTGTAGATTTATTACAGTATCCTGCATGAATGTTTGAATGAAAATGTGTATGGCACATATGTAAAGTTTTATGTTTCACATAGGAGCACACTGTACAAAGGCCTGAGTGGGGATTTACCCGATCTCTCTGTGCTTCAGGTAGGGGTAACAAGATCAAATTCCGAAGGACAGTATAATATGGTCTCAACTTAAAGGAATAGGCCACCGTTTTTACATACTGACATATGTTCTTACCTTACCTTACACTAGTTGATATGTACCTGTCTGGTCTTTGTCCGTGCGCTCTGTCATGCAAACGGAGCACAAACGCAGCCTCTTCCACATACTGTATAGTTCCAAATCAGCTCCCGTTAGAAGCTACCAAACTCTTCCACGTTGTCCCTATTTAAATACAGTTACGTGACGTGTTACACTACAAAGTATAGTAACACAGAAATGTAACATGTCGATTTTCTCAGCGGATAAAAAGGGGTACTATATTGTGAGGCGTAATAATACGAGGAGCACTACGTCCGCGCACTAACACCTAAAGACTTCTCCCCCGCTCACTTCCGTCAATAGAAGCAGCGTGACTTGTAGTGAGCGGGAGAAAACTCTTTAGGAGTTAGTGCGCGGACGTAGTGCTCCTCGTATTATTACGCCTCACAATATAGTACCCCTTTTTATCCGCTGAGAAAATCGACATGTTACATTTCTGTGTTACTATACTTTGTAGTGTAACACGTCACGTAACTGTATTTAAATAGGGACAACGTGGAAGAGTTTGGTAGCTTCTAACGGGAGCTGATTTGGAACTATACAGTATGTGGAGGAGGCTGCGTTTGTGCTCCGTTTGCATGACAGAGCGCACGGACAAAGACCAGACAGGTACATATCAACTAGTCTAAGGTAAGGTAAGAACATATGTCAGTATGTAAAAACGGTGGCCTATTCCTTTAAATTTATATACATATACTTATATTTCACAATTTTATGAGGAGCTGTTTAGAGAAGGGTTTTCAATTAGAAAGCTATTTTTAGTGATGTGAGGCCATGCACACCAATACATTGAAAAAAGGGATAATTATGATTTATTACATTTCTAGGTGACAGAAGCCTATCAGAACTTCTCTGCAGCTGAGGCACCGATGATCTGCAGCATGGGCATCAGCTGTGAAGTTCCTCTGGTTGACTCTGCCCTTGGCCCAGTTCAAGCTGGCAGTCCATTGTCCTACCAGCAACCAGCAACAACTAAGAGGGACCTATCCTTCCATGCTGCCCCACCACCTCCATCTCTGCCTCTTAAGAATTACCGCCTGCAGCCATCTAATTGCATGTTTGTCTGTAGTGAAGCAGAGCAGCTGCACCTTAAAAGTCTTGATGTCACTTGGGACATGGTACACAAATTTGAGTGTGCTACTAGAGAACAAAGTTCGTGCAGTGAATGGCATCAGTTGAGGAGGCCAAGACTGACTGCCTCACGTTTCAGGGAGATCTGTCAGGTAAGAGAGTGCACTGAAGACAGTCTGGCTGACCGGATACTGCAGGGAACCCGTCAGACTGCAGCTATGAAGAGGGGCCTTGAAATGGAGGCAGATGCCATCTGGGAGTACTGCCAGATGAAGAGGGTCAACCACTACCCTTGTGGATTTGTAATTCACCCTGATGCCCCTTGGTTGGGGGCATCTCCCGATGGGGTAATTTTTGATCCTTCAGAGCAGTGTAATTTTGGTTTGATTGAAATGAAATGTCCGAATGTTAAAAGCTATGTTGACTGCCCATATCTCAAAATGAATTCAGGCAAACTGGAGCTCAAAAGATCACATGCTTATTACTCACAAGTACAAGGGCAGATGCTAATAACAGGAATGAATTGGTGTGACTTTGTTGTCTCAGCTGAGGAAGACGTACTAATTCAAAGAATTTACAGAGACCGTGACATGTTAGATGTCATCAAAGAAAAGATAGACAGGTTTTATTTCAATGTATACATGCAGAAATGCATGTAATGTGTGCAAATCCAATCACCATGCACAATGTAATGAAATGTAATGTGTGATGTAATGTAAATGCTTATTTTGAAATTATATAAATTTATGATGCAACATTGGATTTGGATACTTGATTTTAACTAAACCTATAAACCACTGGAGGGGCTGCTATGCCAATACTTAGTTGTCAATTTTCCACTGTGGTGGGTTCACTGAATGAGAGATACTCAGCAGACATTCGTGTGGTTATAACAATGCATTTATTCAGAATCTTCAGGTTCATTTCCCATTACTGATCTATCTAAACACATTTAAATTACACATATATATATAATAGAGATTAACCAAAAAGACAACTGATTATCATGAATATGTAACATTTATCTTTCTAAGTCCTAAGTCAGTAAAAGATACGCGAGAGAATCAACAAATTGAACATAAACAAGACAAAAATGAAAGCTAAGGAATAAACAAATTCATGTTCATCACCATACCCCATGCAACTTCAACAAAATAGTAAATGGTAAGTAAATGTGGATGTTCTGAAGATGCAGTCCATTGCTCGTTTAAAATCTCCTGTTGCTTCCTCATCTCAAACATCATACACCCATTTCTTGACAAGAGGCCCATTTTGGTAATTTGTGAGGAGACATGCAACTGTGAAGATTTGGTTGATGCTGCCTGAGATGGACAGAGGGATTATAGAATCAAAAATTTTATTTTCTTTGACTCTTCTGATCATCCTCTCAACATGCACTCTTAAACGAGCAATGGACTGCGTCTTCAGAACATCCACCTCCAACATTTGTGTCCTCTTGGAGAGAAAGGCAGGACGATGAACAGTCCCAGGTACAAGTGTATCCACCAGGAAGCCCTTGTCAACCATGATGGCCATGTCAGGTGTTAAGAGTGATGTAATCCCTGACTGGCGAAACACCTCTCTATCACTCATGGATCCTTCAAAGAGTGCTGACACAAATGTCAGGGCTCCATGGGGGGACATTCCCACCATGGCCTTGAAGGTGCAGTGGGACTTGTAGTGTGAAAAGACCTCACTTTGAAGGAGCAGAGATGAAGGTGTCTGACAGCGTAACTCTGTGCAGTCAAGGACCACATGTGTGTCGCTGTAGCTACCATGAAAGTCCTGTGGGAGACTGGCCTTCACAGCTGCAGGAGACATCCATGTACATACCGATCCCAGTAGGCTGTAGAGAAAGTTGGCCCAGGTCACAATAATTCTGCTGACTGTTGCTCGATGGATGTTAAATCTATGGCCCAGCTCCCTCTGGGTACAGCCAGTGGACAGGTATGACAGAAAGAGGAAAAGTTCATCTATTGGCAGCAGTTTCTGTGGGAAAATATTACATTAAAATTAGATCATGATCATAATATTCATGGATGTCTGTATTTGTGTTTGAGTCTGCTACTTACAGTCGGTCTGGTTACAGGACTTTCAGTTGTTGTGCTCGTTGTCTTTGCTCTGGTGTTGGTGACCCGAACCATCTTTACTGTAGCAGAACTGATCAGGCCCCAAAATGCCATCAGATGCTCATATGAGGGGAATCTAAACAGTATTGTAGTTGGAATTAATTATCATACTTGCTCAATATTAGATTAAAAAGACAGAGAAAATAATACACTGAAACAGACAATAGAGGCAACCACTTACAGTAAAGTTAAACGTTGATCTTACCACTACTAACTTGGCTTGATAGATTGGTTGTGCATATCTTACCTGGTGTAAAATCTGATGTCCTCTGGTGATGATGCAAACCGCTGGAGTCCAAATGAGCTCTGTAGATGAAGCGTTTGGACCTGCCGTCTCAGCGTCTCGATTTCATCTAGTAGCTTCTCATATTGTTCCCGGTCGACACACACTGTGGGACTTGCTCCGTAGTCGTGGTCGATGGGCATGGGGATCATTGCTTCCACAATCTCCTCCTCACTCTCCTCAGCCACGAGATCAGGACTTGATGGTGTGGGACGAGTGCGGCGCTCCCAAACACCAGCCCGCGTCTTGCTGTTCGTGTAGCCGTTCCATTCGAACAACGACGGCACAGCACTTGCAGCTAAAATCCGTTTACCCTTAGCAGTAGTACGGATAAGATCTTTAGTGAAATGTCTGCTACATACCTTCGTATGCAGAGTTACGGAAAACCCCGTCCTTCGGATCTTATGAAGCCACTGCGCACGAATGCTCTTAGGTTTAGGAAAGCGGTGGAAGCTGAGTTCACTGTTATAACGGCTGGATCCCGTACAAAGTGGCACACAGCAATGGTCGTTTGAACCACCCATTGTTTTCTGTAACCTGAATACACTTTTGACGTTATATTTTGTTTTTTTTCTTACGGTTACAGCGCTTGTTTGTTCACTTGGCATCATCTTTACGGCCGTTTTAACAGGAGCGGGAAGTAAACAGGAAACTGATCTGCCGATCACTTTGGAAAACGGAAGTACGTCACGGGACTTGTGCACAGAGCCTATTGAAGGCTTTCATGCTCACCCGTAAAAGGTGTTCGCTCCACCAACTGAGCTATCAATATATGGCAATTGTTCACATTTCCAAGTAGCCATACATTCAAAAAGACTCGTTCCATAATATCTCAAATGTGACATTTGGATATGCTTGAAAGTCTTTTAGAAAACCATGATCGCTCAACAAAATTTAAGGCTAGGTTCTAAGTAGGACATGAAGGAATTTTAATTAACACTGGGTTTTAAAGGGGCTAGTGGAGCAATGGATAAAGCGTCTGACCATGGATGAGAAGATTCTAGGTTCTGTTCCTAGCTAGCTAGTCTGTATTTTTAGGCTGGAAATTGTCATTGACAAAAGGAAGATAACAAAATTGAGATTTGAGATGTTGGCGTGTTATTTGCCAATAAATTAAAATACATTGAATGTCCCACCTTCCTCTGTCCTGCTTTAAAAATGCTACAGCAAAGAGATTTTGACCATTTTCTGATGCTCTGCTTAACAGTGGGGCTGTAAATACATGTGAAAGAAAAGCATTATACAATTACATTGCAGTACATGCATTCACTAACTTTCCTCTATCCTACAACTCAAATGCTACACCAAGGCGACTCAAGTTCTTATCCAAAGTTTGGCCTCTTCTGAAACATGGAATTGAACTCTTTGCATTTTTATAATTTGCTGCATCTTGTTTTTCTGCCGACTGGCCTTTTTATTTAGTTTCAGTGTCGGACAATGGATGCAAATTAGCCCATGGCTACATTCCGGTGTGGTGTGTTCATAAACATGCACTGTCAACTACCAAATCAACCAATAAACAAATACATTCCCACAGAATGATCACGCATAAAAAACAAAACTGTGGAAATCCACAGCCGTGATCGTATGGAGGTTAGTACTCTGCGTTGTGGCCGCAGCACCCCCGGTTCGAATCCGGGTCACGGCATTAGTGATCAATTGCTCAAAGGCAATGCTGTCTTGTTTATTTGCAGTATAATTGTTTCAACCAGAAACTGATAGTCCAAAGCTTTCAACCTCTAAGAGTTTTTTTTAATTCCTAAGAGCAACCGTTACCTTTAAATATGTGCTGGGTTTTGACCGGTCGGTGTGTGTTTTTAAACTGAATATGGCAGGTAGCCAAACATTTTGTCAGTAGTGCTTTTTCAAGTGTTCAGTTCTACCAAAATAGGCCTAGCATGTGATAATGACTTATCTGAATATATCCATGCAGGGCTCGTCCGCCATTCGGACTCTGGCCCTCTCGCTCTTTAAGGGAGAATCATACCCCTAGACCAACAAGCCTCAAACTTCTGAGCAAAGGACACACATTATTCACTATCGCCAACCTTTGATATGAGTCAAAAGTCAAAATTTAAGCCAAACCCAAGAAATAAGTGTAGCTCCTCTTTCTAACTGCTGCATTAGTTGAACGCCTGTGTAGACTTTTCAAGTTCAGTCTGTCTTTGTTCAAATTTACAATTCGCCTTCGAGCCAAAGGAACCTACACTCCTCTACCAAGTGAGCTAACGGAGGCACACAAAAGCACTATTTGATTCAAACACACTGGCATAGATAATGCAAAAAATTAAAATTAAAGATGTACAAACATAACTGTAGAAAGAGAACACTCTTGAGTGTTTCAGGTTTTTATTCAAGACTGAACTTCCTCTTTCAGCACCAGAGAGGGGGTATCTGGATTTGAACCAGAGACCTCTTGATCTGCAGTCAAATGCTCTACCACTGAGCTACACCCCCACTGTTCTGTAGGTAGTTTTATACCGATGGATTGATACAACTATCAATCTTTTGCCTTGAATGGGCTCAAGCTGGGTCATTCCTTGTCGAAACAACAACCTTACTCTTAATCTTTTTCCATGTGATCAAACACACTAACCGTTGATACAGTATGTCCCGTTATATAAGACACCAATACTATGGTGACAATTAACACCTAACATTCCATAATAGTGCAAGGCCAGAAGATTGTTATTTATACAAGCTGATTTGATACAGCCAACATTAGTCGAGTCATTGGACATGACTGTCTAGGCTTTAAAAGGTCAGTCTGCCTTTGAGTCAACTGGAAAATTCTCCTTCGAGCCGGATTTGAACCAGCGACCTAAGGATGTCTACTTAGGAACCTACAGTCCTCCGCTCTACCAACTGAGCTATCGAAGGTTCTTTCTGCAGTATTTTGAGAATCAACAATTTCTCTGAAACATCATAAAAAAAATGTTTAATTGAAAATGTAACAAACCCAACTGCTGAAAGAGGAGACTGTTTCGGATGCATGCTAATACCAACTGTGCTTCTGATATTGTTGGCTCGGTGCTCACTTTGGAATATCTGTTTCATTTTCTTTGGAGTTATTTCTGATCTTCCTTTCGATATTTGGGGCAAACGTTTGAACAAGACTGGCACTGGCTTCCTTAGCTAGGGTTGAGTGTTCAACTGCCATCTGACATTTCTGCTGAAGCAGAGTGGCGCAGCGGAAGCGTGCTGGGCCCATAACCCAGAGGTCGATGGATCGAAACCATCCTCTGCTAGTCTTTGGTGCCAGTGTATCCTATGGAGTAGTTGCTGTCTCTGTGGACACATTGGTCCTTCAGAAAAGCTAGACTATTTTTCAAAAACTGTGCGCCATGCAACGCTAATCTCACAAGGAAGATTTTGGAGAAGTCATTTTGGTCTGGTGCCTTTTTACAATGAGGCCCATTTGCACAAACTCCTCTACTAATAAGAAATGTTTTCAGAAAACACAATCATTCCTTGGAAATGCTCACATACGACGTTATACGCAGTGAGGCCCGTTGCCATCTCATCGACAACTGTTTCAGCCGTGATCGTATAGAGGTTAGTACTCTGCGTTGTGGCCGCAGCACCCCCGGTTCGAATCCGGGTCACGGCATTAGTGATCAATTGCTCAAAGGCAATGCTGTCTTGTTTATTTGCAGTATAATTGTTTCAACCAGAAACTGATAGTCCAAAGCTTTCAACCTCTAAGAGTTTTTTTTAATTCCTAAGAGCAACCGTTACCTTTAAATATGTGCTGGGTTTTGACCGGTCGGTGTGTGTTTTTAAACTGAATATGGCAGGTAGCCAAACATTTTGTCAGTAGTGCTTTTTCAAGTGTTCAGTTCTACCAAAATAGGCCTAGCATGTGATAATGACTTATCTGAATATATCCATGCAGGGCTCGTCCGCCATTCGGACTCTGGCCCTCTCGCTCTTTAAGGGAGAATCATACCCCTAGACCAACAAGCCTCAAACTTCTGAGCAAAGGACACACATTATTCACTATCGCCAACCTTTGATATGAGTCAAAAGTCAAAATTTAAGCCAAACCCAAGAAATAAGTGTAGCTCCTCTTTCTAACTGCTGCATTAGTTGAACGCCTGTGTAGACTTTTCAAGTTCAGTCTGTCTTTGTTCAAATTTACAATTCGCCTTCGAGCCAAAGGAACCTACACTCCTCTACCAAGTGAGCTAACGGAGGCACACAAAAGCACTATTTGATTCAAACACACTGGCATAGATAATGCAAAAAATTAAAATTAAAGATGTACAAACATAACTGTAGAAAGAGAACACTCTTGAGTGATCAGGTTTTTATTCAAGACTGAACTTCCTCTTTCAGCACCAGAGAGGGGGTATCTGGATTTGAACCAGAGACCTCTTGATCTGCAGTCAAATGCTCTACCACTGAGCTACACCCCCACTGTTCTGTAGGTAGTTTTATACCGATGGATTGATACAACTATCAATCTTTTGCCTTGAATGGGCTCAAGCTGGGTCATTCCTTGTCGAAACAACAACCTTACTCTTAATCTTTTTCCATGTGATCAAACACACTAACCGTTGATACAGTATGTCCCGTTATATAAGACACCAATACTATGGTGACAATTAACACCTAACATTCCATAATAGTGCAAGGCCAGAAGATTGTTATTTATACAAGCTGATTTGATACAGCCAACATTAGTCGAGTCATTGGACATGACTGTCTAGGCTTTAAAAGGTCAGTCTGCCTTTGAGTCAACTGGAAAATTCTCCTTCGAGCCGGATTTGAACCAGCGACCTAAGGATGTCTACTTAGGAACCTACAGTCCTCCGCTCTACCAACTGAGCTATCGAAGGTTCTTTCTGCAGTATTTTGAGAATCAACAATTTCTCTGAAACATCATAAAAAAAATGTTTAATTGAAAATGTAACAAACCCAACTGCTGAAAGAGGAGACTGTTTCGGATGCATGCTAATACCAACTGTGCTTCTGATATTGTTGGCTCGGTGCTCACTTTGGAATATCTGTTTCATTTTCTTTGGAGTTATTTCTGATCTTCCTTTCGATATTTGGGGCAAACGTTTGAACAAGACTGGCACTGGCTTCCTTAGCTAGGGTTGAGTGTTCAACTGCCATCTGACATTTCTGCTGAAGCAGAGTGGCGCAGCGGAAGCGTGCTGGGCCCATAACCCAGAGGTCGATGGATCGAAACCATCCTCTGCTAGTCTTTGGTGCCAGTGTATCATATGGAGTAGTTGCTGTCTCTGTGGACACATTGGTCCTTCAGAAAAGCTAGAATATTTTTCAAAAACTGTGCGCCATGCAACGCTAATCTCACAAGGAAGATTTTGGAGAAGTCATTTTGGTCTGGTGCCTTTTTACAATGAGGCCCATTTGCAGAAACTCCTCTACTAATAAGAAATGTTTTCAGAAAACACAATCATTCCTTGGAAATGCTCACATACGACGTTATACGCAGTGAGGCCCTTTGCCATCTCATCGACAACTGTTTCAGCCGTGATCGTATAGAGGTTAGTACTCTGCGTTGTGGCCGCAGCACCCCCGGTTCGAATCCGGGTCACGGCATTAGTGATCAATTGCTCAAAGGCAATGCTGTCTTGTTTATTTGCAGTATAATTGTTTCAACCAGAAACTGATAGTCCAAAGCTTTCAACCTCTAAGAGTTTTTTTTAATTCCTAAGAGCAACCGTTACCTTTAAATATGTGCTGGGTTTTGACCGGTCGGTGTGTGTTTTTAAACTGAATATGGCAGGTAGCCAAACATTTTGTCAGTAGTGCTTTTTCAAGTGTTCAGTTCTACCAAAATAGGCCTAGCATGTGATAATGACTTATCTGAATATATCCATGCAGGGCTCGTCCGCCATTCGGACTCTGGCCCTCTCGCTCTTTAAGGGAGAATCATACCCCTAGACCAACAAGCCTCAAACTTCTGAGCAAAGGACACACATTATTCACTATCGCCAACCTTTGATATGAGTCAAAAGTCAAAATTTAAGCCAAACCCAAGAAATAAGTGTAGCTCCTCTTTCTAACTGCTGCATTAGTTGAACGCCTGTGTAGACTTTTCAAGTTCAGTCTGTCTTTGTTCAAATTTACAATTCGCCTTCGAGCCAAAGGAACCTACACTCCTCTACCAAGTGAGCTAACGGAGGCACACAAAAGCACTATTTGATTCAAACACACTGGCATAGATAATGCAAAAAATTAAAATTAAAGATGTACAAACATAACTGTAGAAAGAGAACACTCTTGAGTGTTTCAGGTTTTTATTCAAGACTGAACTTCCTCTTTCAGCACCAGAGAGGGGGTATCTGGATTTGAACCAGAGACCTCTTGATCTGCAGTCAAATGCTCTACCACTGAGCTACACCCCCACTGTTCTGTAGGTAGTTTTATACCGATGGATTGATACAACTATCAATCTTTTGCCTTGAATGGGCTCAAGCTGGGTCATTCCTTGTCGAAACAACAACCTTACTCTTAATCTTTTTCCATGTGATCAAACACACTAACCGTTGATACAGTATGTCCCGTTATATAAGACACCAATACTATGGTGACAATTAACACCTAACATTCCATAATAGTGCAAGGCCAGAAGATTGTTATTTATACAAGCTGATTTGATACAGCCAACATTAGTCGAGTCATTGGACATGACTGTCTAGGCTTTAAAAGGTCAGTCTGCCTTTGAGTCAACTGGAAAATTCTCCTTCGAGCCGGATTTGAACCAGCGACCTAAGGATGTCTACTTAGGAACCTACAGTCCTCCGCTCTACCAACTGAGCTATCGAAGGTTCTTTCTGCAGTATTTTGAGAATCAACAATTTCTCTGAAACATCATAAAAAAAATGTTTAATTGAAAATGTAACAAACCCAACTGCTGAAAGAGGAGACTGTTTCGGATGCATGCTAATACCAACTGTGCTTCTGATATTGTTGGCTCGGTGCTCACTTTGGAATATCTGTTTCATTTTCTTTGGAGTTATTTCTGATCTTCCTTTCGATATTTGGGGCAAACGTTTGAACAAGACTGGCACTGGCTTCCTTAGCTAGGGTTGAGTGTTCAACTGCCATCTGACATTTCTGCTGAAGCAGAGTGGCGCAGCGGAAGCGTGCTGGGCCCATAACCCAGAGGTCGATGGATTGAAACCATCCTCTGCTAGTCTTTGGTGCCAGTGTATCATATGGAGTAGTCTCTGTGGACACATTGGTCCTTCAGAAAAGCTAGACTATTTTTCAAAAACTGTGCGCCATGCAACGCTAATCTGACAAGGAACCCGCAGAAGTCATTTTGGTCTGGTGCCTTTTTACAATGAGGCCCATTTGCACAAACTCCTCTACTAATAAGAAATGTTTTCAGAAAACACAATCATTACTTGGAAATGCTCACATACGACGTTATACGCAGTGAGGCCCTTTGCCATCTCATCGACAACTGTTTAAAATGAGTTACCTACAAAAAAGACCGCTGTCTTCTAGAGTACTCAACAGAAAATTATCAACTCTCTTCAGCAACTGCTACACAGTACACGTGTGGGCTCGTCCGGGAATTGAACCCGGGACCTCTCGCACCCAAAGCGAGAATCATACCCCTAGACCAACGAGCCTCAAGAGATCGGACCTGAATAGTTTTGGTACCCTACCAACACTTTCACACTGCAATTGAAGGCTTTCATGCTCACCCGTAAAAGGTGTTCGCTCCACCAACTGAGCTATCAATATATGGCAATTGTTCACATTTCCAAGTAGCCATACATTCAAAAAGACTCGTTCCATAATATCTCAAATGTGACATTTGGATATGCTTGAAAGTCTTTTAGAAAACCATGATCGCTCAACAAAATTTAAGGCTAGGTTCTAAGTAGGACATGAAGGAATTTTAATTAACACTGGGTTTTAAAGGGGCTAGTGGAGCAATGGATAAAGCGTCTGACCATGGATGAGAAGATTCTAGGTTCTGTTCCTAGCTAGCTAGTCTGTATTTTTAGGCTGGAAATTGTCATTGACAAAAGGAAGATAACAAAATTGAGATTTGAGATGTTGGCGTGTTATTTGCCACTAAATTAAAATACATTGAATGTCCCACCTTCCTCTGTCCTGCTTTAAAAATGCTACAGCAAAGAGATTTTGACCATTTTCTGATGCTCTGCTTAACAGTGGGGCTGTAAATACATGTGAAAGAAAAGCATTATACAATTACATTGCAGTACATGCATTCACTAACTTTCCTCTATCCTACAACTCAAATGCTACACCAAGGCGACTCAAGTTCTTATCCAAAGTTTGGCCTCTTCTGAAACATGGAATTGAACTCTTTGCATTTTTATAATTTGCTGCATCTTGTTTTTCTGCCGACTGGCCTTTTTATTTAGTTTTAGTATTGGACAATGGATGCAAATTAGCCCATGGCTACATTCCGGTGTGGTGTGTTCATAAACATGCACTGTCAACTACCAAATAAACCAATAAACAAATACATTCCCACAGAATTATCACACATTAAAAACAAAACTGTGGAAATCCACAGCCGTGATCGTATAGAGGTTAGTACTCTGCGTTGTAGCCGCAGCAACCCCGGTTTGAATCCGGGTCACGGCATTAGTGATCAATTCCTCAAAGGCAATGCTGTCTCGTTTATTTGCAGTACAATTGTTTCAACCAGAAACTGATAGTCCAAAGCTTTCAAGCTCTAAGAGTTTTTTTTAATTCCTAAGAGCAACCGTTACCTTTAAATATGTGCTGGGTTTTGACCGGTCGGTGTGTGTTTTTAAACTGAATATGGCAGGTAGCCAAACATTTTGTCAGTAGTGCTTTTTCAAGTGTTCAGTTCTACCAAAATAGGCCTAGCATGTGATAATGACTTATCTGAATATATCCATGCAGGGCTCGTCCGCCATTCGGACTCAGGCCCTCTCGCTCTTTAAGGGAGAATCATACCCCTAGACCAACAAGCCTCAAACTTCTGAGCAAAGGACACACATTATTCACTATCGCCAACCTTTGATATGAGTCAAAAGTCAAAATTTAAGCCAAACCCAAGAAATAAGTGTAGCTCCTCTTTCTAACTGCTGCATTAGTTGAACGCCTGTGTAGACTTTTCAAGTTCAGTCTGTCTTTGTTCAAATTTACAATTCGCCTTCGAGCCAAAGGAACCTACACTCCTCTACCAAGTGAGCTAACGGAGGCACACAAAAGCACTATTTGATTCAAACACACTGGCATAGATAATGCAAAAAATTAAAATTAAAGATGTACAAACATAACTGTAGAAAGAGAACACTCTTGAGTGTTTCAGGATTTTATTCAAGACTGAACTTCCTCTTTCAGCACCGGAGAGGGGGTATCCGGATTTGAACCAGAGACCTCTTGATCTGCAGTCAAATGCTCTACCACTGAGCTACACCCCCACTGTTCTGAAGGTAGTTTTATACCGATGGATTGATACAACTATCAATCCTTTTGCCTTGAATGGGCTCAAGCTGGGTCATTCCTTGTCGGAACAACAAACTTACTCTTAATCTTTTTCCATGTGATCAAACACACTAACCGTTGATACAGTATGTCCCGTTATATAAGACACCAATACTATGGTGACAATTAACACCTGACATTCCATAATAGTGCAAGGCCAGAAGATTGTTATTTATACAAGCTGATTTGATACAGCCTACATTAGTCGAGTCATTGGACATGACTGTCTAGGCTTTAAAAGGTCAGTCTGCCTTTGAGTCAACTGGAAAATTCTCCTTCGAGCCGGATTTGAACCAGCTACCTAAGGATGTCTACTTAGGAACCTACAGTCCTCCGCTCTACCAACTGAGCTATCGAAGGTTCTTTCTGCTGCATTTTGAGAATCAACAATTTCTCTGAAACATCATAAAAAAAATGTTTAATTGAAAATGTAACAAACCCAACTGCTGAAAGAGGAGACTGTTTCGGATGCATGCTAATACCAACTGTGCTTCTGATATTGTTGGCTCGGTGCTCACTTTGGAATATCTGTTTCATTTTCTTTGGAGTTATTTCTGATCTTCCTTTCGATATTTGGGGCAAACGTTTGAACAAGACTGGCACTGGCTTCCTTAGCTAGGGTTGAGTGTTCAACTGCCATCTAACATTTCTGCGGAAGCAGAGTGGCGCAGCGGAAGCGTGCTGGGCCCATAACCCAGAGGTCGATGGATCGAAACCATCCTCTGCTAGTCTTTGGTGCCAGTGTATCCTATGGAGTAGTTGCTGTCTCTGTGGACACATTGGTCCTTCAGAAAAGCTACACTATTTTTCAAAAACTGTGCGCCATGCAACGCTAATCTCACAAGGAAGATTTTGGAGAAGTCATTTTGGTCTGGTGCCTTTTTACAATGAGGCCCATTTGCACAAACTCCTCTACTAATAAGAAATGTTTTCAGAAAACACAATCATTCCTTGGAAATGTTCACATACGACGTTATACGCAGTGAGGCCCTTTGCCATCTCATCGACAACTGTTTCAAATGAGTTACCTACAAAAAAGACCGCTGTCTTCTAGAGTACTCAACAGAAAATTATCAACTCTCTTCAGCAACTGCTACACAGTACACGTGTGGGCTCGTCCGGGAATTGATCCCGGGACCTCTCGCACCCAAAGCGAGAATCATACCCCTAGACCAACGAGCCTCAAGGGACCATGCCTAAATAGTTTTGGTACCCTACCAACTCTTTCACACTGCAATTGAAGGCTTTCATGCTCACCCGTAAAAGGTGTTCGCTCCACCAACTGAGCTATCAATATATGGCAATTGTTCACATTTCCAAGTAGCCATACATTCAAAAAGACTCGCTCCATAATATCTGAAATGTGACATTTGGATATGCTTGAAAGTCTTATAGAAAACCGTGATCGCTCAACAAAATTTAAGGCTAGGTTCTAAGTAGGACATGAAGGAATTTTAATTAACACTGGGTTTTAAAGGGGCTAGTCGAGCAATGGATAAAGCGTCTGACCATGGATGAGAAGTGATAGGGAATCATAGATTCATTCGGCCTTTACATAATCCTTTTATCATATCGTACTGTTAGAATCAGACACGGCGGCCTCGACCTTCTAACATAACGTGTGGCCTAGTAAACGTGGCACACGGTCTGTGAATAGATGGTCATCGTCGACGTGGCACTCACGACTATTTAACGCTCTTCATGTGGATAGATAACCAGACTCTGAATGGTCCATGCCCTAACCAATGTATTGACTGTTCAGCTGTCTCCAGGCCTGTATTATTGTGTGTGTGTTAATAAAACTTCTCTCTACTTAAGACATCCAGACTCGGTTCCATCCTTCCACTCGTGTCTCTCCGGGCCCCTCCAATAATCCTCTAACAACTGGCGTCACGACCTCGGGAGTCCACAAGGCCGATCGGGTAAGTGCGAAGCGTTTCTTCCTTTTTGGAGAAATGGGGAGAAGTGCCGTCTTGCCCGTATCGCCCCTTGTTTGATAAAAAAACCTATATGTGGGAATTTATTGGAGAGTCTGTTCCCTTTTTAAAAAAAATAATTAATTAGAATTGATAAATATGAATTGGCTACTATCTTAATAACCCCTCAATTGCCACAGAAACATTAGACAGATTGTGTAATTGGTTAAACTCGGAAGTTCTTCGCCGAACGACAGTAGGGAGAACCAATAAGGTTCAGGCTACTGGTTATTTGGTGTAATCTATGCACGAAACCCCCACTGTCATTACTGTTGATATTTGTGAAACCCCCCGGAAGGCCGCATCCTTGTCTAGAGTAGGTCCGAATAAAATCTGTGGAGCTCTAAACTTTGTTTGCTGTTTTGCTCGTGGGTCGTTGAATATAACTTGTATTGCTATGTGTGACGTTTTTGTTTACATGCTGATGTTAAACTTGTGCTGGTTTTTGAGTTGGTGATATTTACAAGGCCTTGTATTTATTGCTGATACAGTCAGAGAAGAGTGAAAAGCCACGGTCGGACTCAGGCCGTGGCCACATGCTATTGTGAGAGCCCGATTAGACTTGTCTATTGCGGGTGGTCAAAAGTTTGTGGTTAAATTACAATTGCCGATTTTGTCTGAATAATATTGAGAGAAATCGGTCGTTGTGGTGGTTAACGGGTTGCTTGGTGAGAGAGAATTCCTGATGATCTCTCTCAGCCGTTATCTATTGTTGTGAGTTATTGTGCACAAAAAGAGAGGCAGTGTTGCGTCATATGATATGATCGCGTGCTGTGTGAACTTGAATCTAACTGTCGGAACTTCAGAGCTGTCCAATGCACATCTGTTTAAAAAATAATAATAATAGTAAATTAAAGAGAGACTTTGTAACAAAGAAAGTGTTTGGATCTGTCTGGATGTTGTAAAGGGACGTTTGTTTCCACAAAGATTGTATTATCGCCTTGTTGCAGCCATGGGTACTTCTCAATCCAAAACATTCAACAAAACACATTCCACTGGCGACTCACGTAAATCTGACATAGACGTGTGCACCCCAAACCGTGAGGCCAACACAACCCCAGTGGAGAGTAGCGGTAACGTCAGAGGCGATGCATTGTTTTCCCCCAGAGGTTGGGAATTTGTTTTCCCATTCACTGCTATGTTGTGTGACGAGTCCTACAGGATTTGGCCTTACGAAGGCACATTTAATCTTGGTTTAATGGATTTTGTGCAGAGTTACGTTAATGAATGGGTGCCGAACAGACTCCTGACACACCTGCGAAGCATATCCCTAATCGCACAAGATACGGAGGTCAAACATCAGTTTCTTAAAACCAATCGTGCAGTAAGGTCCGCACTAGCAGCGGCAGCGCAGACCACTGATGACCTCATTACATACACAGCAGCAATGCGTGATATGCACATTGGTGGACCGATAAGACCAGCAGGCTACATAGAGGCCGGCGTTCAGACTAGTCGTTTGGATTCAACAACTTTTGACACAAGTTTGGTTGACCAAGCGGCAAGCGGGAGCTTTATTATTACTCCAAAGAGCTCCTCGACCCCGTCACCTCATTCACTGGGGACCGTCACACGAGTTGAACCACCCATATTCAACCCCTCATCCCCCTTCGTCCTCCCTGTTGCCCAGGCCCCACATCACGCTACACCGGGTGAATTAGCGGCTGGTGCCCGGCCCAAATGTAACTTACATAACCCTGTACCGGTCCACTATCAGACTGCTGAGGTTGACCCATCCGAAAAGATAGAGTTCCCTCCCCCACCGCCTCTCTCTAGCGCAGACAGCGCAGGGGAGACGTATGTCATCAGAGCGGCAAGAGGGAAAACCAAGGCCAGGAAATTAGGTCACACTGATAGGCACAACACAGATAGTGAAGGGGAAGGCGAGAAGGACAGAGGTCCGCATTATCAACTCCGAGAACGCGCCGTGTCCCCCGGTAAGAACAGACCCGACAAAACTAGCGGTGAAATGCAACAGTTTTCGATGTTTAGAATTGGAGACATGAGAGTAAACAAACCATGGACCCCTGCGGAGATTACTGATCTGATCGATAGATCTCCTGACCCACTGCGAGATCCCGACACATTTGTGAATTGGTTTTCTCAGGTATGCAGAAATTACAATTGTTTGGTGATGGATGCGAGGCAATTGTTGGAGGGAGCGTATAAACTTGAATGGCGTTACTGTAGTAAGCTGTTTGATCTTCCTGAACCCGATAACAATGGTGATTGGCCTGCAAACAAAACAATGTTGCAATGGTTAGATGATTTCAAAAGAGCTGTGCAGAAGGCCTCTCACATGCGCTCAGATTTTAGTCAAGTGATTAACTGCTCTCAGACCCCAGATGAAACGGTAGTCAAGTTCATTTATCGATTTGACCAAACTTGGAACAAATATTCGGGCCTCAATAGTGAAGATAACCAAACCCCACTTCTGAAGGTTCACTATCTTATCAACGCGCTAGGCCCACAGACGCAATTGGCTTACAAAAGTGCGGTAGTCGCATGGGAGACGGTCCCGTGGCAGACGACTTTAGATAAGCTCTTAGCCATGGAGCGCGCGGGTGTTTTTACAGTTGCTAGTCGCCCAATCGGCAATCAAACTCAAATGGCACAATTTGTGGACCAAAATGTAATGACAAAAGGTCAAAGCAGGAAGGCAGAAAGAGCGGCGAAGGTTAGGTGCTTCTATTGCGGTGACCTCGGTCATTACAGGCGTACATGCCCCCACCGGTCGCGAGTCTAATCACCTGTCGGCCTTGCCTAGCACCGAACAAACATGAGGTTAGAGAAACCGTGAGGAGACAGGATCATGTATCAGTCCGACACGCAGCGAACATACAAAACAAATCTGTGAAATTGACCGTAATGTTGTAACCCAATCTGTAGAAATACAATTGTCCAAAAATCCAGCTGAAAACCCCGTTTTGCAATTTAATAGACAGAATTTAATCTGATAAAATATGCATAAACTGATTGCCAACCAATATAAGCATATCTAATTTTGTTTTTTTGTTTGTTTGTGGTGATAGGAACGAGGCGGGTGGCCTGGTGCGCTCTGCGTGTTCATTGGTCCAAATGCATTAGAAGAGAAAGTCCGCCACACTGAAAGTCTCCTCCACGCTGCCTCGCTGACAGAATGCCCTCGAAATATGTCAACAAATACGCTCTCCCTCTGCTGCTCCCTGATAAGCCCTGGGAAAGTCACATGCACGCGGACTGATGCTCATAATGGGTCACAGGTCTGATGCCTCGACCCCTGAGCCACTCGGACTTAGATTTTTGAATTTATTTAGCAAATATACATACTGTTATAGTTTGTTTTGGTCAAGTATAACCATGGCTAAGGCCCGTTATTGCTTTAGTAAAATATTACTTCTAATTATCCTTCGGTTATAGGCGAAGGTGTGCTAAAATTCCGTTTTTACCTGATTTGCAGGGGATCTTAGGAATCTATGCAAAATACATAAAGGATTACATTAATATTCAATCGGTGATGTAATTGTAGTCTCTCAAAAACAGTATAGTAATTCTCACATTACTGTGTAGCACAGGTAAGCCGTTGCAACACCACGCGTTAGTAGAGTCACTATTAGATGCCATATTACTGCCAAAACGATTAGCAGTGGTCAAATGTGAGGCACACAGAACTGATAATGACCCTGTCTCAAGGGGAAACGCACGGGCTGATATTTCAGCCAAACGAGCAGCCGCTTCCCCTTCCCCCACGGCACTCCAATGCGTTAGCAAACAACAACCTGAACCAATTGCCTTGCCCTCCATTAATGACATTGTAGAACTGCAAAACCGCGTTGACAACCGAGAAAGACGGAAATGGGTCCGGAAAGGCTGTAAGCCTGACGGAGAGTTAGGATTGTGGCTTCATCCGGACGGAAGGCCGGTCTGTCCGCGTTCGCTCCTCCATGTATTGGCCCGTGTAGCACATGGGCCCGCACACGTGGGTAAGGCTGTCATCTCAGGCGTCATCGATTCACAATGGTTTGCACCTGGGAAAGACCAAGTTGCGGAAGAACTTGTAACCAGGTGCATGATCTGTCGCCAGAATAAGAGAGGGCAAGGTACAGCGAAGCATGACCACCTTCCGATGCCGGAGGGACCGTTCGCAAGCATGCAGATAGATTTTACACACATGCCACCCTGCCAAGGGTTCAAATATTTGTTGGTCATTACAGATGCTTTCTCCAAGTGGGTGGAGGCATTTCCTGTCCGCAGAGAGGATGCCGCCACGGTTGTGAAGTGCCTGATGAAAGAGGTAATTCCGAGGTTTGGGGTACCACGAAACATCAACAGTGACAGAGGGCCGGCCTTTACAGCAAAGGTAACCCAAAACTTAAAACAGATCTTAGGTTTCGAGTGGGCTCTGCATCTACCCTACCATGCACCATCATCGGGGTATGTAGAAAGAATGAATGGCACCATTAAGGAAAGACTAACAAAAACAATCCAGTCCACTGGTTTGAAATGGCCCGATGCATTGCCGTTAGTATTATACTCCATTAGGAGTGCACCAAACAGGACGACTGGTCTAAGCCCACACGAGGTCCTGATGGGCAGACCAATGTCCACAGGGGTGAGTCCTCCAATTACACCACACAAGGTTACATTGTTGTGGACTGAGGAGTACCTGGCTGACTACGTTAAGGCTCTTGCCAATGTAACCAGGACATTTCACTTGCAGGTTCAAAACAGGATCCCGAAGCCATCCGAGGAGAGCACACATGACTTTGCTCCTGGTGACGACATACTAATTAAATCAATAGAGAAGCACTCTCTTCTTCCTAGGTGGAAAGGGCCGTATCAGGTGCTGCTGACGACTAGGACGGCCGTTAAGGTGCAGGGTAAGCCGGAATGGATTCACGCAACAAGGCGCCAAAAGGTCCCGCAGCAGGAGGAGGGGGGGGGGAGCAGCCCCGTGCTCCCTTCCTTCTCCACCAGGGGTCCCAGGCACAAGCTCCACAGGGAAGTGATCATTCTGGTCCTCGCTCTCCTCTGGTTGGGGGAGACGGTCAACTGCGCACCTGGAGGCCAGTCCGTGGAGCAGAGGAAACATCTGCCCTGGGCCCAATGCCACCTGCGGTATCATCATGCACTTAGGTCCACAAAATCGACCCCTCTCCTGGACATCGAAGGCGAGAGGTATGTTCACCGCAAAATTGTGCAGAATAATAAATTTGTGGTTGCAGGAGGCACGAGAGGGAGGAGGTCTTTGGGTACAATCGATTTTACTTGTCCGAGCTCGAGATGTCGGGATCAGGACTGTGTTGTGGCATGGAGAGAAGCACGTAATGGGCACTGGACGTGGGTAACAGATAACACCAAAAATGTACAAGTAGAGGTCTCCCGGCGTTCACCAGGAATAACATTGGTTCGATATAGGACCCAAAGTTTAGATACGACTAACATCGAGTTGTGGTGTTTTACTGAACAGCAACTAAGGGAGAAACCGGACTGCTCAGGTTGGAAGGTCAATTATCCTCAAGGTAAACGGCAACTTACTACTTGTGCAGATGCAAATGAAAACAAGGGTTCAAAAATAGGACTTTTGAGCCTAACCAAGCAAAGTAAACACCCAAATTCGGCTATTGCATTAATGATAGATTATGCTAGAGAGCGTAACTTCAGTAACTGTTGGTTGTGTCAGCATTTGCCTAAGTCCACGCATTCATCTACACTATCTCCAATTCCATTTAGCAAGGCGGATTATATCAATTACAATTGGAACGATATGGCTTACCGGGTGCAAGACCACTCGGATGATTGCTATTCTCCTTCATTTCCAATTGGGCGAGTGCATGATAAAACATATGCGGGCGTCGCCAAAATAGTTGTAGACGAGGTCAACGCAAAACACCTACCACGCGGCGTTAACATAACGGTCTTATTGAAGATAACTTACGCTCAAATGTTTACTAAATTAGGATTCGAATATAGGATGCAGTTGACGTTAACTCAAACTAATTGTAGTAATCGGCGGGGGAGCAAGGTTTGCACCCCGCAGCCCTACACACCGGCGGTCTTGGTGGAAGCTTTGGTTAGCGTTCTCCCATGGTACGGCACCCGATCAGTAGATGAGGTAAAGGTGAAGGTTTTAGAATGCGCAAAACCAACTCAGACTGAAGTAAGTAGCCTCCGCGATTGTTCCCGATATATACCACCGGTATTGGTTAATGAGTTGACTAACGTTTCTATCTGCTTTCAGGGAGTGGGAACGGATGCCAAGGAGGATGTGGGTCACAGCCTGTGCACCCACAGCCTTAGAGTCGCAGTGAGGCAGATCCCGCTCCCTGAAAGAGTCTACATGGTGTGTGGGGGTAAGGCATACAGTTGCGTTCCATATGAAAATATGAGCGGCACCTGCTATTTGGCTTATTTAATCCCTATGATTCGAAAAGTTGCAACATCTGAGGTAGCCGCTCTTTATGCGCCACTTCACCGAGACAAACGCACTTTAACAACGACAGACAAGGTACTTGGTACACTGTGCCATCGTATGGAGTTTACGTCACACAACAGGAGGTTAGCTCCCTATCCAAAGTATTGGAGGCACACCTGAATGCTTCGATAAGGGCCATGCTGGCCGAACACAAGGAGTTAACTGAGGTTAAGAATATAGCTCTGCAAAATAGAATGGCCCTAGATCTTTTGCTGGCTGCACAAGGGGGTACTTGTAAAGTAATTGCGTCAACAGAGTGCTGTACTTATGTCCCGGATGCCACACAGGAGATCACAGACATGGAACACAACACAGAACGGGGGGTTCAGGAGCTACACCGTCTACATGGGTTTAGTTTGGGAAACATATCTGGCATTTTTGGAGCATGGGGCTCCGGGTTAGCTAAACTTCTTTTTGGTGTAGCAATACTCATTGTGATGGTATGTTTTTTAGGCTCATGCATAATCGCAGTAAGCAAGGTCCTGGCGAGAAAGACTGCGGCAGCAGTCATTCAAGCCCCTAGAGTAGTGACGCGTAATTCGGAAAATGGTGAAATGGCATGCAGCGTTACCTACGCTCAGTGGAAACCCCCGGTGCTCGAACGGCCACAACACAGATCCTTTGCAGATTAAGGCGAAATGAACCTGGTATTCAGCAGCCAGGAGACCATGTTTTTATTTTTAGGTCATCTATTCAGACCCCTTTTAACATTTTATAATTCCTTACATTTAATCAGTATTTAACCGTATAATTTTCTTAATAATATCTCTTTACATTTTTTTACATTTGTTCAATTTATATTATACTTTACATTTTTTCGTTTATTATGCTTATTATTCTTATTATTGCTCTTATTATTACTTTATACTTTTTATTTCAGGCCTACGTACTTGGTTTACTAATTATATTGAAATCGGTGTAACATTTACCTGACTTTACTAGTTATGAGTTCACTCAGTTTGGTGTAATTGATTTTGCAATTTAAAAGGGACTTGCCCCAATAGAGGGGGAGGACAAAAATAAAAAAAAACGGCAACAAAAACATAATGATAAATGAAAAGGTACTTAGTAATCCGCATGGGTTTACTTAGTGGCGATGTTTGATTTAATTCTGTTGAGGTTGTATTTTGTTTGTGTGTTGTTTCTATTGTGATTTTGTATGTCAAGCAGTAATGTTTTATTTGTCACTGGTGCATGAAAAAAGATTGTGAAGAATCAAAATGGACTTGACAATTGAAACCTATTGCCCCCCCCCTTTGCCCCTCGCCCATGGACATATCCCACCTCCCCTTGCCCCTCGCCCATGGACACATCCCACCTCCCCTTGCCCAATGGACATTTCCCCATGTCATGATAATTGCTGGTGATTTCCCCATCCCATGTTCAACGGACGAACAACAACGTAGGGACCTCTTGGTGTGCGGGCAGAATAATCCCACTAACACACCAAGAGTCTAGGGTGCGGTGGTCGACCCGCACCCTCAGAGATCCTGAGGCTGACACTGCCCCGGAGGGCAGCCGACGAGTTGTATTCTGAATTTGTTGGTGTGAAGTTACGTGAATTATCTGAATTTTTTTCCTTTCTCTCAACAATGCTGTAATGTGTATTCAATAATGACTGATGATGCCATTATTTTATTTGTGTTTGTTTTGATTATTCAATGACACTGAGTGTACTGTCAGATTGCCTTTAGGGTTATGTTATTGTCAATTTTTCAATTTTTTTTTAGGGTGAAAATGTACTGATTGCTATGTGATTCTAATGAAATAGACTCTGGTGCGATCCCAACAGTACTTGACATAGTCGCGGCTGGGTGCAACAGCGCGATGGGGTCGTCTTTCCCTACCTAACGAGTAATTATGCATAGACATACTGCACAGGTGGGTTTTCGGACCTCATACTGATGGGATCAATTTCTGTCCACATGGGAAGTTAAGTTTGTCGCGAGTTTATTGGGAATAGGCTCTATTTTTATCTTGACTTGGTTCTAATTGGGTTTTATTTAAGGTTAAAATTTTGTGTTTTGACTTAGGTGAAACTACTAGTACGTGTTTCAAAACGGTGGAGTGATAGGGAATCATAGATTCATTCGGCCTTTACATAATCCTTTTATCATATCGTACTGTTAGAATCAGACACGGCGGCCTCGACCTTCTAACATAACGTGTGGCCTAGTAAACGTGGCACACGGTCTGTGAATAGATGGTCATCGTCGACGTGGCACTCACGACTATTTAACGCTCTTCATGTGGATAGATAACCAGACTCTGAATGGTCCATGCCCTAACCAATGTATTGACTGTTCAGCTGTCTCCAGGCCTGTATTATTGTGTGTGTGTTAATAAAACTTCTCTCTACTTAAGACATCCAGACTCGGTTCCATCCTTCCACTCGTGTCTCTCCGGGCCCCTCCAATAATCCTCTAACAAGAAGATTCTAGGTTCTGTTCCTAGCTAGCTAGTCTGTATTTTTAGGCTGGAAATTGTCATTGACAAAAGGAAGATAACAAAATTGAGATTTGAGATGTTGGCGTGTTATTTGCCACTAAATTAAAATACATTGAATGTCCCACCTTCCTCTGTCCTGCTTTAAAAATGCTACAGCAAAGAGATTTTGACCATTTTCTGATGCTCTGCTTAACAGTGGGGCTGTAAATACATGTGAAAGAAAAGCATTATACAATTACATTGCAGTACATGCATTCACTAACTTTCCTCTATCCTACAACTCAAATGCTACACCAAGGCGACTCAAGTTCTTATCCAAAGTTTGGCCTCTTCTGAAACATGGAATTGAACTCTTTGCATTTTCATAATTTGCTGCATCTTGTTTTTCTGCCGACTGGCCTTTTTATTTAGTTTCAGTGTCGGACAATGGATGCAAATTAGCCCATGGCTACATTCCGGTGTGGTGTGTTCATAAACATGCACTGTCAACTACCAAATAAACCAATAAACAAATACATTCCCACAGAATTATCACACATTAAAAACAAAACTGTGGAAATCCACAGCCGTGATCGTATAGAGGTTAGTACTCTGCGTTGTGGCCGCAGCAACCCCGGTTCGAATCCGGGTCATGGCATTAGTGATCAATTCCTCAAAGGCAATGCTGTCTCGTTTATTTGCAGTATAATTGTTTCAACCAGAAACTGATAGTCCAAAGCTTTCAAGCTCTAAGAGTTTTTTTTAATTCCTAAGAGCAACCGTTACCTTTAAATATGTGCTGGGTTTTGACCGGTCGGTGTGTGTTTTTAAACTGAATATGGCAGGTAGCCAAACATTTTGTCAGTAGTGCTTTTTCAAGTGTTCAGTTCTACCAAAATAGGCCTAGCATGTGATAATGACTTATCTGAATATATCCATGCAGGGCTCGTCCGCCAATCGGACTCAGGCCCTCTCGCTCTTTAAGGGAGAATCATACCCCTAGACCAACGAGCCTCAAACTTCTGAGCAAAGGACACACATTATTCACTATCGCCAACCTTTGATATGAGTCAAAAGTCAAAATTTAAGCCAAACCCAAGAAATAAGTGTAGCTCCTCTTTCTGACTGCTGCATTAGTTGAACGCCTGTGTAGACTTTTCAAGTTCAGTCTGTCTTTGTTCAAATTTAAAATTCGCCTTCGAGCCAAAGGAACCTACACTCCTCTACCAAGTGAGCTAACGGAGGCACACAAAAGCACTATTTGATTCAAACATACTGGCATAGATAATGCAAAAAATTAAAATTAAAGATGTACAAACATAACTGTAGAAAGAGAACACTCTTGAGTGATCAGGTTTTTATTCAAGACAGAACTTCCTCTTTCAGCACCAGAGAGGGGGTATCTGGATTTGAACCAGAGACCTCTTGATCTGCAGTCAAATGCTCTACCACTGAGCTACACCCCCACTCTTCTGAAGGTAGTTTTATACCGATGGATTGATACAACTATCAATCCTTTTGCCTTGAATGGGCTCAAGCTGGGTCATTCCTTGTCGGAACAACAAACTTACTCTTAATCTTTTTCCATGTGATCAAACACACTAACCGTTGATACAGTATGTCCCGTTATATAAGACACCAATACTATGGTGACAATTAACACCTGACATTCCATAATAGTGCAAGGCCAGAAGATTGTTATTTATACAAGCTGATTTGATACAGCCTACATTGTCGAGTCATTGGACATGACTGTCTAGGCTTTAAAAGGTCAGTCTGCCTTTGAGTCAACTGGAAAATTCTCCTTCGAGCCGGATTTGAACCAGCGACCTAAGGATGTCTACTTAGGAACCTACAGTCCTCCGCTCTACCAACTGAGCTATCGAAGGTTCCTTCTGCTGCATTTTGAGAATCAACAATTTCTCTGAAACATCATAAAAAAATGTTTAATTGAAAATGTAACAAACCCAACTGCTGAAAGAGGAGACTGTTTCGGATGCATGCTAATACCAACTGTGCTTCTGATATTGTTGGCTCGGTGCTCACTTTGGAATATCTGTTTCATTTTCTTTGGAGTTATTTCTGATCTTCCTTTCGATATTTGGGGCAAACGTTTGAACAAGACTGGCACTGGCTTCCTTAGCTAGGGTTGAGTGTTTAACTGCCATCTGACATTTCTGCTGAAGCAGAGTGGCGCAGCGGAAGCGTGCTGGGCCCATAACCCAGAGGTTGATGGATCGAAACCATCCTCTGCTAGTCTTTGGTGCCAGTGTATCCTATGGAGTAGTTGCTGTCTCTGTGGACACATTGGTCCGTCAGAAAAGCTAGGCTATTTTTCAAAAATTGTGCGCCATGCAACGCTAATCTCACAAGGAAGATTTTGGAGAAGTCATTTTGGTCTGGTGCCTTTTTACAATGAGGCCCATTTGCACAAACTCCTCTACTAATAAGAAATGTTTTCAGAAAACACAATCATTCCTTGGAAATGTTCACATACGACGTTATACGCAGTGAGGCCCTTTGCCATCTCATCGACAACTGTTTCAAATGAGTTACCTACAAAACAGACCGCTGTCTTCTAGAGTACTCAACAGAAAATTATCAACTCTCTTCAGCAACTGCTACACAGTACTCATGTGGGCTCGTCCGGGAATTGAACCCGGGACCTCTCGCACCCAAAGCAAGAATCATACCCCTAGACCAACGAGCCTCAAGGGACCATACCTGAATAGTTTTGGTACCCTACCAACACTTTCACACTGCAATTGAAGGCTTTCATGCTCACCCGTAAAAGGTGTTCGCTCCACCAACTGAGCTATCAATATATGGCAATTGTTCACATTTCCAAGTAGCCATACATTCAAAAAGACTCGTTCCATAATATCTCAAATGTGACATTTGGATATGCTTGAAAGTCTTATAGAAAACCGTGATCGCTCAACAAAATTTAAGGGTTGGTTCTAAGTAGGACATGAAGGATTTTTAATTAACACTGGGTTTTAAAGGGGCTAGTGGAGCAATGGATAAAGCGTCTGACCATGGATGAGAAGATTCTAGGTTCTGTTCCTAGCTAGCTAGTCTGTATTTTTAGGCTGGAAATTGTCATTGACAAAAGGAAGATAACAAAATTGAGATTTGAGATGTTGGCGTGTTATTTGCCACTAAATTAAAATACATTGAATGTCCCACCTTCCTCTGTCCTGCTTTAAAAATGCTACAGCAAAGAGATTTTGACCATTTTCTGATACTCTGCTTAACAGTGGGGCTGTAAATACATGTGAAAGAAAAGCATTATACAATTACATTGCAGTACATTCACTAACTTTCCTCTATCCTACAACTCAAATGCTACACCAAGGCGACTCAAGTTCTTATCCAAAGTTTGGCCTCTTCTGAAACATGGAATTGAACTCTTTGCATTTTTATAATATGCTGCATCTTGTTTTTCTGCCGACTGGCCTTTTTATTTAGTTTCAGTATCGGACAATGGATGCAAATTAGCCCATGGCTACATTCCGGTGTGGTGTGTTCATAAACATGCACTGTCAACTACCAAATAAACCAATAAACAAATACATTCCCACAGAATGATCACACATTAAAAACAAAACTGTGGAAATCCACAGCCGTGATCGTATAGAGGTTAGTACTCTGCGTTGTGGCTGCAGCAACCCCGGTTTGAATCCGGGTCACGGCATTAGTGATCAATTCCTCAAAGGCAATGCTGTCTCGTTTATTTGCAGTACAATTGTTTCAACCAGAAACTGATAGTCCAAAGCTTTCAACCTCTAAGAGTTTTTTTTAATTCCTAAAAGCAACCGTTACCTTTAAATATGTGCTGGGTTTTGACCGGTCGGTGTGTGTTTTTAAACTGAATATGGCAGGTAGCCAAACATTTTGTCAGTAGTGCTTTTTCAAGTGTTCAGTTCTACCAAAATAGGCCTAGCATGTGATAATGACTTATCTGAATATATCCATGCAGGGCTCGTCCGCCATTCGGACTCAGGCCCTCTCGCTCTTTAAGGGAGAATCATACCCCAGACCAACGAGCCTCAAACTTCTGAGCAAAGGACACACATTATTCACTATCGCCAACCTTTGATATGAGTCAAAAGTCAAAATTTAAGCCAAACCCAAGAAATAAGTGTAGCTCCTCTTTCTGACTGCTGCATTAGTTGAACGCCTGTGTAGACTTTTCAAGTTCAGTCTGTCTTTGTTCAAATTTAAAATTCGCCTTCGAGCCAAAGGAACCTACACTCCTCTACCAAGTGAGCTAACGGAGGCACACAAAAGCACTATTTGATTCAAACACACTGGCATAGATAATGCAAAAAATTAAAATTAAAGATGTACAAACATAACTGTAGAAAGAGAACACTCTTGAGTGTTTCAGGTTTTTATTCAAGACAGAACTTCCTCTTTCAGCACCAGAGAGGGGGTATCTGGATTTGAACCAGAGACCTCTTGATCTGCAGTCAAATGCTCTACCACTGAGATACACCCCCACTCTTCTGAAGGTAGTTTTATACCGATGGATTGATACAACTATTAATCCTTTTGCCTTGAATGGGCTCAACCTGGGTCATTCCTTGTCGGAACAACAAACTTACTCTTAATCTTTTTCCATGTGATCAAACACACTAACCGTTGATACAGTATGTCCCGTTATATAAGACACCAATACTATGGTGACAATTAACACCTGACATTCCATAATAGTGCAAGGCCAGAAGATTGTTATTTATACAAGCTGATTTGATACAGCCTACATTAGTCGAGTCATTGGACATGACTGTCTAGGCTTTAAAAGGTCAGTCTGCCTTTGAGTCAACTGGAAAATTCTCCTTCGAGCCGGATTTGAACCAGCGACCTAAGGATGTCAACTGAGCTATCGAAGGTTCTTTCTGCTGCATTTTGAGAATCAACAATTTCTCTGAAACATCATAAAAAAAATGTTTAATTGAAAATGTAACAAACCCAACTGCTGAAAGAGGAGACTGTTTCGGATGCATGCTAATACCAACTGTGCTTCTGATATTGTTGGCTCGGTGCTCACTTTGGAATATCTGTTTCATTTTCTTTGGAGTTATTTCTGATCATCCTTTCGATATTTGGGGCAAACGTTTGAACAAGACTGGCACTGGCTTCCTTAGCTAGGGTTGAGTGTTCAACTGCCATCTGACATTTCTGCTGAAGCAGAGTGGCGCAGCGGAAGCGTGCTGGGCCCATAACCCAGAGGTTGATGGATCGAAACCATCCTCTGCTAGTCTTTGGTGCCAGTGTATCCTATGGAGTAGTTGCTGTCTCTGTGGACACATTGGTCCTTCAGAAAAGCTAGACTATTTTTCAAAAACTGTGCGCCATGCAACGCTAATCTCACAAGGAAGATTTTGGAGAAGTCATTTTGGTCTGGTGCCTTTTTACAATGAGGCCCATTTGCACAAACTCCTCTACTAATAAGAAATGTTTTCAGAAAACACAATCATTCCTTGGAAATGCTCACATACGACGTTATACGCAGTGAGGCCCTTTGCCATCTCATCGACAACTGTTTCAAATGAGTTACCTACAAAACAGACCGCTGTCTTCTAGAGTACTCAACAGAAAATTATCAACTCTCTTCAGCAACTGCTACACAGTACACGTGTGCGCTCGTCCGGGAATTGAACCCGGGACCTCTCACACCCGAAGCGAGAATCCTACCCCTAGACCAACGAGCCTCAAGGGACCATACCTGAATAGTTTTGGTACCCTACCAACACTTTCACACTGCAATTGAAGGCTTTCATGCTCACCCGTAAAAGGTGTTCGCTCCACCAACTGAGCTATCAATATATGGCAATTGTTCACATTTCCAAGTAGCCATACATTCAAAAAGACTCGTTCCATAATATCTCAAATGTGACATTTGGATATGCTTGAAAGTCTTTTAAAAAACCGTGATCGCTCAACAAAATTTAAGGCTAGGTTCTAAGTAGGACATGAAGGAATTTTAATTAACACCGGGTTTTAAAGGTGCTAGTGGAGCAATGGATAAAGCGTCTGACCATGGATGAGAAGATTCTAGGTTCTGTTCCTAGCTAGCTGGGCTGTATTTTTAGGCTGGAAATTGTCATTGACAAAAGGAAGATAACAAAATTGAGATTTGAGATGTTGGCGTGTTATTTGCCACTAAATTAAAATACATTGAATGTCCCACCTTCCTCTGTCCTGCTTTAAAAATGCTACAGCAAAGAGATTTTGACCATTTTCTGATACTCTGCTTAACAGTGGGGCTGTAAATACATGTGAAAGAAAAGCATTATACAATTACATTGCAGTACATGCATTCACTAACTTTCCTCTATCCTACAACTCAAATGCTACACCAAGGCGACTCAAGTTCTTATCCAAAGTTTGACCTCTTCTGAAACATGGAATTGAACTCTTTGCATTTTTATAATTTGCTGCATCTTGTTTTTCTGCCGACTGGCCTTTTTATTTAGTTTCAGTATCGGACAATGGATACAAATTAGCCCATGGCTACATTCCGGTGTGGTGTGTTCATAAACATGCACTGTCAACTACCAAATAAACCAATAAACAAATACATTCCCACAGAATGATCACACATTAAAAACAAAAATGTGGAAATCCACAGCCGTGATCGTATAGAGGTTAGTACTCTGCGTTGTGGCCGCAGTAACCCCGGTTCGAATCCGGGTCACGGCATTAGTGATCAATTCCTCAAAGGCAATGCTGTCTCGTTTATTTGCAGTACAATTGTTTCAACCAGAAACTGATAGTCCAAAGCTTTCAACCTCTAAGAGTTTTTTTTAATTCCTAAGAGCCAGGGGTGCCGCCAGAAATTCTGGGCCCTATGGAAACAAAAATTTCTGGGCCCCCTACATTTTTTACAGATAAAATGTAACCCAATAAACATGCCCTGTATACTTTCAAAAAGATACTTAGCACATTGCATAGTTAAAATGTCTGATGAGTAAAAGCCTACAAAAACAAGAAAAAGCTATGGAAATATGTACTTGTTTACATAAAAGGAGAATATTTATTATCTCAATTGCAATTGCAAACACAACAGAACATAATGTACACATATTGACATACTTTACGTGAACAAGCTTTAACTGGGTCCAACTGCTCAATCAGGAAACATCAGCTACAACTAACCCATAATTAAATCAGTCCAAGACTAAAACTAGGCCAAAAGGGCTCAAAATCAAGACACACCAGGAGTAATGCCAGGCCTAAACCAGTCCAGGACTAAACAAGTACTGAACCAGACATAAACTCTTTGTTATCCAGGTATAACAAAGTTATGTTCAACATCACTTTATAATGGCCCAGCGGCGTGCCTTTCTGCTGGCAAAATCATGTATCAAATCATCAAAGTTCAGCTTTCTTGCCAGTTTGCTTTCAATGGATAGTATGGCAAGGTGACAAAGTCTGTCCTGCAACATAGCAGACCTAAGATAATTTTTAATCAGTTTCAGCTTACTGAATGCTCTCTCGCCACCAGCAACGGTCACAGGCAATGTGCAAAATATTCGCAAAACTATGCAGACCTGCCCAAAAATACTCTGCAGCTGCATCTTGTAAATGCTGTTGAGCAGATCAATTGGTGACAGACACCCTGGGAAAGTGGCCCTATATTCAGAGTTGAGGTGTCTGACTTCATCTTCAAATTCACAAGTCAGATCAGTGTTGTATTTTGAAATCAATGGCTGGCATACAGAATGGATTTGATCATCACGTAACTGGCCCTCACTTCACAGAACACACGGCAAACTGATTTTGTAATTTTTGAACCGTGTAGATTACTTTTTGTTTAGTAAAGTTATCATCATGTGGAGAACACAGTAGATAAGACGTGTTTAGAGCTTTCAATCTTTGTGAAGTTTTGCGCTCAGGCTCACCTTGTTTGGCTGAGACGGGGACGGGGGACGGGGGCCACGGGGGAAGGAAGACGTGGGTGTGCAGCGGCCGCTGAATCTGTGTCTACGAGACACGATAACCCGGAGACAGCAGAGATGTTATTATTGTTGGATGTAAATCATAATTCAGTAATTATTTTACTAAGCTAGCTAGATAAAAGCAGGTTATGTAGCAACAAAAATAAGTAAGTGAAAGTTTTGGAATAAGGGAATAGGGCAAGCTACCTTTCTTTCTGAAAAACTGTGTGACATACTGTCGACTTCGGCGTTCTCAGTCTTCTCTTTCCTTCTTTTCTTTCCGTTTTTGATGCCCTGACTTTTGATGTGACATGCCTGCGTGTGTCACTATCTGCACTGCATCATAACAAATGCAATAAGCAAGAGACGCTACGCTGGCGAGCGTAGCTCGGACAGCACAGGTGGAATGAACCATTGAGAGGGGGAGGGGTGTGACTTAAACAGTAAATACATTATTTGTTTGTTAAATATTAAATCTATGGTCAAAACGGACAAAATACACATTAAGTGTATGAGGGGCCCTAGCACATTACACGTATGTATAAAAAAGAGAAAAGAAATAAGAAAAGAAAAAGAGGGTCTGCTCTTCTGGGCCCTTCATCAGCCTGGGCCCTTAGAATCGTCCTAACCTTCCACCCCTTTACGGCGCCTATGCTAACAGCAACCGTTACCTTTAAATATGTGCTGGGTTTTGACCGGTCGGTGTGTGTTTTTAAACTGAATATGGCAGGTAGCCAAACATTTTGTCAGTAGTGCTTTTTCAAGTGTTCAGTTCTACCAAAATAGGCCTAGCATGTGATAATGACTTATCTGAATATATCCATGCAGGGCTCGTCCGCCATTCGGACTCAGGCCCTCTCGCTCTTTAAGGGAGAATCATACCCCTAGACCAACGAGCCTCAAACTTCTGAGCAAAGGACATACATTATTCACTATCGCCAACCTTTGATATGAGTCAAAAGTCAAAATTTAAGCCAAACCCAAGAAATAAGTGTAGCTCCTCTTTCTGACTGCTGCATTAGTTGAACGCCTGTGTAGACTTTTCAAGTTCAGTCTGTCTTTGTTCAAATTTAAAATTCGCCTTCGAGCCAAAGGAACCTACACTCCTCTACCAAGTGAGCTAACGGAGGCACACAAAAGCACTATTTGATTCAAACACACTGGCATAGATAATGCAAAAAATTAAAATTAAAGATGTACAAACATAACTGTAGAAAGAGAACACTCTTGAGTGTTTCAGGTTTTTATTCAAGACTGAACTTCCTCTTTCAGCACCAGAGAGGGGGTATCTGGATTTGAACCAGAGACCTCTTGATCTGCAGTCAAATGCTCTACCACTGAGCTACACCCCCACTGTTCTGAAGGTAGTTTTATACCGATGGATTGATACAACTATCAATCCTTTTGCCTTGAATGGGCTCAAGCTGGGTCATTCCTTGTCGGAACAACAAACTTACTCTTAATCTTTTTCCATGTGATCAAACACACTAACCGTTGATACAGTATGTCCCGTTATATAAGACACCAATACTATGGTGACAATTAACACCTGACATTCCATAATAGTGCAAGGCCAGAAGATTGTTATTTATACAAGCTGATTTGATACAGCCTACATTAGTCGAGTCATTGGACATGACTGTCTAGGCTTTAAAAGGTCAGTCTGCCTTTGAGTCAACTGGAAAATTCTCCTTCGAGCCGGATTTGAACCAGCGACCTAAGGATGTCTACTTAGGAACCTACAGTCCTCCGCTCTACCAACTGAGCTATCGAAGGT
Organism: Proterorhinus semilunaris; assembly: GCA_021464625.1. Classification (NCBI taxonomy): domain Eukaryota; kingdom Metazoa; phylum Chordata; class Actinopteri; order Gobiiformes; family Gobiidae; genus Proterorhinus; species Proterorhinus semilunaris. The sequence continues at coordinate 316,356 of JAJBBP010000043.1, read as the reverse complement.
TCTTTCTGCTGCATTTTGAGAATCAACAATTTCTCTGAAACATCATAAAAAAAATGTTTAATTGAAAATGTAACAAACCCAACTGCTGAAAGAGGAGACTGTTTCGGATGCATGCTAATACCAACTGTGCTTCTGATATTGTTGGCTCGGTGCTCACTTTGGAATATCTGTTTCATTTTCTTTGGAGTTATTTCTGATCTTCCTTTCGATATTTGGGGCAAACGTTTGAACAAGACTGGCACTGGCTTCCTTAGCTAGGGTTGAGTGTTCAACTGCCATCTGACATTTCTGCTGAAGCAGAGTGGCGCAGCGGAAGCGTGCTGGGCCCATAACCCAGAGGTCGATGGATCGAAACCATCCTCTGCTAGTCTTTGGTGCCAGTGTATCCTATGGAGTAGTTGCTGTCTCTGTGGACACATTGGTCCTTCAGAAAAGCTAGACTATTTTTCAAAAACTGTGCGCCATGCAACGCTAATCTCACAAGGAAGATTTTGGAGAAGTCATTTTGGTCTGGTGCCTTTTTACAATGAGGCCCATTTGCACAAACTCCTCTACTAATAAGAAATGTTTTCAGAAAACACAATCATTCCTTGGAAATGCTCACATACGACGTTATACGCAGTGAGGCCCTTTGCCATCTCATCGACAACTGTTTCAAATGAGTTACCTACAAAACAGACCGCTGTCTTCTAGAGTACTCAACAGAAAATTATCAACTCTCTTCAGCAACTGCTACACAGTACACGTGTGGGCTCCTCCGGGAATTGAACCCGGGACCTCTCACACCCGAAGCAAGAATCCTACCCCTAGACCAACGAGCCTCAAGGGACCATACCTGAATAGTTTTGGTACCCTACCAACACTTTCACACTGCAATTGAAGGCTTTCATGCTCACCCGTAAAAGGTGTTCGCTCCACCAACTGAGCTATCAATATATGGCAATTGTTCACATTTCCAAGTAGCCATACATTCAAAAAGACTCGTTCCATAATATCTCAAATGTGACATTTGGATATGCTTGAAAGTCTTTTAAAAAACCGTGATCGCTCAACAAAATTTAAGGCTAGGTTCTAAGTAGGACATGAAGGAATTTTAATTAACACCGGGTTTTAAAGGGGCTAGTGGAGCAATGGATAAAGCGTCTGACCATGGATGAGAAGATTCTAGGTTCTGTTCCTAGCTAGCTGGGCTGTATTTTTAGGCTGGAAATTGTCATTGACAAAAGGAAGATAACAAAATTGAGATTTGAGATGTTGGCGTGTTATTTGCCACTAAATTAAAATACATTGAATGTCCCACCTTCCTCTGTCCTGCTTTAAAAATGCTACAGCAAAGAGATTTTGACCATTTTCTGATGCTCTGCTTAACAGTGGGGCTGTAAATACATGTGAAAGAAAAGCATTATACAATTACATTGCAGTACATGCATTCACTAACTTTCCTCTATCCTACAACTCAAATGCTACACCAAGGCGACTCAAGTTCTTATCCAAAGTTTGGCCTCTTCTGAAACATGGAATTGAACTCTTTGCATTTTTATAATTTGCTGCATCTTGTTTTTCTGCCGACTGGCCTTTTTATTTAGTTTCAGTGTCGGACAATGGATGCAAATTAGCCCATGGCTACATTCCGGTGTGGTGTGTTCATAAACATGCACTGTCAACTACCAAATAAACCAATAAACAAATAAACAAATACATTCCCACAGAATGATCACACATTAAAAACAAAACTGTGGAAATCCACAGCCGTGATCGTATAGAGGTTAGTACTCTGCGTTGTGGCCGCAGCAACCCCGGTTTGAATCCGGGTCACGGCATTAGTGATCAATTCCTCAAAGGCAATGCTGTCTCGCTTATTTGCAGTACAATTGTTTCAACCAGAAACTGATAGTCCAAAGCTTTCAACCTCTAAGAGTTTTTTTTAATTCCTAAGAGCAACCGTTACCTTTAAATATGTGCTGGGTTTTGACCGGTCGGTGTGTGTTTTTAAACTGAATATGGCAGGTAGCCAAACATTTTGTCAGTAGTGCTTTTTCAAGTGTTCAGTTCTACCAAAATAGGCCTAGCATGTGATAATGACTTATCTGAATATATCCATGCAGGGCTCGTCCGCCATTCGGACTCAGGCCCTCTCGCTCTTTAAGGGAGAATCATACCCCTAGACCAACGAGCCTCAAACTTCTGAGCAAAGGACACACATTATTCACTATCGCCAACCTTTGATATGAGTCAAAAGTCAAAATTTAAGCCAAACCCAAGAAATAAGTGTAGCTCCTCTTTCTGACTGCTGCATTAGTTGAACGCCTGTGTAGACTTTTCAAGTTCAGTCTGTCTTTGTTCAAATTTAAAATTCGCCTTCGAGCCAAAGGAACCTACACTCCTCTACCAAGTGAGCTAACGGAGGCACACAAAAGCACTATTTGATTCAAACACACTGGCATAGATAATGCAAAAAATTAAAATTAAAGATGTACAAACATAACTGTAGAAAGAGAACACTCTTGAGTGTTTCAGGTTTTTATTCAAGACTGAACTTCCTCTTTCAGCACCAGAGAGGGGGTATCTGGATTTGAACCAGAGACCTCTTGATCTGCAGTCAAATGCTCTACCACTGAGATACACCCCCACTCTTCTGAAGGTAGTTTTATACCGATGGATTGATACAACTATCAATCCTTTTGCCTTGAATGGGCTCAAGCTGGGTCATTCCTTGTCGGAACAACAAACTTACTCTTAATCTTTTTCCATGTGATCAAACACACTAACCGTTGATACAGTATGTCCCGTTATATAAGACACCAATACTATGGTGACAATTAACACCTGACATTCCATAATAGTGCAAGGCCAGAAGATTGTTATTTATACAAGCTGATTTGATACAGCCTACATTAGTCGAGTCATTGGACATGACTGTCTAGGCTTTAAAAGGTCAGTCTGCCTTTGAGTCAACTGGAAAATTCTCCTTCGAGCCGGATTTGAACCAGCGACCTAAGGATGTCAACTGAGCTATCGAAGGTTCTTTCTGCTGCATTTTGAGAATCAACAATTTCTCTGAAACATCATAAAAAAAATGTTTAATTGAAAATGTAACAAACCCAACTGCTGAAAGAGGAGACTGTTTCGGATGCATGCTAATACCAACTGTGCTTCTGATATTGTTGGCTCGGTGCTCACTTTGGAATATCTGTTTCATTTTCTTTGGAGTTATTTCTGATCTTCCTTTCGATATTTGGGGCAAACGTTTGAACAAGACTGGCACTGGCTTCCTTAGCTAGGGTTGAGTGTTCAACTGCCATCTGACATTTCCGCTGAAGCAGAGTGGCGCAGCGGAAGCGTGCTGGGCCCATAACCCAGAGGTCGATGGATCGAAACCATCCTCTGCTAGTCTTTGGTGCCAGTGTATCCTATGGAGTAGTTGCTGTCTCTGTGGACACATTGGTCCTTCAGAAAAGCTAGACTATTTTTCAAAAACTGTGCGCCATGCAACGCTAATCTCACAAGGAAGATTTTGGAGAAGTCATTTTGGTCTGGTGCCTTTTTACAATGAGGCCCATTTGCACAAACTCCTCTACTAATAAGAAATGTTTTCAGAAAACACAATCATTCCTTGGAAATGCTCACATACGACGTTATACGCAGTGAGGCCCGTTGCCATCTCATCGACAACTGTTTCAAATGAGTTACCTACAAAACAGACCGCTGTCTTCTAGAGTACTCAAGAGAAAATTATCAACTCTCTTCAGCAACTGCTACACAGTACACCGGCAGCCGTGGATTCTTTTGCTAAACAGCCCTAAACAGGCCCCATTAATTTTCAATGGTAGTGCTAAACCACTGCCCTCCCTGCAATTACACTTTTGGCCAGCGGCGTCGCTGTTTCGGCGGCCCCGTTTTGCTAGTAATTCTCCATATCCTGGCATTGGTGTCCCGTTCTTCGGAGTAACAACACGGTAAGCAACTTTTCTCCACAGATTGGGTAATCTTTTCAATGTTTTAGTCATTTAAGTTTGCAAAACACCCTGATAGATTGGCTTTTGGAACGGACGTGTGAGTAGTGTTTATGGTTAAGTTACTGTCATGCTGTTTCAACGTAGCTTTGTCTTGCATTACGTTCGATGACTTTATTCAGTGTAGTACGTTTTTTTTATCACTACTATTTCATTATTACATCTTTTCACTACTTTACACGTAAGTTGAGTGTGTTTAATTGTTTACAGTAACGCGGTTGCGATGTATTGACTCGACCCGTCACACGTAGTAATTGTACGCTAAAGCTAACATTTATTCCTGGATTTGTCCGTTTTTATTCTTCATGATTTTGGTTAAGGTACTTTTGTTTATCATCCTTTGGTTTAACGCTCAAATCAATAAGTACGTGCGTAAACAATGTTACAGTAGTCCCAAAGTCGGAGTTTAGTTTGTTGTTTACTCGACTGCTACTTGGATTAAAATGTGTTTGTGCTACGTTTATTATTGGTTTATTGCTGTCATGTACTGTAAAGTTATGAGTTAGAGTAATCAAATACAAAGCTACTCACAAATCAAGTTATTTCATTCACGTTGTTATCATGATTGTTTTGTTTGTGTACTATTCAAAATGAGGCATATATTTTGTATATGTTATATTGCTTTGTAATATTTGGTTGAGTGGTGTCATGATAAACAACTAATCTAATGGGATTCTTGTTGATGTCATTATTGCTCAAATATATTACTTGTACTTCAACATTTAACATAACTATCTTATAATGATGTAATTATAGTAGTTTGATTGGTGAATGATTTCACACTATGTTCTTTTAGTTGTAATTTTTTTCATTAGAATTTAATGCTTTCTGATTACAATTTCTTGTGTCATTTCAGAGAAAATGAAGAAGACAGTTTTTTTCCCTGGCCGAGTCAATGTGGTCTTCCGCAAGGGCCCACTGGGATTCCTGAGGCAAGACCCTTCTGATGAGGCCAGAAGAATGAAGGACGACCCGTCCATGAGGGATCGGAGTGCCCCTATGAAGGAGGAGAGTGTGAGGCAGAACGCTCTCACTGTGGTGCGAGTGAGAGGAGGAGATGCCACTGATCCCAAAGAGCTGCTGGGAGAGTACATGGTACAGTTCGGGAAGTACAAGGGGAAGTCGTTCCGGTGGCTCCTTGAGAACGACATGGGCTACACGTTGTACCTCATTCAGAGCCACCAGAGAGAGGAGGCTGCTGGCACTGTGGTGTCTGAGGGGCACAGCAAAGACAGCCTGATGTCTTTCCTCCGCTATGCCCTCAGCTTCCAGGAAATCAACTCTCTACTTGAGGCCCAAAAGAGAGCTGTACCTACTCCGGCAGCAGAGGACGACCAGCAGGTGGGGTTCGGTGCCCGGGCCAACAGCACCTGGAGGGAGATCTGGGAGAGCAGGGCTGACGGCTATGCGGCCTTCATCCTTAAAAGGAAGTGCGCTCCGGGGACCAAGATGCACAAGCTGCAGCGGTACCTCCAGAAGAGACAGCAGCTCTCCTCCTCCTCCTCTGTCACCTCCTCCCCTGTCTCCTCCACTCCTGTCCTTCCCCCCTCTGCCTCTTCTGCTGAACCCATGGGTGAGTAGCTGCTTCAAATTGCTGAAATGCCTATTCAGACAACCCTAATTTAATCTCTGAAATAGATATTGTAGTAAATAAGTAGCCTGAAACAGTCCCACTATGCATACGTGATAATACTTGCAAACTGATGTCATCACCATTTTCCCCAAAGTTAGTAATAAGACAGGTATTAACAATTTCAGTAAATGTAATTTTATTTTTTGTAGAAATGGAAGAAGATGAGGAGCTTGAGAGGGCAATGCTCAGCATCTCTACAGCCACTGAGCAAACGGATATGCGTAAGTACTATCTGTGAGGCCTTGAGAGTAGAATTTGGTGTGTTATGTAATCAACTTTTTTTTTAAATTTGTTTTTCAGCTTTGTCTACACCAGCACCACTCTCAGAGTTGCAGCAGCCCTCAGGTTTACAGAGATGTCCACTGGTGTCGTGCCCTAGAAGACCGTTTTTGGACATGTTCTGGTCCTTTGCATGAGTTCAATTGTTATTGACCACGTTCCGGTCACTTTCTGCTTTGTTCCTCTCATGTGTGTTCTGCCTAAAGTCCAAGTGACTATGAATTGATACCATCTGTGATGAGGGTAAGTGACTTTTTTATTATGCATGGTTGTGAATATGTGTGAAGTGGTGAGTGCTGTTTTATATTTTAACATTTGATGTGAGTACTTCCCCTGCTCAAATTATTGTTATTCTGGATAATGTGAACTAACACTTGCCTGAAATGTTAAATAATCTCAAAACATAACGAGCAGGAGAAGTAACAGTTGAATGCTGTGTGTTCATTTTACTAACATTTGGTTAAACTGTAAATGATTTAACAAAAATAAAAACTAATTGCAGTTTCTTCTCTACAGCTGCTCAGTCCGTGCCCAACGTCCTGGAGGAATCAGGAGATGGTACACCCAAAGCACTTTACAATAACTCAGTGTGCCTTATATAACTACAGCTCAGCCTTTACAGTGGATACTTTACACCTCTCTCCAGCTGTTCTCACTGCGGTGCCTCTGAAGTCCCCTCTGCCTCTTCCACAGGAGCTTAAGTTTCTGCTTCATGAGGCCAGAAACACCTCAGCTCCAGGTCTGTTTTTGTGATACATTTCTTCTTACATACCAGATGCACCTGCTTTATTTAATTTGTTTTAATGTTTATTCTCAGAAACTCTTTCCCCTTCTGAATCTCATCCTACAGCGCTCATTCAGCCCGACTCAGAGCCTTCCAATGAAGACAGACCCCAAAGTGAGTGATGTCATTTCAGGTTTCCCCCTCAACGATTACAGGACATCAAGTGCTTCACAACCAAAGCTGTGCTGTGCACAAAGTACCATATTATTGATATAATTAATGACACATTTAATAACAAGCCCAAGTTAAACACGAAGTAGAGTGTTGTAAGAGACACATTGCCTTCTGCTGTTGTTCATGTGTGGCCTTATCTAGAAGGTGGAGGAGTGGGGAAATGTTATAAGTGCTCAGACGAGTATAAATTGAATAGAATGTTTTTTTCTTTCATCATTTAGCCCATCCAGCCATCCAGCGTCCAGTCCAGCCCACAGCTGCAGTCAATAGGCCACCTCCTCCGCCGCTTCCCACTGAGCAGGAGCTCAGCGAGTTGAACTGCTCCCATCAGTAGAAGATTTGGATGAAGATGGAGCTGGAGTCCATGGGTCTGTGGCCAGGTTCCCGTCCTGTCCCCAACCTGATGAAGACCTTCTCCTTGTGGCGCCTACCGCCCCAGCCTGAGCTCATTGACAGTGTCCACGTTTTGCCATCCCCAAAATATTTTCATCTGCACCCCTTTTTTATTTGGAAGCCGGAGAGCGACTACTTAATGGCACGGCTGAAAAATAACTACTCCCTGCCCTGCTCTGGAGACTGTGCTCAGCCCAGTGTTGTGTCTGCTGGTGTGGGGAGACCGAGAGTGATAGTGGGCCTCACTGGGCAGTACTACCTGCTGTCCTCCAGGCTGTGCTGTCAGAGGTGCCGGAGGAGGTGGTACGCCGACAACCCTCTCTGGTTGGAAAAGCTCCCTCAGAGATTCACCAACCTGTTGCCAGCTGTACTGACTTACAAGAAGGCCATTTGTAAGTCAGTCCTGGATGAACTGAGGCGGACTGGAAAATCCCCCAATGACATGACCAACCAAATAACTGAGATGCTGCACCTCAAATATGAGCGCGCCAACCTGGCGTATCTCCTCAGCTGCCAGAACGTGATGGATGGTGAGGCAGGTGCTTATGGGCAGAAGACCATCACGCAGTTCTTGCGGCAGGAGACCACACCAGTGCCAGAACCTTTTGGGGGGTACAGTGACTCTGACGGCTGGAGGGGGGTCTCTGTGTCCTCTCACTACCTCACGGACTGCCTGCTGCATGAGTTCAAGCACCAGAAGGACATCATTCATAGGCTGCTGCAGGGGACATTTGGACAGGCTCTGCGCTCAGACCACACTCGCAAAGTGGCCAGGAAAGTCACCTTCTCCTCCGGTGCTATGTCATCCTACGCCGTGATGAATGAGAACTGGATGATCCTGTCCTGGGCCATGGTGCAGTCTGAGACGGACAAAAGCCTGACACCAATGTACCAGGGCCTCTCAAACCGCTACAGCAGGGCTGGTATTGACAAGGCCCAGTATCAGTGGGTAGACAGGTGAGATAACAGTATTGTATTTATTATCTTATGTACCAAGGCATTAGTATGCTGCTCAGTGTTGCATACATTTTAACATCTGCACAATGTATTTATAGCTCATTGGCAAAACATATTTCCTGATATGAATTTGTTTTTTACATTACATTCATTCATTCAATGTGTAATATCTGTTTCAGTTTACAATGTTGATACATTATTTCTTCACCTTAGTTACACTGGGTGGTGTCAAGCTGCGTCTCCTTTGCATATCTGTGCCTATTGTAATGTACATGTAATGATGGTGTTTTTTACTTTGCCTTTAGGGATTGCTGTGCAGCGTTCAGGGTGGAGGAGTCTGTGGCAGGGGAGCATTTGACCTGGGGTGCATGGGGGACAACAGATGCTGTTGTTGCTGAGGCCACTTCAGGGAACCTGTTAAATACATGTGCATCAAGAACACATTACAACAGCAGCATTACCATCAAGCTGGATTTGTTCCACTGCATGAGACGGTTCCTCCGTGAGTGTGTCTCTGAACATCACCCTCTGTACAGCTCCTTTGCACAGTTCCTGTCAGCTGCTTTCTCTGTGGTGGACCAGGATGACCTGCAGAGGCTCGAAGATGCTTATGCCTTCTGTGGCATCCGGCCTGCAAATCCCACCAAGCAGCACATCCGCGAGCACTGCAGGGTGAAGATTCCTCAGCCCGGGGAGCTGGTCCAGAGAGTGGAGGGGGTGTTCAAACACTTTCACACGGCCACAGACCCTAACGGGGTATCTCTTTTCAAGCCCTCAATGCTGAAAACGTGGAGGATCCAGCGGGTCCACATCCTCCGCGGGTGCCTCAGGGGGGCACCCTTTACCGTCAAGGAGGAACTATCCAGCTCAACTATATGGTGGGTGAGCCAGCCAAAGTCCCTGTCTGGATCCCCATCAGAGGCACCTCTCAGCAGGAGGGATACCACTTCCACCAGGCTCAGTGGGTGACAGGAACACAGGTGTCCCCAGAGTTGTTCCAGGCTCAGGGCCTAACCGGAGTGTGCCGCTGGAACTATCAGCGCCTGGTGGATATGAAGCAGCCCGGTGTGCATCTCCCACCTGTGTTTGATCCAGCTCTAATTCACTCCTTAAACACAGTGTCCAAACGCGTCGTGGGAGTGGAAAAGTATCCAGCGCTGTATCTCTCTGCTGAAGACACAGGGGAGAGGTTTGGCCTGGAGTACACGAAGCCAGACTGTCGCCCTGTTCCCTTAGACTGGAACAAACACAAGAGCCGGAAGGACACTGGCCTTACCACAGCAGCGCCTTCTACCTCTGCTCTATCTGCTGCAAAATCAGAGCCCGGCCCGTCATCCTCCTCTGCTCCCTCCAGGCTCTTCAGCTTATCTTCCGTCAATCCTGTGCCACGTACTACTGCTACTGTTCCCACCACCACAGCTGCTGCTACTGTTCCCACCACCACAGCTGCTGCTACTGCTCCCACCAGGCTCTTCAGGTTCTCTTCTCGTAATCCTTCGCCATGTACTACTACTGCTGCAACAGCTCCCACAGCCGCTGCTGCCCTGGCTTCCTCTGTAGACGCAAAACCAGGCTCCACATCCAAGTCAGGTAACAGCCCACTAGCTATGTCAAAACAATGTATAGCAATAGTTTCATCAAATATAAAATAGATGACACTCGTATTCTCTTTCTCTTTCTGCCTAGAGCCCACACCTCTGCTGCTCCCGCTGCCCATCAAGCCTTCTCCATCTGCAGCCCGTACCGGACCAGTAAAGACAGGAGGGAGGGTCTCTGTGTTGGACCACAAGCACTGGCCTGCTCCCATGAAGGCAGTTATTGATGGTCTTCTCAATAAACACCGCGGACAGAAGGACATGCTCCAACTTGTGGATCAGGAGTATTCCACACTTGTCCACAACTCCAGCTCTGATCCCAACAGCCTGCTGCACCCAACCACCAGATTACACATATCACAATACACCAAACACACCTGCAAACAACTAAACACATCCTCATCACTGAACACCAGTCCGGAAAAACACAAACACTGTGGCAGTCTCTCACAGCGGGTAGCACAACGGTGCCTGTAGTCACCATGCCGCCTGCCACTGTGAATCCCCCCCCTCCTGCTCTTTCAGGCTCCTCATCTCTCACTCAACACGCCATTGAGAAGATTGTGCTAGACGTCATGGAGAAGCAGCAGCAACAGCCAGCCCCTGAGCAAAAGAGGCCCCACACCAAAAAATGTCTGTCTTGTGGCCAGCCCAAATCCAAATATGAGGGCGATGGGAGCTCCATCCACGAGTTCTACCAAAAAGGTCCTGTGAGGTATTTCTACTGCTCCAAAAAAGTATTTGATACTTACGGAGCAGAAGGCCTGACAGATCCCAGGATGCCTTTTAGGAACTTTGTGGACACGGAGTTCTTCCAGAGGGAGCTGGAGGCCACAAGGCAGAGAGTGGAGGAAAAACAGCAGCAGAAGAGGAAGAGAGAGGAGGAACAACAGAAGAGGAAGAGAGAGGAGGAACAACAGAAGAGGAAGAGAGAGGAGGAACAACAGAAGAGGAAGAGAGAGGGGGAACAACAGAAGAGGAAGAGAGAGGAGGAACAACAGAAGAGGAAGAGAGAGGAGGAACAACAAAAGAGGAAGAGAGAGGAGGAACAGCAGAAGAGGAAGAGAGAGGAGTCACCTGCACCAGGGAGAAAGTGTCGGTTCTGCAAACATGAGCTGAAACAGGGTCCAAACAGCCCCCACATCCACACAGGCTTCCCCGGGGTGCCAGGGAAACACGTTTACTGCCCTGCCTAAGTATTCTCCCTCTACCGAGAGCAGGGAATGGAGAGAGATGAGCTGGGAGGAGTTTAAACAGTCTCCTTTCTTTGAGAAGGAGAGGCGAAGATGGGTAACTAAATAAGAATAATGGTATCGTTTTATATGTTTATATAGTAAACTGACCTTTTAAATAAAGTGAAATTAGTATTTTGTTATGCATACCTGGTTCATATATATATATCCAATATCTATTATTACATTTACTTTTTAAAATATTGTCTGTAATGAGTGCTATCTTGAATTATACATACCTACATAGAACATGTTGTAAAATGACTGTTGATAAGTATATAACTACAAATCTATTATACATACCTATTAATAAAATGTCTGAACTACAAATCTATTATACATACCTATTAATAAAATGTCTGAACTACAAATCTATTATACATACCTATTAATAAAATGTCTGAACTATCAATCTATTATACATACCTATTAATAAAATGTCTGAACCATGAATCTATTATACATACCTATTAATAAAATGTCTGAACTATCAATCTATTATACATACTTATAAATAATATGTTTCCAAACAAGTATCTATTATGACAAATATGTTCATAATATTGTCTGAAATGACACATTGTTATTGTTTCATATAATGTATATATTCATGTAAATATCTTGTTTAACCTGTTACAAAATAAATATATTTGCATTGATTTCATATTCCTTTTTTAAACTGCTATTTCGGTTATTAACATCACTGTTAATAATATAGTTTTAAAACATGTCAATGACAATCGATTGAACAGTATAGGTTTTGTAGATTAAAGCAAACGTCTCTCTGTCCAATTCATCCCACGATTAACAGTGGTGTGAAAGGCTGCCCACTGTCCACTACTGCTGTACTCGAACGCACTCACGAGCTGCATCATGTTATGAATAAGCACTAATCCCAGCTTTATGATTGGCTGGAGCTCCGTGCCAACACGTGTGGCTGCGAGGCTCATTGTGATTGGCTGACGCTCTATGCCCACAATACACGACTGGCCGTGTGGGCTCGTCCGGGAATTGAACCCGGGACCTCTTGCACCCGAAGCGAGAATCCTACCCCTAGACCAACGAGCCTCAAGGGACCATGCCTGAATAGTTTTGGTACCCTACCAACACTTTCACACTGCAATAGGCTCCGTGCAACAAGTCCCGTGACGTACTTCCGTTTTCCAAAGTGATCGGCAGATCAGTTTCCTGTTTACTTCCAGCTTCATCGCATCACCATGAATTTCACAAGATGTTTACAGAACCTGCCAAAAATATCAATAAATGATGTTCACCGTATCGTGGATGCCCACTCCCCTGCTCCCAAGAGCAAAGGTGAAAAAGGATTTCGTCTTTATATATCCAGTTACTTGCACCAGTACGAGGGTAAGTCAAGTAGATTATGTGGCTATGCTATCCAGCTAGCTAGCTAAAGTTGGTGACGTGCTATGTTTAAGCTTTGCGTTTGTTTCGTATTTCTTGATGTTCAAACTCTGTCAACTTTATCTCTCTCTCTCAGTGTCAGACAAAGATCAGGGCACGTGTGAAGTTGTTGTCAGGGCGCTGTGTTACAGGTCCATGAAGAAAGCTGAGAAGCCTCACAGTTTGAGTGTATGGTGAAGCCAGAATAGATAAGACAGCAGCGGTTGCTTAGAGAAACCCAGTGTTCCTGATGTTCTTGGGGACCTAGCAAGATCATACATTCTAATGTAACTCTAAAATTTGCTCAAAATGAAAATAACGGTTAAAATGACAGGTAAGCTGATGTTGCTGGTCCCCACTGGGTTACTGCATGCGTTCATGTTCAATCTGTAATGTTGTTATCAGTATCGTAAGTTATTATAACTCAGGTTTCCTGATGTTCCTGGGGTTGCAGCTAGATGAAAACAGTGGTAAGAAGAGGCCGGTAAGTTTACTTAGGTGATCCCCACTGGTTATTGCGTACTGATCCATCAGTTCCGTATGGATCTTATCGTTCCTGTCACTAATTATTAACTGTGTTTTACCTAAAGTCAGTCTTTTTTTTTAAGTGTAAGCTGGGGTTGCGGGTATAAGGCATAATATTGATGTAGTGCATTTGAAATATTAAGCCAAAATACTCAAATGTATATTTGCTTAGTGGCTATTAGAGACAGGAATGATTAACATAAACCCAGACTGTGTCTAAAAGAATGATAAAACAATTAAGTAATCCCAGTTTAATAAATACTTCCTATGCCATTTTACGTTTACAGGTGGTACTGAAAGATTCCAGTCCTGTGGAGCTGGTGCATCACAGCTGCACATGTGTGGCTGGAGCAGCTTTATGTAACCACTGTGTAGCCTTACTTTTCCAGTCTGCACATTATTCTCAGCTGAAAGTGCCTGTGGTCCCCCCTATGCTAAGCTGTACTGAAGGAGAACAACAATGGCACAAGCCCAGAACTTTGGTAAGTGACAATAAAGGGTATATATATATCTGTTGCACACTCATTATATACGTGTTGGTGATATTTTCTAAAGTATATCCTGTTATTTGATAGGGTATAAAACCAGGACCTGTGGATAAGATGGCTGTGCTATCTGCAAAACCAAAGTGTGGAGGAACAAAAGAGGGCATAAGGTAAAAGCTGAACATTGTAGATTTATTACAGTATCCTGCATGAATGTTTGAATGAAAATGTGTATGGCACATATGTAAAGTTTTATGTTTCACATAGGAGCACACTGTACAAAGGCCTGAGTGGGGATTTACCCGATCTCTCTGTGCTTCAGGTAGGGGTAACAAGATCAAATTCCGAAGGACAGTATAATATGGTCTCAACTTAAAGGAATAGGCCACCGTTTTTACATACTGACATATGTTCTTACCTTACCTTACACTAGTTGATATGTACCTGTCTGGTCTTTGTCCGTGCGCTCTGTCATGCAAACGGAGCACAAACGCAGCCTCCTCCACATACTGTATAGTTCCAAATCAGCTCCCGTTAGAAGCTACCAAACTCTTCCACGTTTTCCCTATTTAAATACAGTTACGTGACGTGTTACACTACAAAGTATAGTAACACAGAAATGTAACATGTCGATTTTCTCAGCGGATAAAAAGGGGTACTATATTGTGAGGCGTAATAATACGAGGAGCACTACGTCCGCGCACTAACACCTAAAGACTTCTCCCCCGCTCACTTCCGTCAATAGAAGCAGCGTGACTTGTAGTGAGCGGGAGAAAACTCTTTAGGAGTTAGTGCGCGGACGTAGTGCTCCTCGTATTATTACGCCTCACAATATAGTACCCCTTTTTATCCGCTGAGAAAATCGACATGTTACATTTCTGTGTTACTATACTTTGTAGTGTAACACGTCACGTAACTGTATTTAAATAGGGACAACGTGGAAGAGTTTGGTAGCTTCTAACGGGAGCTGATTTGGAACTATACAGTATGTGGAGGAGGCTGCGTTTGTGCTCCGTTTGCATGACAGAGCGCACGGACAAAGACCAGACAGGTACATATCAACTAGTCTAAGGTAAGGTAAGAACATATGTCAGTATGTAAAAACGGTGGCCTATTCCTTTAAATTTATATACATATACTTATATTTCACAATTTTATGAGGAGCTGTTTAGAGAAGGGTTTTCAATTAGAAAGCTATTTTTAGTGATGTGAGGCCATGCACACCAATACATTGAAAAAAGGGATAATTATGATTTATTACATTTCTAGGTGACAGAAGCCTATCAGAACTTCTCTGCAGCTGAGGCACCGATGATCTGCAGCATGGGCATCAGCTGTGAAGTTCCTCTGGTTGACTCTGCCCTTGGCCCAGTTCAAGCTGGCAGTCCATTGTCCTACCAGCAACCAGCAACAACTAAGAGGGACCTATCCTTCCATGCTGCCCCACCACCTCCATCTCTGCCTCTTAAGAATTACCGCCTGCAGCCATCTAATTGCATGTTTGTCTGTAGTGAAGCAGAGCAGCTGCACCTTAAAAGTCTTGATGTCACTTGGGACATGGTACACAAATTTGAGTGTGCTACTAGAGAACAAAGTTCGTGCAGTGAATGGCATCAGTTGAGGAGGCCAAGACTGACTGCCTCACGTTTCAGGGAGATCTGTCAGGTAAGAGAGTGCACTGAAGACAGTCTGGCTGACCGGATACTGCAGGGAACCCGTCAGACTGCAGCTATGAAGAGGGGCCTTGAAATGGAGGCAGATGCCATCTGGGAGTACTGCCAGATGAAGAGGGTCAACCACTACCCTTGTGGATTTGTAATTCACCCTGATGCCCCTTGGTTGGGGGCATCTCCCGATGGGGTAATTTTTGATCCTTCAGAGCAGTGTAATTTTGGTTTGATTGAAATGAAATGTCCGAATGTTAAAAGCTATGTTGACTGCCCATATCTCAAAATGAATTCAGGCAAACTGGAGCTCAAAAGATCACATGCTTATTACTCACAAGTACAAGGGCAGATGCTAATAACAGGAATGAATTGGTGTGACTTTGTTGTCTCAGCTGAGGAAGACGTACTAATTCAAAGAATTTACAGAGACCGTGACATGTTAGATGTCATCAAAGAAAAGATAGACAGGTTTTATTTCAATGTATACATGCAGAAATGCATGTAATGTGTGCAAATCCAATCACCATGCACAATGTAATGAAATGTAATGTGTGATGTAATGTAAATGCTTATTTTGAAATTATATAAATTTATGATGCAACATTGGATTTGGATACTTGATTTTAACTAAACCTATAAACCACTGGAGGGGCTGCTATGCCAATACTTAGTTGTCAATTTTCCACTGTGGTGGGTTCACTGAATGAGAGATACTCAGCAGACATTCGTGTGGTTATAACAATGCATTTATTCAGAATCTTCAGGTTCATTTCCCATTACTGATCTATCTAAACACATTTAAATTACACATATATATATAATAGAGATTAACCAAAAAGACAACTGATTATCATGAATATGTAACATTTATCTTTCTAAGTCCTAAGTCAGTAAAAGATACGCGAGAGAATCAACAAATTGAACATAAACAAGACAAAAATGAAAGCTAAGGAATAAACAAATTCATGTTCATCACCATACCCCATGCAACTTCAACAAAATAGTAAATGGTAAGTAAATGTGGATGTTCTGAAGATGCAGTCCATTGCTCGTTTAAAATCTCCTGTTGCTTCCTCATCTCAAACATCATACACCCATTTCTTGACAAGAGGCCCATTTTGGTAATTTGTGAGGAGACATGCAACTGTGAAGATTTGGTTGATGCTGCCTGAGATGGACAGAGGGATTATAGAATCAAAAATTTTATTTTCTTTGACTCTTCTGATCATCCTCTCAACATGCACTCTTAAACGAGCAATGGACTGCGTCTTCAGAACATCCACCTCCAACATTTGTGTCCTCTTGGAGAGAAAGGCAGGACGATGAACAGTCCCAGGTACAAGTGTATCCACCAGGAAGCCCTTGTCAACCATGATGGCCATGTCAGGTGTTAAGAGTGATGTAATCCCTGACTGGCGAAACACCTCTCTATCACTCATGGATCCTTCAAAGAGTGCTGACACAAATGTCAGGGCTCCATGGGGGGACATTCCCACCATGGCCTTGAAGGTGCAGTGGGACTTGTAGTGTGAAAAGACCTCACTTTGAAGGAGCAGAGATGAAGGTGTCTGACAGCGTAACTCTGTGCAGTCAAGGACCACATGTGTGTCGCTGTAGCTACCATGAAAGTCCTGTGGGAGACTGGCCTTCACAGCTGCAGGAGACATCCATGTACATACCGATCCCAGTAGGCTGTAGAGAAAGTTGGCCCAGGTCACAATAATTCTGCTGACTGTTGCTCGATGGATGTTAAATCTATGGCCCAGCTCCCTCTGGGTACAGCCAGTGGACAGGTATGACAGAAAGAGGAAAAGTTCATCTATTGGCAGCAGTTTCTGTGGGAAAATATTACATTAAAATTAGATCATGATCATAATATTCATGGATGTCTGTATTTGTGTTTGAGTCTGCTACTTACAGTCGGTCTGGTTACAGGACTTTCAGTTGTTGTGCTCGTTGTCTTTGCTCTGGTGTTGGTGACCCGAACCATCTTTACTGTAGCAGAACTGATCAGGCCCCAAAATGCCATCAGATGCTCATATGAGGGGAATCTAAACAGTATTGTAGTTGGAATTAATTATCATACTTGCTCAATATTAGATTAAAAAGACAGAGAAAATAATACACTGAAACAGACAATAGAGGCAACCACTTACAGTAAAGTTAAACGTTGATCTTACCACTACTAACTTGGCTTGATAGATTGGTTGTGCATATCTTACCTGGTGTAAAATCTGATGTCCTCTGGTGATGATGCAAACCGCTGGAGTCCAAATGAGCTCTGTAGATGAAGCGTTTGGACCTGCCGTCTCAGCGTCTCGATTTCATCTAGTAGCTTCTCATATTGTTCCCGGTCGACACACACTGTGGGACTTGCTCCGTAGTCGTGGTCGATGGGCATGGGGATCATTGCTTCCACAATCTCCTCCTCACTCTCCTCAGCCACGAGATCAGGACTTGATGGTGTGGGACGAGTGCGGCGCTCCCAAACACCAGCCCGCGTCTTGCTGTTCGTGTAGCCGTTCCATTCGAACAACGACGGCACAGCACTTGCAGCTAAAATCCGTTTACCCTTAGCAGTAGTACGGATAAGATCTTTAGTGAAATGTCTGCTACATACCTTCGTATGCAGAGTTACGGAAAACCCCGTCCTTCGGATCTTATGAAGCCACTGCGCACGAATGCTCTTAGGTTTAGGAAAGCGGTGGAAGCTGAGTTCACTGTTATAACGGCTGGATCCCGTACAAAGTGGCACACAGCAATGGTCGTTTGAACCACCCATTGTTTTCTGTAACCTGAATACACTTTTGACGTTATATTTTGTTTTTTTTCTTACGGTTACAGCGCTTGTTTGTTCACTTGGCATCATCTTTACGGCCGTTTTAACAGGAGCGGGAAGTAAACAGGAAACTGATCTGCCGATCACTTTGGAAAACGGAAGTACGTCACGGGACTTGTGCACAGAGCCTATTGAAGGCTTTCATGCTCACCCGTAAAAGGTGTTCGCTCCACCAACTGAGCTATCAATATATGGCAATTGTTCACATTTCCAAGTAGCCATACATTCAAAAAGACTCGTTCCATAATATCTCAAATGTGACATTTGGATATGCTTGAAAGTCTTTTAGAAAACCATGATCGCTCAACAAAATTTAAGGCTAGGTTCTAAGTAGGACATGAAGGAATTTTAATTAACACTGGGTTTTAAAGGGGCTAGTGGAGCAATGGATAAAGCGTCTGACCATGGATGAGAAGATTCTAGGTTCTGTTCCTAGCTAGCTAGTCTGTATTTTTAGGCTGGAAATTGTCATTGACAAAAGGAAGATAACAAAATTGAGATTTGAGATGTTGGCGTGTTATTTGCCACTAAATTAAAATACATTGAATGTCCCACCTTCCTCTGTCCTGCTTTAAAAATGCTACAGCAAAGAGATTTTGACCATTTTCTGATGCTCTGCTTAACAGTGGGGCTGTAAATACATGTGAAAGAAAAGCATTATACAATTACATTGCAGTACATGCATTCACTAACTTTCCTCTATCCTACAACTCAAATGCTACACCAAGGCGACTCAAGTTCTTATCCAAAGTTTGGCCTCTTCTGAAACATGGAATTGAACTCTTTGCATTTTTATAATTTGCTGCATCTTGTTTTTCTGCCGACTGGCCTTTTTATTTAGTTTCAGTGTCGGACAATGGATGCAAATTAGCCCATGGCTACATTCCGGTGTGGTGTGTTCATAAACATGCACTGTCAACTACCAAATCAACCAATAAACAAATACATTCCCACAGAATGATCACGCATAAAAAACAAAACTGTGGAAATCCACAGCCGTGATCGTATGGAGGTTAGTACTCTGCGTTGTGGCCGCAGCAACCCCGGTTCGAATCCGGGTCAAGGCATTAGTGATCAATTCCTCAAAGGCAATGCTGTCTCGTTTATTTGCAGTATAATTGTTTCAACCAGAAACTGATAGTCCAAAGCTTTCAACCTCTAAGAGTTTTTTTTAATTCCTAAGAGCAACCGTTACCTTTAAATATGTGCTGGGTTTTGACCGGTCGGTGTGTGTTTTTAAACTGAATATGGCAGGTAGCCAAACATTTTGTCAGTAGTGCTTTTTCAAGTGTTCAGTTCTACCAAAATAGGCCTAGCATGTGATAATGACTTATCTGAATATATCCATGCAGGGCTCGTCCGCCATTCGGACTCAGGCCCTCTCGCTCTTTAAGGGAGAATCATACCCCTAGACCAACAAGCCTCAAACTTCTGAGCAAAGGACACACATTATTCACTATCGCCAACCTTTGATATGAGTCAAAAGTCAAAATTTAAGCCAAACCCAAGAAATAAGTGTAGCTCCTCTTTCTAACTGCTGCATTAGTTGAACGCCTGTGTAGACTTTTCAAGTTCAGTCTGTCTTTGTTCAAATTTACAATTCGCCTTCGAGCCAAAGGAACCTACACTCCTCTACCAAGTGAGCTAACGGAGGCACACAAAAGCACTATTTGATTCAAACACACTGGCATAGATAATGCAAAAAATTAAAATTAAAGATGTACAAACATAACTGTAGAAAGAGAACACTCTTGAGTGTTTCAGGTTTTTATTCAAGACTGAACTTCCTCTTTCAGCACCAGAGAGGGGGTATCTGGATTTGAACCAGAGACCTCTTGATCTGCAGTCAAATGCTCTACCACTGAGCTACACCCCCACTGTTCTGTAGGTAGTTTTATACCGATGGATTGATACAACTATCAATCTTTTGCCTTGAATGGGCTCAAGCTGGGTCATTCCTTGTCGGAACAACAAACTTACTCTTAATCTTTTTCCATGTGATCAAACACACTAACCGTTGATACAGTATGTCCCGTTATATAAGACACCAATACTATGGTGACAATTAACACCTGACATTCCATAATAGTGCAAGGCCAGAAGATTGTTATTTATACAAGCTGATTTGATACAGCCAACATTAGTCGAGTCATTGGACATGACTGTCTAGGCTTTAAAAGGTCAGTCTGCCTTTGAGTCAACTGGAAAATTCTCCTTCGTGCCGGATTTGAACCAGCGACCTAAGGATGTCTACTTAGGAACCTACAGTCCTCCGCTCTACCAACTGAGCTATCGAAGGTTCTTTCTGCTGTATTTTGAGAATCAACAATTTCTCTGAAACATCATAAAAAAATTTTTTAATTGAAAATGTAACAAACCCAACTGCTGAAAGAGGAGACTGTTTCGGATGCATGCTAATACCAACTGTGCTTCTGATATTGTTGGCTCGGTGCTCACTTTGGAATATCTGTTTCATTTTCTTTGGAGTTATTTCTGATCTTCCTTTCGATATTTGGGGCAAACGTTTGAACAAGACTGGCACTGGCTTCCTTAGCTAGGGTTGAGTGTTCAACTGCCATCTG
This sequence comes from Proterorhinus semilunaris, assembly GCA_021464625.1. Lineage (NCBI taxonomy): Eukaryota > Metazoa > Chordata > Actinopteri > Gobiiformes > Gobiidae > Proterorhinus > Proterorhinus semilunaris. Next base: position 295,797 of record JAJBBP010000043.1, on the reverse strand, counting down.
ACATTTCTGCTGAAGCAGAGTGGCGCAGCGGAAGCGTGCTGGGCCCATAACCCAGAGGTCGATGGATCGAAACCATCCTCTGCTAGTCTTTGGTGCCAGTGTATCATATGGAGTAGTTGCTGTCTCTGTGGACACATTGGTCCTTCAGAAAAGCTAGAATATTTTTCAAAAACTGTGCGCCATGCAACGCTAATCTCACAAGGAAGATTTTGGAGAAGTCATTTTGGTCTGGTGCCTTTTTACAATGAGGCCCATTTGCAGAAACTCCTCTACTAATAAGAAATGTTTTCAGAAAACACAATCATTCCTTGGAAATGCTCACATACGACGTTATACGCAGTGAGGCCCTTTGCCATCTCATCGACAACTGTTTCAGCCGTGATCGTATAGAGGTTAGTACTCTGCGTTGTGGCCGCAGCACCCCCGGTTCGAATCCGGGTCACGGCATTAGTGATCAATTGCTCAAAGGCAATGCTGTCTTGTTTATTTGCAGTATAATTGTTTCAACCAGAAACTGATAGTCCAAAGCTTTCAACCTCTAAGAGTTTTTTTTAATTCCTAAGAGCAACCGTTACCTTTAAATATGTGCTGGGTTTTGACCGGTCGGTGTGTGTTTTTAAACTGAATATGGCAGGTAGCCAAACATTTTGTCAGTAGTGCTTTTTCAAGTGTTCAGTTCTACCAAAATAGGCCTAGCATGTGATAATGACTTATCTGAATATATCCATGCAGGGCTCGTCCGCCATTCGGACTCTGGCCCTCTCGCTCTTTAAGGGAGAATCATACCCCTAGACCAACAAGCCTCAAACTTCTGAGCAAAGGACACACATTATTCACTATCGCCAACCTTTGATATGAGTCAAAAGTCAAAATTTAAGCCAAACCCAAGAAATAAGTGTAGCTCCTCTTTCTAACTGCTGCATTAGTTGAACGCCTGTGTAGACTTTTCAAGTTCAGTCTGTCTTTGTTCAAATTTACAATTCGCCTTCGAGCCAAAGGAACCTACACTCCTCTACCAAGTGAGCTAACGGAGGCACACAAAAGCACTATTTGATTCAAACACACTGGCATAGATAATGCAAAAAATTAAAATTAAAGATGTACAAACATAACTGTAGAAAGAGAACACTCTTGAGTGTTTCAGGTTTTTATTCAAGACTGAACTTCCTCTTTCAGCACCAGAGAGGGGGTATCTGGATTTGAACCAGAGACCTCTTGATCTGCAGTCAAATGCTCTACCACTGAGCTACACCCCCACTGTTCTGTAGGTAGTTTTATACCGATGGATTGATACAACTATCAATCTTTTGCCTTGAATGGGCTCAAGCTGGGTCATTCCTTGTCGAAACAACAACCTTACTCTTAATCTTTTTCCATGTGATCAAACACACTAACCGTTGATACAGTATGTCCCGTTATATAAGACACCAATACTATGGTGACAATTAACACCTAACATTCCATAATAGTGCAAGGCCAGAAGATTGTTATTTATACAAGCTGATTTGATACAGCCAACATTAGTCGAGTCATTGGACATGACTGTCTAGGCTTTAAAAGGTCAGTCTGCCTTTGAGTCAACTGGAAAATTCTCCTTCGAGCCGGATTTGAACCAGCGACCTAAGGATGTCTACTTAGGAACCTACAGTCCTCCGCTCTACCAACTGAGCTATCGAAGGTTCTTTCTGCAGTATTTTGAGAATCAACAATTTCTCTGAAACATCATAAAAAAAATGTTTAATTGAAAATGTAACAAACCCAACTGCTGAAAGAGGAGACTGTTTCGGATGCATGCTAATACCAACTGTGCTTCTGATATTGTTGGCTCGGTGCTCACTTTGGAATATCTGTTTCATTTTCTTTGGAGTTATTTCTGATCTTCCTTTCGATATTTGGGGCAAACGTTTGAACAAGACTGGCACTGGCTTCCTTAGCTAGGGTTGAGTGTTCAACTGCCATCTGACATTTCTGCTGAAGCAGAGTGGCGCAGCGGAAGCGTGCTGGGCCCATAACCCAGAGGTCGATGGATCGAAACCATCCTCTGCTAGTCTTTGGTGCCAGTGTATCCTATGGAGTAGTTGCTGTCTCTGTGGACACATTGGTCCTTCAGAAAAGCTAGACTATTTTTCAAAAACTGTGCGCCATGCAACGCTAATCTCACAAGGAAGATTTTGGAGAAGTCATTTTGGTCTGGTGCCTTTTTACAATGAGGCCCATTTGCACAAACTCCTCTACTAATAAGAAATGTTTTCAGAAAACACAATCATTCCTTGGAAATGCTCACATACGACGTTATACGCAGTGAGGCCCGTTGCCATCTCATCGACAACTGTTTCAGCCGTGATCGTATAGAGGTTAGTACTCTGCGTTGTGGCCGCAGCACCCCCGGTTCGAATCCGGGTCACGGCATTAGTGATCAATTGCTCAAAGGCAATGCTGTCTTGTTTATTTGCAGTATAATTGTTTCAACCAGAAACTGATAGTCCAAAGCTTTCAACCTCTAAGAGTTTTTTTTAATTCCTAAGAGCAACCGTTACCTTTAAATATGTGCTGGGTTTTGACCGGTCGGTGTGTGTTTTTAAACTGAATATGGCAGGTAGCCAAACATTTTGTCAGTAGTGCTTTTTCAAGTGTTCAGTTCTACCAAAATAGGCCTAGCATGTGATAATGACTTATCTGAATATATCCATGCAGGGCTCGTCCGCCATTCGGACTCTGGCCCTCTCGCTCTTTAAGGGAGAATCATACCCCTAGACCAACAAGCCTCAAACTTCTGAGCAAAGGACACACATTATTCACTATCGCCAACCTTTGATATGAGTCAAAAGTCAAAATTTAAGCCAAACCCAAGAAATAAGTGTAGCTCCTCTTTCTAACTGCTGCATTAGTTGAACGCCTGTGTAGACTTTTCAAGTTCAGTCTGTCTTTGTTCAAATTTACAATTCGCCTTCGAGCCAAAGGAACCTACACTCCTCTACCAAGTGAGCTAACGGAGGCACACAAAAGCACTATTTGATTCAAACACACTGGCATAGATAATGCAAAAAATTAAAATTAAAGATGTACAAACATAACTGTAGAAAGAGAACACTCTTGAGTGTTTCAGGTTTTTATTCAAGACTGAACTTCCTCTTTCAGCACCAGAGAGGGGGTATCTGGATTTGAACCAGAGACCTCTTGATCTGCAGTCAAATGCTCTACCACTGAGCTACACCCCCACTGTTCTGTAGGTAGTTTTATACCGATGGATTGATACAACTATCAATCTTTTGCCTTGAATGGGCTCAAGCTGGGTCATTCCTTGTCGAAACAACAACCTTACTCTTAATCTTTTTCCATGTGATCAAACACACTAACCGTTGATACAGTATGTCCCGTTATATAAGACACCAATACTATGGTGACAATTAACACCTAACATTCCATAATAGTGCAAGGCCAGAAGATTGTTATTTATACAAGCTGATTTGATACAGCCAACATTAGTCGAGTCATTGGACATGACTGTCTAGGCTTTAAAAGGTCAGTCTGCCTTTGAGTCAACTGGAAAATTCTCCTTCGAGCCGGATTTGAACCAGCGACCTAAGGATGTCTACTTAGGAACCTACAGTCCTCCGCTCTACCAACTGAGCTATCGAAGGTTCTTTCTGCAGTATTTTGAGAATCAACAATTTCTCTGAAACATCATAAAAAAAATGTTTAATTGAAAATGTAACAAACCCAACTGCTGAAAGAGGAGACTGTTTCGGATGCATGCTAATACCAACTGTGCTTCTGATATTGTTGGCTCGGTGCTCACTTTGGAATATCTGTTTCATTTTCTTTGGAGTTATTTCTGATCTTCCTTTCGATATTTGGGGCAAACGTTTGAACAAGACTGGCACTGGCTTCCTTAGCTAGGGTTGAGTGTTCAACTGCCATCTGACATTTCTGCTGAAGCAGAGTGGCGCAGCGGAAGCGTGCTGGGCCCATAACCCAGAGGTCGATGGATTGAAACCATCCTCTGCTAGTCTTTGGTGCCAGTGTATCATATGGAGTAGTCTCTGTGGACACATTGGTCCTTCAGAAAAGCTAGACTATTTTTCAAAAACTGTGCGCCATGCAACGCTAATCTGACAAGGAACCCGCAGAAGTCATTTTGGTCTGGTGCCTTTTTACAATGAGGCCCATTTGCACAAACTCCTCTACTAATAAGAAATGTTTTCAGAAAACACAATCATTACTTGGAAATGCTCACATACGACGTTATACGCAGTGAGGCCCTTTGCCATCTCATCGACAACTGTTTAAAATGAGTTACCTACAAAAAAGACCGCTGTCTTCTAGAGTACTCAACAGAAAATTATCAACTCTCTTCAGCAACTGCTACACAGTACACGTGTGGGCTCGTCCGGGAATTGAACCCGGGACCTCTCGCACCCAAAGCGAGAATCATACCCCTAGACCAACGAGCCTCAAGAGATCGGACCTGAATAGTTTTGGTACCCTACCAACACTTTCACACTGCAATTGAAGGCTTTCATGCTCACCCGTAAAAGGTGTTCGCTCCACCAACTGAGCTATCAATATATGGCAATTGTTCACATTTCCAAGTAGCCATACATTCAAAAAGACTCGTTCCATAATATCTCAAATGTGACATTTGGATATGCTTGAAAGTCTTATAGAAAACCGTGATCGCTCAACAAAATTTAAGGCTAGGTTCTAAGTAGGACATGAAGGATTATTAATTAACACTGGGTTTTAAAGGGGCTAGTGGAGCAATGGATAAAGCGTCTGACCATGGATGAGAAGATTCTAGGTTCTGTTCCTAGCTAGCTAGTCTGTATTTTTAGGCTGGAAATTGTCATTGACAAAAGGAAGATAACAAAATTGAGATTTGAGATGTTGGCGTGTTATTTGCCAATAAATTAAAATACATTGAATGTCCCACCTTCCTCTGTCCTGCTTTAAAAATGCTACAGCAAAGAGATTTTGACCATTTTCTGATGCTCTGCTTAACAGTGGGGCTGTAAATACATGTGAAAGAAAAGCATTATACAATTACATTGCAGTACATGCATTCACTAACTTTCCTCTATCCTACAACTCAAATGCTACACCAAGGCGACTCAAGTTCTTATCCAAAGTTTGGCCTCTTCTGAAACATGGAATTGAACTCTTTGCATTTTTATAATTTGCTGCATCTTGTTTTTCTGCCGACTGGCCTTTTTATTTAGTTTTAGTATCGGACAATGGATGCAAATTAGCCCATGGCTACATTCCGGTGTGGTGTGTTCATAAACATGCACTGTCAACTACCAAATAAACCAATAAACAAATACATTCCCACAGAATTATCACACATTAAAAACAAAACTGTGGAAATCCACAGCCGTGATCGTATAGAGGTTAGTACTCTGCGTTGTAGCCGCAGCAACCCCGGTTTGAATCCGGGTCACGGCATTAGTGATCAATTCCTCAAAGGCAATGCTGTCTCGTTTATTTGCAGTACAATTGTTTCAACCAGAAACTGATAGTCCAAAGCTTTCAAGCTCTAAGAGTTTTTTTTAATTCCTAAGAGCAACCGTTACCTTTAAATATGTGCTGGGTTTTGACCGGTTGGTGTGTGTTTTTAAACTGAATATGGCAGGTAGCCAAACATTTTGTCAGTAGTGCTTTTTCAAGTGTTCAGTTCTACCAAAATAGGCCTAGCATGTGATAATGACTTATCTGAATATATCCATGCAGGGCTCGTCCGCCATTCGGACTCAGGCCCTCTCGCTCTTTAAGGGAGAATCATACCCCTAGACCAACGAGCCTCAAACTTCTGAGCAAAGGACACACATTATTCACTATCGCCAACCTTTGATATGAGTCAAAAGTCAAAATTTAAGCCAAACCCAAGAAATAAGTGTAGCTCCTCTTTCTGACTGCTGCATTAGTTGAACGCCTGTGTAGACTTTTCAAGTTCAGTCTGTCTTTGTTCAAATTTAAAATTCGCCTTCGAGCCAAAGGAACCTACACTCCTCTACCAAGTGAGCTAACGGAGGCACACAAAAGCACTATTTGATTCAAACACACTGGCATAGATAATGCAAAAAATTAAAATTAAAGATGTACAAACATAACTGTAGAAAGAGAACACTCTTGAGTGTTTCAGGTTTTTATTCAAGACTGAACTTCCTCTTTCAGCACCAGAGAGGGGGTATCCGGATTTGAACCAGAGACCCCTTGATCTGCAGTCAAATGCTCTACCACTGAGCTACACCCCCACTGTTCAGAAGGTAGTTTTATACCGATGGATTGATACAACTATCAATCCTTTTGCCTTGAATGGGCTCAAGCTGGGTCATTCCTTGTCGGAACAACAAACTTACTCTCAATCTTTTTCCATGTGATCAAACACACTAACCGTTGATACAGTATGTCCCGTTATATAAGACACCAATACTATGGTGACAATTAACACCTGACATTCCATAATAGTGCAAGGCCAGAAGATTGTTATTTATACAAGCTGATTTGATACAGCCTACATTAGTCGAGTCATTGGACATGACTGTCTAGGCTTTAAAAGGTCTTTGAGTCAACTGGAAAATTCTCCTTCGAGCCGGATTTGAACCAGCGACCTAAGGATGTCTACTTAAGAACCTACAGTCCTCCGCTCTACCAACTGAGCTATCGAAGCATCTTTCTGCTGCATTTTGAGAATCAACAATTTCTCTGAAACATCATAAAAAAATGTTTAATTGAAAATGTAACAAACCCAACTGCTGAAAGAGGAGACTGTTTCGGATGCATGCTAATACCAACTGTGCTTCTGATATTGTTGGCTCTGTGCTCACTTTGGAATATCTGTTTCATTTTCTTTGGAGTTATTTCTGATCTTCCTTTCGATATTTGGGGCAAACGTTTGAACAAGACTGGCACTGGCTTCCTTAGCTAGGGTTGAGTGTTCAACTGGCATCTGACATTTCTGCTGAAGCAGAGTGGCGCAGCGGAAGCGTGCTGGGCCCATAACCCAGAGGTCGATGGATCGAAACCATCCTCTGCTAGTCTTTGGTGCCAGTCCCATATGGAGTAGTTGCTCTCTCTGTGGACACATTGGTCCTTCAGAAAAGCTAGACTATATTTCAAAAAGTGTGCGCCATGCAACGCTAATCTCACAAGGAAGATCTTGGAGAAGTCATTTTGGTCTGGTGCCTTTTTACAATGAGGCCCATTTGCCCAAACTCCTCTACTAATAAGAAATGTTTTCAGAAAACACAATCATTCCTTGGAAATGTTCACATACGACGTTATACGCAGTGAGGCCCTTTGCCATCTCATCGACAACTGTTTCAAATGAGTTACCTACAAAAAAGACCGCTGTCTTCTAGAGTACTCAACAGAAAATTATCAACTCTCTTCAGCAACTGCTACACAGTACACGTGTGCGCTCGTCCGGGAATTGAACCCGTGACCTCTCGCACCCGAAGCGAGAATCATACCCCTAGACCAACGAGCCTCAAGGGACCATACCTGAATAGTTTTGGTACCCTACCAACACTTTCACACTGCAATTGAAGGCTTTCATGCTCACCCGTAAAAGGTGTTCGCTGCACCAACTGAGCTATCAATATATGGCAATTGTTCACATTTCCAAGTAGCCATACATTCAAAAAGACTCGTTCCATAATATCTCAAATGTGACATTTGGATATGCTTGAAAGTCTTATAGAAAACCGTGATCGCTCAACAAAAATTAAGGCTAGGTTCTAAGTAGGACATGAAGGATTTTTAATTAACACTGGGTTTTAAAGGGGCTAGTGGAGCAATGGATAAAGCGTCTGACCTTGGATGAGAAGATTCTAGGTTCTGTTCCTAGCTAGCTAGTCTGTATTTTTAGGCTGGAAATTGTCATTGACAAAAGGAAGATAACAAAATTGAGATTTGAGATGCTGGCGTGTTATTTGCCACTAAATTAAAATACATTGAATGTCCCACCTTCCTCTGTCCTGCTTTAAAAATGCTACAGCAAAGAGATTTTGACCATTTTCTGATGCTCTGCTTAACAGTGGGGCTGTAAATACATGTGAAAGAAAAGCATTATACAATTACATTGCAGTACATGCATTCACTAACTTTCCTCTATCCTACAACTCAAATGCTACACCAAGGCGACTCAAGTTCTTATCCAAAGTTTGGCCTTTTCTGAAACATGGAATTGAACTCTTTGCATTTTTATAATTTGCTGCATCTTGTTTTTCTGCCGACTGGCCTTTTTATTTAGTTTCAGTATCGGACAATGGATGCAAATTAGCCCATGGCTACATTCCGGTGTGGTGTGTTCATAAACATGCACTGTCAACTACCAAATAAACCAATAAACAAATACATTCCCACAGAATGATCACACATTAAAAACAAAACTGTGGAAATCCACAGCCGTGATCGTATAGAGGTTAGTGCTCTGCGTTGTGGCCGCAGCAACCCCGGTTCGAATCCGGGTCACTGCATTAGTGATCAATTCCTCAAAGGCAATGCTGTCTCGTTTATTTGCAGTACAATTGTTTCAACCAGAAACTGATAGTCCAAAGCTTTCAAGCTCTAAGAGTTTTTTTTAATTCCTAAGAGCAACCGTTACCTTTAAATATGTGCTGGGTTTTGACCGGTCGGTGTGTGTTTTTAAACTGAATATGGCAGGTAGCCAAACATTTTGTCAGTAGTGCTTTTTCAAGTGTTCAGTTCTACCAAAATAGGCCTAGCATGTGATAATGACTTATCTGAATATATCCATGCAGGGCTCGTCCGCCATTCGGACTCTGGCCCTCTCGCTCTTTAAGGGAGAATCATACCCCTAGACCAACGAGCCTCAAACTTCTGAGCAAAGGACACACATTATTCACTATCGCCAACCTTTGATATGAGTCAAAAGTCAAAATTTAAGCCAAACCCAAGAAATAAGTGTAGCTCCTCTTTCTGACTGCTGCATTAGTTGAACGCCTGTGTAGACTTTTCAAGTTCAGTCTGTCTTTGTTCAAATTTAAAATTCGCCTTCGAGCCAAAGGAACCTACACTCCTCTACCAAGTGAGCTAACGGAGGCACACAAAAGCACTATTTGATTCAAACACACTGGCATAGATAATGCAAAAAATTAAAATTAAAGATGTACAAACATAACTGTAGAAAGAGAACACTCTTGAGTGTTTCAGGTTTTTATTCAAGACTGAACTTCCTCTTTCAGCACCAAAGAGGGGGTATCTGGATTTGAACCAGAGACCTCTTGATCTGCAGTCAAATGCTCTACCACTGAGCTACACCCCCACTGTTCTGAAGGTAGTTTTATACCGATGGATTGATACAACTATCAATCCTTTTGCCTTGAATGGGCTCAAGCTGGGTTATTCCTTGTCGGAACAACAAACTTACTCTTAATCTTTTTCCATGTGATCAAACACACTAACCGTTGATACAGTATGTCCCGTTATATAAGACACCAATACTATGGTGACAATTAACACCTGACATTCCATAATAGTGCAAGGCCAGAAGATTGTTATTTAAACAAGCTGATTTGATACAGCCTACATTAGTCGAGTCATTGGACATGACTGTCTAGGCTTTAAAAGGTCAGTCTGCCTTTGAGTCAACTGGAAAATTCTCCTTCGAGCCGGATTTGAACCAGCGACCTAAGGATGTCAACTGAGCTATCGAAGGTTCTTTCTGCTGCATTTTGAGAATCAACAATTTCTCTGAAACATCATAAAAAAAATGTTTAATTGAAAATGTAACAAACCCAACTGCTGAAAGAGGAGACTGTTTCGGATGCATGCTAATACCAACTGTGCTTCTGATATTGTTGGCTCGGTGCTCACTTTGGAATATCTGTTTCATTTTCTTTGGAGTTATTTCTGATCTTCCTTTCGATATTTGGGGCAAACGTTTGAACAAGACTGGCACTGGCTTCCTTAGCTAGGGTTGAGTGTTCAACTGCCATCTGACATTTCTGCTGAAGCAGAGTGGCGCAGCGGAAGCGTGCTGGGCCCATAACCCAGAGGTCGATGGATCGAAACCATCCTCTGCTAGTCTTTGGTGCCAGTGTATCCTATGGAGTAGTTGCTGTCTCTGTGGACACATTGGTCCTTCAGAAAAGCTAGACTATTTTTCAAAAACTGTGCGCCATGCAACGCTAATCTCACAAGGAAGATTTTGGAGAAGTCATTTTGGTCTGGTGCCTTTTTACAATGAGGCCCATTTGCACAAACTCCTCTACTAATAAGAATTTTTTTCAGAAAACACAATCATTACTTGGAAATGTTCACATACGACGTTATACGCAGTGAGGCCCTTTGCCATCTCATCGACAACTGTTTCAAATGAGTTACCTACAAAACAGACCGCTGTCTTCTAGAGTACTCAACAGAAAATTATCAACTCTCTTCAGCAACTGCTACACAGTCCACGTGTGGGCTCCTCCGGGAATTGAACCCGGGACCTCTCGCACCCGAAGCAAGAATCATACCCCTAGACCAACGAGCCTCAAGGGACCATACCTGAATAGTTTTGGTACCCTACCAACACTTTCACACTGCAATGGAAGGCTTTCATGCTCACCCGTAAAAGGTGTTCGCTCCACCAACTGAGCTATCAATATATGGCAATTGTTCACATTTCCAAGTAGCCATACATTCAAAAAGACTCGTTCCATAATATCTCAAATGTGACATTTGGATATGCTTGAAAGTCTTTTAGAAATCCATGATCGCTCAACAAAATTTAAGGCTAGGTTCTAAGTAGGACATGAAGGAATTTTAATTAACACTGGGTTTTAAAGGGGCTAGTGGAGCAATGGATAAAGCGTCTGACCATGGATGAGAAGATTCTAGGTTCTGTTCCTAGCTAGCTAGTCTGTATTTTTAGGCTGGAAATTGTCATTGACAAAAGGAAGATAACAAAATTGAGATTTGAGATGTTGGCGTGTTATTTGCCACTAAATTAAAATACATTGAATGTCCCACCTTCCTCTGTCCTGCTTTAAAAATGCTACAGCAAAGAGATTTTGACCATTTTCTGATACTCTGCTTAACAGTGGGGCTGTAAATACATGTGAAAGAAAAGCATTATACAATTACATTGCAGTACATGCATTCACTAACTTTCCTCTATCCTACAACTCAAATGCTACACCAAGGCGACTCAAGTTCTTATCCAAAGTTTGGCCTCTTCTGAAACATGGAATTGAACTCTTTGCATTTTTATAATTTGCTGCATCTTGTTTTTCTGCCGACTGGCCTTTTTATTTAGTTTCAGTGTCGGACAATGGATGCAAATTAGCCCATGGCTACATTCCGGTGTGGTGTGTTCATAAACATGCACTGTCAACTACCAAATCAACCAATAAACAAATACATTCCCACAGAATGATCACACATTAAAAACAAAACTGTGGAAATCCACAGCCGTGATCGTATAGAGGTTAGTACTCTGCGTTGTGGCTGCAGCAACCCCGGTTCGAATCCGGGTCATGGCATTAGTGATCAATTCCTCAAAGGCAATGCTGTCTCGTTTATTTGCAGTACAATTGTTTCAACCAGAAACTGATAGTCCAAAGCTTTCAAGCTCTAAGAGTTTTTTTTAATTCCTAAGAGCAACCGTTACCTTTAAATATGTGCTGGGTTTTGACCGGTCGGTGTGTGTTTTTAAACTGAATATGGCAGGTAGCCAAATATTTTGTCAGTAGTGCTTTTTCAAGTGTTCAGTTCTACCAAAATAGGCCTAGCATGTGATAATGACTTATCTGAATATATCCATGCAGGGCTCGTCCGCCATTCGGACTCAGGCCCTCTCGCTCTTTAAGGGAGAATCATACCCCTAGACCAACGAGCCTCAAACTTCTGAGCAAAGGACACACATTATTCACTATCGCCAACCTTTGATATGAGTCAAAAGTCAAAATTTAAGCCAAACCCAAGAAATAAGTGTAGCTCCTCTTTCTGACTGCTGCATTAGTTGAACGCCTGTGTAGACTTTTCAAGTTCAGTCTGTCTTTGTTCAAATTTAAAATTCGCCTTCGAGCCAAAGGAACCTACACTCCTCTACCAAGTGAGCTAACGGAGGCACACAAAAGCACGATTTGATTCAAACACACTGGCATAGATAATGCAAAAAACTCAAATTAAAGATGTACAAACATAACTGTAGAAAGAGAACACTCTTGAGTGATCAGGATTTTATTCAAGACTGAACTTCCTCTTTCAGCACCAGAGAGGGGGTATCTGGATTTGAACCAGAGACCTCTTGATCTGCAGTCAAATGCTCTACCACTGAGCTACACCCCCACTCTTCTGAAGGTAGTTTTATACCGATGGATTGATACAACTATCAATCCTTTTGCCTTGAATGGGCTCAAGCTGGGTCATTTCTTGTCGGAACAACAAACTTACTCTTAATCTTTTTCCATGTGATCAAACACACTAACCGTTGATACAGTATGTCCCGTTATATAAGACACCAATACTATGGTGACAATTAACACCTGACATTCCATAATAGTGCAAGGCCAGAAGATTGTTATTTATACAAGCTGATTTGATACAGCCAACATTAGTCGAGTCATTGGACATGACTGTCTAGGCTTTAAAAGGTCAGTCTGCCTTTGAGTCAACTGGAAAATTCTCCTTCGAGCCGGATTTGAACCAGCGACCTAAGGATGTCTACTTAGGAACCTACAGTCCTCCGCTCTACCAACTGAGCTATCGAAGGTTCTTTCTGCTGCATTTTGAGAATCAACAATTTCTCTGAAACATCATAAAAAAAATGTTTAATTGAAAATGTAACAAACCCAACTGCTGAAAGAGGAGACTGTTTCGGATGCATGCTAATACCAACTGTGCTTCTGATATTGTTGGCTCGGTGCTCACTTTGGAATATCTGTTTCATTTTCTTTGGAGTTATTTCTGATCTTCCTTTCGATATTTGGGGCAAACGTTTGAACAAGTCTGGCACTGGCTTCCTTAGCTAGGGTTGAGTGTTCAACTGCCATCTGACATTTCTGCTGAAGCAGAGTGGCGCAGCGGAAGCGTGCTGGGCCCATAACCCAGAGGTCGATGGATTGAAACCATCCTCTGCTAGTCTTTGGTGCCAGTGTATCATATGGAGTAGTTGCTGTCTCTGTGGACACATTGGTCCTTCAGAAAAGCTAGACTATATTTCAAAAACTGTGGGCCATGCAACGCTAATCTCACAAGGAAGATTTTGGAGAAGTCATTTTGGTCTGGTGCCTTTTTACAATGAGGCCCATTTGCACAAACTCCTCTACTAATAAGAATTTTTTTCAGAAAACACAATCATTACTTGGAAATGTTCACATACGACGTTATACGCAGTGAGGCCCTTTGCCATCTCATCGACAACTGTTTCAAATGAGTTACCTACAAAACAGACCGCTGTCTTCTAGAGTACTCAACAGAAAATTATCAACTCTCTTCAGCAACTGCTACACAGTCCACGTGTGGGCTCCTCCGGGAATTGAACCCGGGACCTCTCGCACCCGAAGCGAGAATCATACCCCTAGACCAACGAGCCTCAAGGGACCACTCCTGAATAGTTTTGGTACCCTACCAACACTTTCACACTGCAATGGAAGGCTTTCATGCTCACCCGTAAAAGGTGTTCGCTCCACCAACTGAGCTATCAATATATGGCAATTGTTCACATTTCCAAGTAGCCATACATTCAAAAAGACTCGTTCCATAATATCTCAAATGTGACATTTGGATATGCTTGAAAGTCTTTTAGAAATCCATGATCGCTCAACAAAATTTAAGGCTAGGTTCTAAGTAGAAGATTCTAGGTTCTGTTCCTAGCTAGCTAGTCTGTATTTTTAGGCTGGAAATTGTCATTGACAAAAGGAAGATAACAAAATTGAGATTTGAGATGTTGGCGTGTTATTTGCCACTAAATTAAAATACATTGAATGTCCCACCTTCCTCTGTCCTGCTTTAAAAATGCTACAGCAAAGAGATTTTGACCATTTTCTGATACTCTAGTTAACAGTGGGGCTGTAAATACATGTGAAAGAAAAGCATTATACAATTACATTGCAGTACATGCATTCACTAACTTTCCTCTATCCTACAACTCAAATGCTACACCAAGGCGACTCAAGTTCTTATCCAAAGTTTGGCCTCTTCTGAAACATGGAATTGAACTCTTTGCATTTTTATAATTTGCTGCATCTTGTTTTTCTGCCGACTGGCCTTTTTATTTAGTTTCAGTGTCGGACAATGGATGCAAATTAGCCCATGGCTACATTCCGGTGTGGTGTGTTCATAAACATGCACTGTCAACTACCAAATCAACCAATAAACAAATACATTCCCACAGAATGATCACACATTAAAAACAAAACTGTGGAAATCCACAGCCGTGATCGTATAGAGGTTAGTACTCTGCGTTGTGGCCGCGGCAACCCCGGTTCGAATCCGGGTCATGGCATTAGTGATCAATTCCTCTAAGGCAATGCTGTCTCGTTTATTTGCAGTATAATTGTTTCAACCAGAAACTGATAGTCCAAAGCTTTCAAGCTCTAAGAGTTTTTTTTAATTCCTAAGAGCAACCGTTACCTTTAAATATGTGCTGGGTTTTGACCGGTCGGTGTGTGTTTTTAAACTGAATATGGCAGGTAGCCAAACATTTTGTCAGTAGTGCTTTTTCAAGTGTTCAGTTCTACCAAAATAGGCCTAGCATGTGATAATGACTTATCTGAATATATCCATGCAGGGCTCGTCCGCCATTCGGACTCAGGCCCTCTCGCTCTTTAAGGGAGAATCATACCCCTAGACCAACGAGCCTCAAACTTCTGAGCAAAGGACACACATTATTCACTATCGCCAACCTTTGATATGAGTCAAAAGTCAAAATTTAAGCCAAACCCAAGAAATAAGTGTAGCTCCTCTTTCTGACTGCTGCATTAGTTGAACGCCTGTGTAGACTTTTCAAGTTCAGACTGTCTTTGATCAAATTTAAAATTCGCCTTCGAGCCAAAGGAACCTACACTCCTCTACCAAGTGAGCTAACGGAGGCACACAAAAGCACTATTTGATTCAAACACACTGGCATAGATATTGCAAAAAAGTCAAATTAAACATGTACAAACATAATATCCTCAAATAGACTGTAATCGCCTAAACACATTAAAAGAACAACAAAATAGCAGCAGTTATACATTATCTTTCTTTCTGTCACTGAAAACATTGGTGTTTTTCCTTCTTATTAGGCAATGCTCATCGGGCTTGGTTGTGCTTTGAGGGCCGGATTGAAGGGATAGTTTGCCCATGCTTGATCTAAGTCATTGGCATCTTAGCTGAACCTCCTCACCTTCATTCTGAAACACAATGTAACTGGGACATTAATGGAGGATTTTACTGAAGCTGTTAAGGTTATGGAGCCCTGATCCTTCCACCATCCCACGTAGCAAGTACATGCTGGAGAAAGCGATTAAAGACTTTGTGGTAAAACCAGAATACCATCACTATTGTGTAGTGTACGGCTCTTAAATTACATTGGCAAACCTATGCCAGAGGACAGTCAAAGTGTAATGTCTGCTTGTCGACCCAAACTGTAAGTCAGAATATAGAGATGGGAAATGTCTTAATTTGTTTACCTTTGCGGGATCAGCTCCAGAGAAAATCAACCCATTATGAATAACGTGTCATCAAAACAGAGACAATATTACTGATGTCTGTGATAGGAAGGTGTACAAGCATCTGAAATTTGTAGGTGATTTTTTTGTGACTCTGTCATTCAATTGTTAGGAGTGCCTGTGTTTCAGTCATTTAGCATCTGGCTATTACTATGCTTGGTAAATGAAGTACCTAAGAGACAACCAATAATGACCAGCTTCTTCAAACCTTTTGTAGAGTGTAAAGGTCTTGCACAAACTGGGCTTTCTTGGCATGATCCAAGGGGCACGGTGGACACAGATGGTAGAGCGGGTCGTCTCATGATCGGAAGGTCGGGGGTTTGAATCCCGCCTCCTGAAGGTGCATGCTGTCGTTGTGTCCTTGGCCAAGACACTTCACCCACCTTGCCTCCAGTGTCTGCGTACATTGGTGTATGAATGGGTGAGTGGATCCTTACTGTAAAGCGCTTTGAGTGCCTAATAGGTGGAAAAGCGCTATATAAGTTGAGACCATTTACCATTTACCATGATCCAGCAGATAAATCCATCACAACTGCAAAGGAATATGCATTGTGTGCAATTTGTGATGCAGTAACATGACCCCATTCCAAAATTTGTAACAGTTCAATGGAGCGTATGGCTTAGTCACAGTCTTCATCCAGATAAACAATTCAGAAAAGGCAAAGGGACTGGTGGTGGTGGCGCCCGGAAGTAAGGGATGCCGTCAAGCTGAAGAAGGAGTCCTATCTGGCCTTGTTGGCTTGTGGGACTCCGGAGGCAGCTGAGAGGTACCGGCAGGCCAAGCGTGCTGCAGCTCGTGCAGTCGCAGAGGCAAAAACTCGGGTCTGGGAGGAGTTTGGAGAAGCCATGGAGGAGGACTATCGGTCGGCCTCGAAGAGATTCTGGCAAACCATCCGGCGCCTCAGGAGGGGGAAGCAGTGCTTCACCAACACTGTTTACAGTGCGGGTGGGGGGCTGCTGACCTCGACTGGGGAGGTGGTCGGGCGGTGGAAGGAGTACTTCGAGGATCTCCTCAATCCCACCGTCACGTCTCCCGATGAGGAGGCAGAGGCTGGGGACCCGGAGGGGGGCTCGTCCATCACCCAGGCTGAAGTCACCGAGGTGGTTAGAAAGCTCCTCGGTGGCAAGGCCCCGGGGGTGGATGAGATTCGTCCCGGGTACCTTAAGTCTCTGGATGTTGTAGGGCTGTCTTGGCTGACACGTCTCTGCAACATCGCGTGGCGGTTGGGGACAGTGCCTCTGGATTGGCAGACCGGGGTGGTGGTCCCCCTCTTCAAGAAGGGGGATCGGAGAGTGTGCTCCAATTACAGAGGGATCACACTTCTCAGCCTCCCTGGTAAGGTCTATTCCAGGGTGCTGGAGAGGAGGATCCGGCCAATAGTCGAACCTCGGATTCAGGAGGAACAATGCGGTTTTCGTCCTGGTCGTGGAACACTGGACCAGCTCTATACCCTTCATCGGGTGCTCGAGGGTTTGTGGGAGTTCGCCCAACCAGTCCACATGTGCTTTGTGGACCTGGAGAAAGCGTTCGACCGTGTCCCTCGTGGTGCCCTGTGGGGGGTGCTTCGGGAGTATGGGGTACGGGGCCCTCTACTAAGGGCTGTCCGTTCCCTGTATAACCGTAGCAGGAGCTTGGTTCGCATTGCCGGCAGTAAGTCAGACCTGTTCCCGGTGCGTGTTGGGCTCCGCCAGGGCTGCCCTTTGTCACCGGTTCTGTTCATTACTTTTATGGACAGAATTTCTAGGCGCAGCCAGGGGCCGGAGGGTGTCCGGTTTGGGAACCTCAGAATCTCATCTCTGCTGTTTGCAGATGATGTTGTTCTGTTGGCTTCCTCAAATCAGGACCTCCAGCGCGCACTGGGGCGGTTTGCAGCCGAGTGTGAAGCGGCCGGGATGAGGATCAGCACCTCCAAATCTGAGGCCATGGTTCTCCACCGGAAAAAGGTGGCTTCCCCGCTTCAGGTCGGTGGGGTGTCCTTGCCTCAAGTGGAGGAGTTCAAGTATCTCGGGGTCGTGTTCACGAGTGAGGGACGGATGGAGCGTGAGATCGATAGACGGATCGGTGCGGCGTCAGCAGTGATGCGGTCGCTGTATCGGACCGTTGTGGTGAAGAGGGAGCTGAGCCAAGCGGCAAAACTCTCGATTTACCGATCGATCTACGTTCCCACCCTCACCTATGGTCATGAGATTTGGGTAATGACCGAAAGGACAAGATCGCGAATACAAGCGGCCGAAATGAGTTTCCTTCGCAGGGTGGCTGGGCGCACCCTTCGAGATCGGGTGAGGAGCTCAGTTACCCGGGAGGAGCTCGGATTCGAGCCGCTACTCCTCCACGTCGAAAGGAGCCAGCTGAGGTGGCTAGGGCATCTGTATCGGATGCCTCCTGGTCGCCTCCCTCGGGAGGTGTTCCAGGCATGTCCTATTGGGAGGAGGCCTCGTGGAAGGCCCAGGGCACGCTGGTGGGACTATGTCTCCGAGCTGGCCTGGTGTCGCCTCGGGGTCCCCCCAGAACAGCTGGAAGAGGTGTGCGTGGATCGGGAAGTCTGGGCATCTCTGCTGAGACTGCTGCCCCCGCGACCCGGCCCCGGATAAAGCGGAAGAAAATGGATGGATGGATGGCAAAGGGACTGTCAGAGTGTACCCTTCATAGGAGGACATGCCTGAACTTAGAGAACATAACAGTACTGTACGAAAAGCCAAAAGTAATGGACATAGTGTTCTGGGAATAAAGGGCCCATCTCCAATAGTTGCCTTACCGCATTTTGACCTCATCAACGATGTAGGTTGCTGTAGGTTTGTTGACAAATGTCAACTTCATGGTTTTATTGAACATTTAACAATCAGCCATAGTACATTGGGTTAAACACAGCAAGAGCAGATGCAAATGGTCTCAACTTATATAGCGCTTTTCCACCTACATTAGGCACTCAAAGCGCTTTACAGCAAGGAACCTCTCACCCATTCATACACCAATGTACACAGTCACTGGAGGCAAAGTGGGTGAAGTGTCTTGCCCAAGGACACAACGACAGCATGCACCTTCAGGAGGCAGGATTTGAACTCCTGACCTTCCGATCATTAGACAACCCCCTCTACCATCTGTGCCACCATCGCCCCTATGCACAATCAAGCCTCCAGTCCACATTCTATTGTAGAGAGCAAGTTTTGGAAAGCTCATGAATGGCAGAATTGGCTGTTGTAATATAGTTTACCATTTGGAAATACTTCCAAACAAGCATCTTTGTCATTAGGCATTGTTAGTGGAGGGTATGTAAGCCCAATGCATTCACACCTTCGTTCTCTGACTTCACTCACTTCCTGGTCCAGCTGGTATGTCAGTGTGTTCCTCACTTCTCCGAAGGACAGGTAAGCTCAAGATTTTAGTGCATTTAACTACTGTATGTATTGGCCCTAACTAGAGGTTTTGTAACTTAGCTCCGCGTTGTGGTAACGGTTCCACGATGTAGCCCCCATATGCTCTTTGTGCAGGGATGGTGTGCGTCTCGCTGTCATGACCCCACACCCGTGTGTTATGCCCCGCGTCCGATGGTATGTTTGGGATGGAGTTTCAGTATAATTCTACCAGTAAGGTCCGGTGCTAACTTTTAATTATTATTTCACGGGTGATCTGGCCTGCGCCGATACAACGATGGCGTTGTCCAAATGTGGTTGCCTTGTCTTTCTTTTAATCTCGGTTTACTCATGGACTTTTTATTTTTGGTTTTAAGAAACTTTGCCAAATTAAATTACGTTGAAGGCTGCCAGTCTGTGGTATGGAATGTGAACAAACGGTGAACCAAATTAACTTTTAACGATGAAAGAAAAACAGAACATATTTTTTGAAACGAAAACTAAATAAAACTTATATTTTGCTAAGGATGGACTCTGCCTGGGTCAGTCATAAACGAACCTGCCCTTTTCTCCAGGGGCGTTGTCAATTTTGGTTTATTTTGGCTTTCATCAGTGGCGGCTGGTGATGTGAAAACCAAGGGGGGCTGTTGCCTCTACCTACCTTCAATTATATTGTAAAAGATACTTATAAACATTGTTTTAAACTTCAAAAAGAAAGTTGTCTTTGGGGCATTTAATATTATTATTTTATGCAGAATATAATCAAAACTAAACTTATTTAGTTTTATTAAACTAAAAAATAAAGAAGTGTGGAATTAATTTATGCTTTTGGAAAATCTTTTTTCTGATGAAATGAAATCGTGTGTAAAGATATTCACTATACATATTTTTGTTTTGCACCACTGATTTGTGTTTTGTACCAACAGAACAAAGGCAGGAGGTGTTTCCTCTTTGATTTCATGGACAGTATTAGTCCCAGACCTGCTGTGGTTCCATGATGAGCCTCAGAGCCACAGGTTTAAACCTGAATAAACTGTCAGACCAATGATTAGGTCAGAAATCATGGGCGTAACTTCCTGAAGGACTGGTGTGGACATGTCCCCACCAACTTTGGCCTGGCAGGGACAGTCCCCACCAATATTTCACAACTTTCCCTTCTGAGCATTTACCTGTGTGGACAGTAGCTTGAGCGGCAGTGGCTGGGCAGAGTTCAGAGCGTCTTCGAGCTGCTGTAAATGAGTCCTGCTGCTCCACTGTGACGTGAGGGGCGTAGGGGGCACGTCTTCTCATTGGGCGATCTTTCACAAAGGCTTTACACTGATATTGGCGTGTTATGCTGGAGAGAGGACGGTCAGCATCACAACGCTTTTTGTTTTGTGTTAATTGGTGAAATATTTACGGAAATATTCACATTTTCGGGTTGCAACTGCCCTACAGCAGGTTTATGGAGCTTATTTACGTTCGACGCATTTACATTAAAACACGCGATGTCTGAAGTTTAATTTGATCAAAAGGTTTTACTCAAAAACAATCAGAAAAGAGTTGTTGTGCTCTTTCCATTACTTAGTTTTATTGAAAAGTCAAGTGCAGGAGGAGAGGAGTGCAGTGTGTTCCTTCCATAGACTAAGCGCAGCAGTGAGGGGAGACAGACTCACGTACCAACGAAAACAAATACATGTATATATTAAAGTAAATTGGGATGTGGAGAAAAAGCTTTTTGTGGAGTGTCCCCACCAACATTGACACCAAACCTACGCCCTTGTCAGAAATAACTATGTGACTTACGTGTTTAGATGAGAGTCCTCCTCCGTAGCTCCTGGAGCTCCACCTGTTTCACTCAATGAATGAATGAATGAGTTCCCTCTTCTGTCGTAGCTCCTCACGGTCCTGAATCTTCTCTCCATCAAATGTCCACGTCCTGGGACATAACTGTCCAAGTCTGCGAGGGTTTTCCCAAAGTGAGAAATGAACAAGCAGTAGCTAAAGCAGACGAGCTAGTTAGCATCGTAATGCTACCTCCAGTAAAGTCCGTTTAGACGTCACTTCTGACTGAAGAAAGTTGTCAAAGTCCATTAGTTGGACAAAATCCTTTCACGTCCTCTCAGGAAACAACACGAAGATTCTCCGGTCTCTCAAATGAGAAGTTTTTCCTCCGATCGTCAGTGAGCTCAGAGCTGCTCCTCGCGTTTGTTTACAGTAGACGCCTCCTCTTTCACCTGTTATATCTCCGATGGCGCTCGGCCTCAGAGCCCATGGGAGATTTAACATTGCACGTCTCTGATTGGTTGAATTAATGATATGTAGGGACGTTTTTATACCATATCAGAGCGCCATTGGTTAGATTGTGAGGGCGCTGATCCTCGCCGCCCCAGGCATTAAACTACACATTTATGATGCTGTTACGGCACAGGATGAAGCTGGCAGACAAAATGACACGCTCCTTCCCCTCCGCCCCCCCTCCCTCCAGTGTATAAAACACCTGTACAGAAGAAAGTCATGATTTTGCTAAACTTAAAACTTTGATTAATTAATTTTTTTTATTTGCAAAAAATGATAGGAGGGACGGCGCCCCACCACCCATAATGGACCACCTGCCGCTGCGCTTTTATGTTATTTTAGAAATGCCCTACGCCTCCGTCTTGCCACACAAGCAAAGACTGACCATGCCTGTGACTCCCTTGAAAGTTATGTTAAATCTGTTCAGTCTTGGTGATGGTCAAATGACTTTTAATGTACACTCACTCCTACATTTGAGCAATAGTGTTGAGAACGTGGGTCCTCATGGGCTCAGTCGGGCTTTCATGTTTGAAAACTATCATGGATATTTGCTTAAACAAGTCAAAAGTAGTAATGCAGTCCCTCAGCAGATTTGTAAAAGAGTGGATGGTCCCGTGCACTGCCACAAATAGCTAAGGCTTGTGCATTGAATGATATGTCACCTGAAATTAAATATTTTTTCCAGGAAATTAACTCTACTAAGCATCAAGTAAGAAATGTTGCAAGATATGACAAAGTGACTGCTCTTGGGGTGCCAAAGTTAAGACATTTGTCTGAAAATGATGCAGCTGTATTACATGGTGTTTTTGGGGTAACCCCAGCCTCTATTGTTAGGTATTATTGCAGAATAGTTGTCAATGGAGAGGTCACAAAGACAAAGAACATGACTGTGTAGAGATTTTGAAAGATGGACACATATTCAAGAGTTCTTATTTTGTGTGTGCCAGTGACAATCTCCATCATCTATATGCAGTAGGCAAGTTTGGAAATTGCACAGTACAGAAACTAAGACATTCTAAGAATCTATCAATCTAGGGTTCAAAAACTTAAAAATGTTCAAATCTACTCAATATGAGTTCTATAGGATCGTAAGGAGACTGGCAGTGATAACTCAAATATGAGCGTAAGAAACCTCTAACTGTAATTGAGACACTGAAAACGACATAAGAAAAACTACAGTATTCAAAATGTTTAACATGTGAATTGCCTCAAATAAAACATGGGCGTGAACAAAAAAGTGTAAGTCCCTACAAAAATTATTTAGTTCTCATCAATAATTTGACCTCAGATATTTCAATACCGTCCTTCTAAGTGTCCATAAGTGCACTGAATCACGCGGTCCATTTCAGTTGAGTGCACCTAGTACTCACTAGTTGGTTGGTATTTTAGAGTTACTTTAATTGTTCTGTTCTTTTGGTGTGGTATCAGGCCTGACCCCCACAAAGCAGCAACATAAAGTGTCTCAGTAAAAAAAAAACAATCCTACAAACATGTGGGAAATCCTTTTTTATACTATCACCCTTCAAAGAACCAGGTGGTCTTCGGATTTGGAGCGTCCTTGCGTAGACATCCCAAGTGGCATCCAGTCCTTAGATGGCACCATAGCAAATTCCATCATCATGTGCAGTGCAATTAATTAATTTGTAAAATCAATTTGAAATCCCCTAAATTGAAGATTCTTTCCCATTCGTACCAAAAAATAGAACTTTAGATATCTACACAATTCTTATTGGCCAATAAACATTATAATCATTAAAAAAAAAACATTTCCGTGCAAATCAAATGACCTGTAAACAACTAATTGCGTACTACAAGCTCATGATGGGTCAACCACAACACGGCGCACATGGTGGGTTAGCTTTACCCTCACATGCAAGTGCGTTAGCTTAGGAAAGCACATGTGGGTGCGTTAGCTTACTTTTCACAGAGCAAACACGGCTAACAAATAATTAGCATCTCATAATAGTCATATTGTTCACAAAATAGCATATCCTGACTGGTTTTACATCTCGAAAGTACTTTGAATCACATTTCACAATAGCAAAAGTATAAGGATTTTCTTCAACAAAAATACATTCAATATCCTCATCTCAACTTCCACAACACCGATGTGCATCTACAAAACAAATGTAATGCTCCAAACCATGTTTCAAAGAGCTATTTTACTCATCGAAACAGGGAGGATGTAAATGTACCTCTGTGGTGCAGGTGGTAGAGCAAGTCGTCTCGTGATTGGAAGGTCGTGGGTTCAAATCTCAGCTGTCATTGTGTCCTTGGGCAAGACACTTCACCCTACTTTTCTGTGTACATTGGTGTATGAATGAGAGAGTGAATGTGTGACTGGTTCCTTACTGTAAAGCGTTTTGGGCCTGATAAAGGTAGAAAAGTGCTATATACTGTAAGTTGAGTCCATTTACCATTTACCTCGCTCCGTGCAGTCAGATGCCGTGAAAGAAAGCTACCTAGTTCTAAACAGGAAGTTGCTGTGAGCAGATCTGTGGTGCATTCATGGTACATGGGAAAACTAATACCCAACCAATAAAACAATTCGATATAAAAATACAATACAATAATATGTTGGACAATAAAATAACCACGGGTTACACTATCATTTTCCAGCAGGCTTTGAAAGCGCTTTAATAGCAATGAAATAGTAAGATAGATGTGGTGTGTTGACATGCATGACACCCATGCATGTTCATTAATGTGCACTGTTCCAACCAAATAAACCATCCATCCATCCATTTTCTTCCACTTGTCCGTTGCCGGGTCGTGGGGGCAGCTGTTGGAGCTGCACCAGCCCCTATGGCTCCTCCTGCAGGTGTCGGGTCCACAGAAGGACCAAATAAACCAATAAAAAAAAAAAATATATTATAACATACAACGGTTAATGTAGTAGTCTTATAGCGCTTTTCCAGAGGCTCAAAGTCGCTCTTAGAACCAAAAATGTAACAGACAAGAAGCAATGTGATGCATTGTAGTTAGGGGTGGGACTTTTTCAAATTAATTTAGATTAATTAATTGCAAAAGGTTTAATGCGATTGAAAATATTAATCGAAAACAGTTTTTTTATATGGTGGTTTTGCACCATATAGCAGAAGCTATACCTTGGATCCAAACTTTGCACCCGAACCTGAATCCCAGGCGAGCAGCTGCACGTGCCATCTATCCATTCCCAGTGTGCGGTAAAGCTCGAGCAGAAACGATCCTCATATTGCGATTCATCATAAACCTTTGTAGCACGTATCCGTTTTTCACATCGTAATTGAACACTGTACAGGACGACGGATCAGAGTGTTTACGGTTCAGCCCTGCAGTTCTGTTTCCTGCTGACTACACTCTGTAACGCAAAGAGGCCTGGAACAGTTGTTCGGGTGATTTTCCCACATGACGCCTCGCTGATGGATGGGGCAAGGATCGGGCATGAGCGCAAGCTGTCAAATGTAGATAAAGTTCTCATGTTGGATTCAACGAAGAGCTATCAGTCAGAAACGCCATTAACGAATAGCTTTCAGTTAGAAACATCATTAAGGGAGAGCAATCAGTCAGAAACGCCATTAACAGAAAGCCATCAGTCAGAAACACTATATTTATACGGCTGCATTTATTTAATAAGACAAACAAGAGGACTGATCGACCTGAGCACAGCAAATTTATCTTAAGAACATGAGAGAATCAGCAGGCTCAGGTTTCAGAGATTTATTAATCTATAAAACATGATATGTGTTGGTAATGGAGGGATCAGACCACCCATGCTAATAGACTACATAAGATTTGCGCAAAGAAAATGTTTTTGTATAGGCCCAAATATGAGGCCTTTTTAATAAAGATAAAGACACGCCTTTCTGCAGGTGCTCTTCAAGGGTCCAGGTACAACATCCTAAGAGATTAGAGGAAGGAGGAGATTTCATTAAGCAGGGACAACAAGTCTAAAGGTTTTACAATTGTATACACACATTTTTGGAAAGCCCCTCTTTCCCAGATGTCAGAGTCTAGTATCTAGTATTTGGTGACTTAGCCTGGCCTTTGCCATCCATAAACTCCGGTCAATTATCATTTCCCTACATGTAGGTCTGGGTCTGATCTCAGTGGCTGCGTTTCATCGGTTGAATTTCCACCTACCATTCAGCGAGCGGGGGGTGTTGAAGGTGACTTCAAGTGGCAAACGCTAGCGATTGGGTCAAATCAGATCCAATCGTTTCCAACTTTAAAAAGGAGTTCATTTGTGTACTGAAGTGTACTGGATAATGAACTCAAATTATGGACCACCAGTACAGAACTTAAACAAATGTAAGCTAATTGTGCTAAATGGAAAACGGAAAGCAACAAACATGAACTAGAGTCTCTTTAACTTATAGTAACATATTAACTTATCGTAAAATAAAGAAACCTTTTTGTAATATAAACAGCCTGTCATTCTATAAAATATAACGAACCTGTGTGCCTTGTACTTTGTCAATCTGTATTTACTTAAATCTCCAGGTGAAACTCCTGGGGTTTAAAGCTAAAGTCAAATCAAAGTTAACCCTCGCCATGACACATGTACATGTTGTGGCCAATCAAATAATTATAAAATGTGTCTGCTTATTAGTTTAAGCAGACAATGTTGACTCATTCCTGTGATTTCGATGAAGATCAGACCACATTTAGTGACCAATTTAGGCAGAAATGTGAGAAATTCCATATGGTGTATTTACTTTTTCTTCCAACTGTATGCAAGCAGAAAATACAATAGCAGACTAGCCTGTCTGTCCATGGGAGTGGATCTCTCCTTCTGTGGTTCTCCTCAAGGTTTCTCTTTTCTCCGCCTGGGTTTTTGAGTTTTCCTCGCCGTGCTGGAGAGTCTAAGGACAGGGGACCCCCGAGCTGCTCGTCGCCACCCATTATGTTTGCCTGGATATTTGATTCTCCGGAACTTTACATTGTCTTATTTACTGCTCTGTTTTATTGCCTTAATGTTTGGTGCAGCCCTATGAGGCAACTCCTGTTGTGATATTGGGCTATACAAAACCATTGATTGATTGATTGATTAATAGAATACATACAGGAGATTACACGGAAAACTACAGCAAGGGGGGAAATAAATACTTGCCAAGCCTTTGTGGAATCTCAAGTGCAAAGACTGCACTGAATCTAGGACATACAAATAGACACTGAACAGTAAACATATAAACGTACATCCTCTGAACTCTATTTTTATTTGTAAAAATTGCTAAAATTGCCAATATTATCCAGCATGAATTCTGAATAACGGACAGAGCCACTGTGTATATTGTTAAAGCTCTTTATGCATAACAATAGTATTGGATGAACCAGATGTATTTTATGCATGTATAATCCTTGAGTCAGTTGAAGTAAAGTGTGCTCCTCTGTGAGACTCCTGAGCTGTTTGCAACGATAAAATGAATAATAAAAAGACACAATAAAATATGGATAAAAGACAGAGCGCAGGGAGGAGCGGAATGAAAGCGCTTCTGTTACGAGACTGTCTGCATTTGAGCACATTATCTCTCACAGTCAAGTTGAGGCAAAATAATAGGATTCCTTATACACCTGGATACTCGCCGGGCTTAGGAATGGAGACTTTGTCGTACAAATAAACAACATATTATTCTCACGAGAATTAACATAAATTAGTCACATTTCACCAAGCGCTTGCGTGTCTTGGTAATTAGTGCTGTACTCCGGGAGAAAAGCAAGGTAATGTTGAGTTCAAAGGAATGAGTTTCGTGCCAAAAAGGCTTTTCATATTGTAACAGTGAAGGTTTTCTTCATATCCGAATATCAAATTACATATAGTCTAGCGACGTCAAAATAAACAAAAGGTCTGGTGTGTTTGGTCTGCTGTGCTGCAATGAAGGAAAGAAATGTAAAGAAAGAAAAAGTCAGGTATATTTGCCTCCCCCACAGAGAAGAACCAGGGTCGAATTTCAACCCTATGGGCCAGGGGCAGGGACAGGGACAGGGACAGGGGCAGGGACAGGGACAGCGTTGCGGCACAGCCACTCAAAGAACTGCAGGTATCTTGAACTATAAAGTTCACGTGCTACAAGTTCATGTCATGGAGGGACAGTTCTACATACTGTATGTTTTCCCTGATCCTTATTTGTCAGGGATTGGGTCCAAATCTACCAGATTCATCTTCAGAATTAAAAATAATGACAAAATAATAATAGGCATTATTGTATTTGTGCTGAAGGTGTTGAACTTATGTGTTTTACCTTAAAATATCTATAATAACATAAAACACAAAGTCTTGACAGTTACCATATTTACTTGGCTGTCCACTGTGATTTGAAATGGTATGATCTTTATGACGTTGTCATGTCCCATGAGCGTAATCAATTAAATCAGTGGTTCCCAAACCTTTTGGAGCCGTGTACCCCCTGAAGCTTTGGGTGACAAGTCGCGTACCCCCTACTTTAACGCGATTGAAAACACTGAGAATATGTTTATTTCCTCCATTATTACAGTGAACTCAAGCAGTTTTTCCACATTCTGTATTGTTTTGCTCGTCTGGGTGATTAAGGCCATTAAGAATATGTAAATACAATAAACAAATGAAAATGCCACTTTTTTATATTTTTGGAAAACAGGCTGTTAGTGTGAATGGATAAAGCTGAGTGTTTAGCTTTGTCCCAGTGGACCAGGACTCTGCTGCTTTTGTCACTAATTCTAAACATCACACTCTGCACTCTGGCCCCGCCCCCTCAGTCGTACTGTCAAACCACCGGTACAGATTCAAATGTGCTGGTTTAAGCTTTTGTTAAAGCGAAGATCATGTATATGCAGGACAGAACCATCTGTGCACGAGCCACCGCACACCAGCTCGTAAACTTAGATGTATTTGTCCAACACACATCCACGGGTTTAGCAGCAGAGGAGGGGCCACGCTCGGATCAGAATGAGAAGAAAATTCCTGTTGTAAATGGAAGTCACCGTCAGTCTGACGGCTCACAGGCTCCTGACAGATATCACAGAAATTGCAACTCGATGGAACGTTGGCACTGCTGTTGTAGCGAGGGCCGACTCCGCCTCAGCCGCGCTCCTGGCCTCCGCGGAGTTTTACGCACTCGGGGCCAAAGCGGCTCTTGAGGTTCGGTTCTGGAGTGGACATGTTTAGGTCCAGGACAAGCTCATCCACGTCTGAATTAAAAGACTCTGTCGCTGTATACGCGCGTTTCCCGAGCAACGTCAATAGCAATCAGGCTGTGATCAACTTTTTTTTTTTCAAAAATTTCTTTGCGTACCCCCAGGGGTACGCGTACCACAGTTTGGGAACCCCTGTATTAAATGATCAGGTTATGTATGTTCACATAAATCACACATGTAATGTTGTGTTTTGTCTCTGTATTTCCTTGTTCATTACTAACTTTTGACCCTGCAGTCACGGCAAGGACGAGGGAAACACCAACAAGAGTTGTGCCATCGGCCAACAACCTCTGTTAACAGAGGACCGACACGGCTCCAGGACCAGCCCAGAAATGTGAACTGTGAAGCAGCATTGGGCATGGCATAAGGTTTGAAAATAGTTACTCTTTATTTTAAATAAAACGTTATTTAAGTGAGCTTTAATTGTCATTGTACAATTGTAAACTGCAGGGGTAAAACTTGGTCTCTTATATTAAACTTTCACCTGTAGATAAAAAAAAGAAATAATAATCTTCACAATATATAATTCTTATTAGCCTGGTTAGACCAGAATGATTCCGCTCCGTATTTTTTTATACATCTGGTAATCAGTCTGGACCCCCGCCCCCGGTGGCGGTATCCGCAAAATCAATCCGCTCCCGTGTAATCAGATTAGTTTATTTGCGTCACGTGTTGTCCTCGAGCAGCGTCACACACGGGACACTGAAGTCCCCTCAATAAGACAAGACAGTTGCATACAATTACAAGAAAACAGATAAAATCAATCATTAAAACATCAACATAAAAATGTATCAATGACAGTAAAAGGCAAGAGTGCAGATAAAATACTTTCAGTTTTCGTCTGCTCGGGTAAAAAGAGCTGTTTTCAGCCTAGTTTTTCAGAGTTGAGGCCTGTCTCACATCCTCATGAAGACTGTTCCAGATTTTAGCTGCATGAAACTGAACCGCAGCCTCACCGTGTTTATTATTGACTCTGGGAAGCACCAGGAGACCCCTCCCTGAAGTTCTCAGGGCCCGAGATGGTTCATACGGCTCTAACATGTCAGAGATGTACTTTGGTGCTAAACCATGAAAAGACTTGTACACAAGCAGAGCTGTTTTCCTCTTTTGTGAGGTTGTCTGCCACTTTATATTGGCAGACAACCTCACAAAAGAGAAAAGAGCCGCTTTGGACTCTTTCAAAATAGACAATTCTGTAGTTGTATAAAGTGCAGACAAAGGGGCGCCATTGTCATCTTAGATCGGGTGGAATATACAAACGAAGCTCACAGGCAACTTAACAACCCCAACTTCTACAGAAAGTTGAGCCACAATTCGACCTCAGAATATAAAAACAAAATCAAGAACAAACTGGACCAACTTTTTGAGGATGGAGACATTACCAAACCTGAGCATACCTACATGACGGTACAACATCCTGTCATACCTGTCTTCTACATGCTCCTCCATCTACTCAAACTAACTTTTTAAGCGACATCCCACAAAGTAACTACAGATGCGGCCACTGCACTCAGTGTAATTTTACACAAAAGACTAAAAGCTTCAATCATCCACGGACTGGGAAATCCTACCCCCTAAAGGGAACCATCCCATGTAATACAAACAATGTCATCTACATGCTCAAGTGTCCCTGCGGGCTTATGTTGGTAAAACAACAAGACCTTTAAAGACAAGAATCTCAGAACATCGATCTAATATACGTAACCATGACCCCAAGAGCCCTGTGGCGGGACACTTCTCATCAGCCCAATGTGAGCACTTTGAGGTATCTAGGAATAGAACTAAAAAAAAACTCCAACAGAGGCGGTGATATCAACAGCTTGCTTCTAAAAAGAGAGGCCTTCTGGATCTATACTCTAGACACACAAAGCCCAAAAGGTCTCAACGAACAGTTCCATTTACGTCCCTTCCTATGACTTGTACCACTATGTTCACACTCATAGTACAGAGCCTGAGTATCTGTTTTTGCCATACCTTCACTGTAGTAGTGTAGCTATGAGTATTTGTCTTTGCCATACCTTCACTCTAGTTGTGTAGTCATGGTTGTTAATGTCCTACCCCGGGGTATCTCTAAATGCTTGTAAATATTTGTAAATATTCTCTTTACATGTGTATATGTAAATATATATTTATTGTTTCTTTGCACTGTGTTGTGGTTGTACTGCTCCACTGTCTGTATAGCAGCGCCTGTACACACCTACATTTGTACATGTTTGTCCCATTATATATAACATTTTCTAAAGATCCATCCTAGAGTCATGTGACCTCTCTGAAACACATGACACAATCAGCCCATGTATATAACAGGTGTGTCAGAGCTATTTTTTTGAGTCTGAAGAAGGGCTAGGACCCCGAAACGTCACTCTGGTGTGAGATAATAAACTGGTGAGCATTGTTCAGTTGTGCGGATCTTTTTTCCTCTTTTATTTGTACTTTTTGGATCCAGCACACTGGTTTAGAACGTCGGATGTGCGTGTCTTTCCTCCTCAAATAAATATTTGAGCCTTATCCTTTTTGATTTTTTATTCAAGTATGTCAGGCCATTCATTCACTCACGTCTGTTTCCTTGAACCTCTTGAAACGAGTCCCATATCAAATAAAACTCATCCACCTTGCTTTTTAAGTCAAATTTGATCTTTTCCAATTGAATGTGTTTCATAACATCATGTAACAAATAAATATAGGTTAGAGGGTCAAATGCTTTTCATTTGAGTGAAATTTAACACACACAAATCTTCCACTCTCCTCCATACCCCAAACAAAGATGCCACTACTGGCTGTAGACCTGAATATCCTGAAGAGTGACTAATGTTGGGTTTGCAATGAGTTTTCAGGTGTTTGTGAACTCAGACAGTTCAGCTTGTAGACAAGGTTATGTGTTTCTTGTCATATGAAACGTTGTCCTTGTAATGTGCTTGTTTATAGACAGAGATGGTACGATGGAACTCTTGAAGACTTTTTAGACGTACTTCTCCAGCGATTCCCTGAATTAAAGGAAGGAGGCGGCTTTGATCCGCTGAGGTCTCCAGGGGGTGATCGGTTACCCTGAGGCTGGCCATTCTGATTAAGAGCCGTGTTAGGAGTCCGGTGCCTCCTTCCTTCTGTGTGTCTTGTTGCCCCCCCCCCCCCCCCCCCCCCCCCCCCCCGGCGCCTCGACCACTTCGGACGGAATCCACGTCATTGTTCTCTCCCAAAACATTATTTGTTTGTTCTCACTATAAAAAGTTTTGTTTCGTGTTTGTGCCAAAAAATAATTGTAATGATAAAATCATTGGTAGAAGTGTAAAAATGAGGTTTATATAAAGTTGATCAAAATGAAAGGCCTGTGGTTAACGTAAGTCTGCAATTGTAGCGATTTGCAATAAACTGGACCTGCTAAATATATTTAATATTTTTTTTGAATCTCTGCGAAAATCCTTTCAGAAATGTTATTTTATTTGAACATGTGTCTGAGAGCTTTTATAACATTAAATCACCTCTTATGGAATGAAATGGGTTAGACACTGCAGGCCAAAATGTTCAAACAGTAAGACATCCAACCAAAACCAGTTCATAAACAGCTTTTATTCATAAAACTGTTGTTTTTATAAGTATAATTGAATATTTTATCACATGATTTGACACGTGACCCGACGCAGCCGCTCGCCCCGGAGGAGGAGCCCACCACCGAGGACGTCAACGAAGGGGACAGACAGAGGAAGGATCCTGGCAATTGAGAAACAGTCCATGGCCGTTTCTCAAATCTCAGAGTGCAGACTCTGAACTTGTGAACTCCTGGAAACAGACTTGTGGGTGCAGACTCGGAGTATAGACTTGAGGAGCTCACGAGTGTGGACTCGATGACATTTCATTTCATTTCATTTTTTTATTTATTTCATTCAAAAGTGACATCATGCAATCACCACAAGACCGCCAATCCAACATAGCATGAATGAACATGAACATCACAGGAAGTAGCTCATGAACATGGGGCTGAGAGCTTTTATAACATTAAATCACCTCTTATGGAATGAAAAGGGTGAGACATTGCAGGCCAAGTGGAAAGATGTGTTTAAAGACATCAATAAGAAACCTTTGCAGTAAACAAAAATAAAATGTGCACATTTTAGTCAATTTCACATTATTTATACATTATATGTAAATATATATCTTATGTGCAAACTGAAACAATAATTTGTACTTAATTGTTAATTTTTTTTACAACTTCTTGAAAAAAAACATTTAAACTTTCAAATATGAAACTCGCGGTGATCCACGTGCTCAAATGGATTGTGGGAAATATAGCGGGCGGAGAACGCACAGGTATCCTTTGATGCATCCTCGGTAAAACGGGCAAACGGGCCAGGATTTGGATCAAGGGGGGGTTTGTGAACACACCCATAGAAACAGAGTGAGACCTGATTCTCATCTTTCAAAGCCGATAACCAAGCTGACAAACACCAGCTGCTAACTTTTGGGTCAAGCTAATCCTTGTTTACAATCCGTCTTGTTTGCCAAAAAAAAAAAAAGGTGTTTCTGCCACGTTTACGTACACCGTGTTCCAAATGATTATGCAAATTGTATTTCAGTGTCATAAAGGTAAAAAGGTGAGCACAGTTAAGGGACAAACTACTGAAAAATGACGTGCCACATTATTAAGCAGACCACCATTTTCAAGCAATAAAGGAAAGAAAAAGGATCTCTGCTGATGAAAAGAGTGAAATAGTTGAATGCCTTGGACTAGGTATGGAAACCTGCGATATTTCATGAAAGATTTAGCGTGATCATCGTACTGTTAAGAGATTTGTGACTGAATCAGAGACACACGAAACCCATCAGCTTAAGAGAACAGCTGCTACAAAGCAGCAAACAGGTATTTGAAGCTGCTGGTGCCTCTGGAGTCTCCCGAACATCAAGGTGTAGGACCTCCAGAGGCTGCAGTTGTGCATAAACCTTCTATCTTCCTCCCCTAACCTGTTCACTGAAGCTGACGAGCAGAAATGGCTGCAGTGGCTCAGAAATACATGAAGACTCATTTTCAAACAGTCTTGTTGACTGATGAGGCCGTGTAACCCTGGATGGTCAGATGGATGGAGTAGTGGATGGTTGGTGAATGGCCACCATGTCCCAACAAGGCTGTGACGTCAGCAAGGAGGGGGCGGAGTCATGTTTCGGGCCAGAATCATGGGGAGAGACCTGGTCGGCCCCTTTAGGCTCCCTGAAGGTGTGAAAATGACCTCTGAAAAATATGTGGAGTTTCTGACTTCATGCAGGACAACGCACCATGTCATGCTGTAAAGAATACCTCTGCATCATTGGCTGCTATGGGCATAAAAGGAGAGAAACTCACGATCCTCCCCTGACCTCCACCCTATTGAGAACCTTTGGAGCCTTGAGCAAAACATTTATGAGGATGGGAGGCAGTTTTCATCCAAACAGCAGCTCTGGGAGGCTATTCTGACATCGTGCAAAGAAATCCAAGCAGAAACTCTCCAAAAACTCACAAGTTTAATGGATTTAAGAATGTTGAAGCTGCTATCAAATAAGAGGTCCTATGTTCAAATGTAACTTGACTTGTTAAGATGTTTTGATTTAAATAGCTTTTTCAGTAAATATGACCTCCTAATGCTCCTAATGCTACAAATTCAACAAATTACCATTTTCAGTTAATTACAACCTTTAACATGTATTGAAACAATGAGTTGCATAATAATTGGGAACATTCTGAGTTGTTTGCGGCATTCATATGATCCTCTTGTATATATGCTGACTGTCATTTAAGTTGATAATTTCTTAAAACACACAAGGATACGCTGGTGCGCCCGCTCACTCGTCTGATAAATGTATCAATCAGTGAGGGAGTTGTTCCATCAGGCTGGAAGATGGCCATTGTCTCACCAATTTTTAAATCTGAAGACAAGACTCTTACATCAAATTATCGCCCCATTAGCACACTACCAGTCGTGTCCAAAGTAGCTGAAAAATGGGTAGCCAAGCTACTCAACCAACATCTCAGCCTTGGCCACTCCCCCCCCGCACCCCATGCAGTTTGGCTTCCGCCAGAACCACTCCACAGAAACAGCCAATTGTGTCTTTGTGGAAACTGTCAAATCCATGCTTGACAAAAACACCTGCGTTGGTGCAGTCTTTTTAGATTTGAAGAAGGCATTTGACACAGTAGACCATGAAGCCCTTATTTCTAAATTGACACGCTTTAACTTGGCCGAGGACACTCTTGCTTGGTTTACATCTTATTTGTCTGATAGAAGACAGTGTGTGAGTGTGGGTGGCACTGTGTCAACATTTCTAGAATGCCCTGCAGGGGTCCCATAAGGTTCTGTATTAGGACCTATACTTTCTGTGTATATCAATGACCTGCCAAATGTTTGTCAAAATGTCCACTTCCAAATGTATGCAGATGATGCTGTAATTTTTACTCCTGCTAAAACAACTGAGGAGGCATCATCTACTCTCACAGCAGCCCTGGCAGACATACAGCAGTGGCTCAACAACTCATCTTTACTATTAAATAAAAAGAAAACCGTGTCAATGATATTCACAAAAAAATGTATTAAACGGGATCGGTCCAATGTGTTCCTTGGAGACACCGAGCTTGACTTTGTTGAGGAGTTCAAGTATCTCGGGGTCACACTGGATTCAACGCTCTCCTTTAAAAAAGACATTAAACTCACTGCGAATATAATAAAATTAAATTTACAGAACTTCGAACAAATCAGGCCCTTTATGACAATAGATTCAGCAAAGATGTTTCTACACTCAATGATATTTTCACACATAGAGTACTGTATTACAACGTGGTCACTCACTGGAGAAACAAATATAAAACCCATAGAAATCCTCTTCAAAAAGTCCATACAAATTCTGGATCAAAAGCCTTGGTCGTATCATCACTGCAATATCCTGGAAAAATATAAAATGCTAAATTTCCAAAATTTCATAAATTTTAAAAACTGTTGCCTTGTCTACAAAGCACTTCATGGTCTTGCCCCGCCCCCACTCTCCAACTACATTAAACCTAAAGCAATGAGAGGTCTCTGCACCAGAGCCTCCTCCAGAGGAGATGTGGAGATCCCACACAGAAGAACAACATCTGGACAAAGTGTGCTGTCCGTCAGAGGAGGCCAGTCTTGGAACAGCCTTCCTACAGACATAAGAGAACGCCCGACTTACAGCTCTTTTAAGAAACAACTTAAACATCACCTCAAAGTAAATCAGTCATGCACCCATTTTAACTAAAATATAATTTGTAAAGTTTTTATATTGTGTTTTGTTCATACATTGTTTTACTTGTGACCTGCCTCGGGACTACAGATGTAAATTAGCAGTTTTGCTATAATCTGGCACATTTACAATTTGTGTACAACTTGTATCAAATCAAATCAAATCAAACTTTATTTATAAAGCGCTTTTCATACAAAAAGTAACACAAAGTGCTTTACAGTGCTTAAAAATCATTAAAATCGTCCCCACCAGTAAATATACATAAATAACTACAACCCCACCACCCCACCCACACACACAGACACACAGACACATATACGTACAGACAGCCAGCAGTTAAAAGTCTTAAATAAAAATGGACATAGAGTTGAGTACGTAAGGCTGGGTACAGATGGACCGAAAGAGGAAACATCATCCAAGGAGCCGTCTATATGATATATATGATTGTTCATTAATGTGTGTTGTCCCGATCAAATAAATAAATAAATAATTTAGAACATCTTTACCTCACACTGGCTGGAAAAGTTACACTTGGGCGCGGGGCACAAAAGGCTCACTCCCCTTTCCCGCAGCTGCGTGGCGTGTAGCGGTGCTAAGTAAACATGCAGAGGAGGGAAAGACTTACACAGGGGCTTTAAAACGTATTTTTTTCAACAAAGGAACAGGCAGACTGAGAGAGCGTGTGGGAGACTGTCAGAACGTTAGTGGGGAACTTTGTTCTGCTAATCATGTTTCCCCGGTAAAGACAAAACGCAAATGTTTTCCCTCATGTGTTAGCTTTAAACTAAAATATAGTGAAGGTTTCAAGAGTGCATAAAGTATAACAGTACAAGGACATTGAAAAATGAATAGAAAAAATACAAATATACAAAAGTTGTACTAATGTATTTTATATTGTCAATTGTGTAGAAAGGCCCAACCAGGGACATGAGCTACGAATTAGAAAAAAATACAAATAAATCATCCCATTGCTGAAAAATAGGGAGCTACAGGTAAAATTCCATGTCATTGCATTATACTTGCTAAAATGAAATGATGGAAATGTTTGTTCTGTTCATTTCCGTTATTCCAATTTTAGACGCAGTTAAATTGATGTTTTGAGGCAGATGATTTTCAGAGACACATGAGCAGCCGAACGGTTTGTGTAGAACATGAAACTGTTCCCAGCGCACAGTAAAGCCTGAGTATGAACGATTCCTATGTTGTTCTCCATCATAAAGCCCACATATCAGTGTGACATGTTGTAATGGAACTCTGTAAAAGCTCAAGGCCGTGGAGTGTTTACGGCGTGGGCCTCGCGGGGCCGTTTTCCGCTGACTACACGGTTAACACACGAGGGGCTTTGATGGTTGTGACAATGACGTGGACTCGGCACCGCAGTGGCATTGCCAGGGATTAAAGTTCTCATTTTGAACAATAAGGGACAAATGGCCCGCTGTTTGATGGAGGGCTGGGCTCTGTTGTGGTTTGTCATTATTGAAGTAATAATTGCCGCGAGTCGCCCTCTCCCTGTCTGAGCACGAGCAGTGTGAAAAGGACCCCTTGAGCCGGAGAGGGGAGCAAAAACAAAAGCGTTTATGTTTTTATTCAGTTAGATCAGTGGCTCTCAACTGGTGGGTCGGGACTAAAAGTGGGTCGTGGAACTATTTTCATTTGGGAGCCTTGACCATGGAACATTTCTTTCAGCATTTATGGAAAGTACAAAAACACTATAATGTGTTAAAAGGCCTGGTGTAGTGATCTGTTGACTATTACTTCAGCTTTACAGTAGTGATAGGAATACGGCTCTTTACTGGGAGCCAAGTCTTTGGGATCCATTCATTTCAAAGAGCCGTTCAATACACTGGCTCTTTTTCCAGCCAGATAACACAATATCTAAGACGCGATCAATAAAAAGTACATTTTTAATTTAAATCATCTAAAGACAATGGGAGTGATATTTACCATATGAAAAATGAATAAAATAAAAAGAGGCTGTACTTGTCAGTGCGTTCAGCTTTGAGCTTAGCGCAGAAGGTTTTCACTCGTGTGGCCTGCTCTGTTGTTGAGATCTGGCTCTTTTTACAACTGAGATCCTGTTCAAAGCCGTTCAAAAGAGCTGCTTGGTCATGAACGGGACATCACTACTTTACAGGTTTGATCAATCAAATATAATTATCTGTATGGAAATACAGTATCAACAGATTAAAACATCAAAGTGTTTTATGAGAATCAAGTAAATGCTCTTGTTTGTGTCGTGGTGCCTTAAAACGCAGACAGTGTTTGTCTGGGGTCAAAAGAAACGAAAGCCTTTTTATATAGAGTAAATAATACTAATTAAACTTTTTATTATGTGCTATAATATGCGGTAAAAACAACCCGCATAAGTATTTTTTAAGCTTCTAAGGCTTGACATCAGGCTCCTGTTAGTGTTTTTTTGTAATAAATCTCATGTTGACTAATCATTAATAAATGTAGTACTTAATTATTAATGACAGTGACCTGCACATGACTGGGTTCTTATATCCATCCATCCATTTTCTTCCACTTGTCCGTTGCCGGGTCGTGGGGGCAGCTGTTGAAGCTGCACCAGCCCCTATGGCTCCTCCTGCAGGTGGTGGGTCCACAGAAGGATGGCCTCATGGTTCTAACCGGGCCTGTTGGTCTCTCATAAGGAGCTTCTGAACCGCTCTTTGTCTGACCCATCACCTAGGACCTGTTTGCCATGGGAGACCCTACCAGGGGCACCAAGCCCCCGACAACAGAGCTCCAGGATCTTTCGGGTGCTCAAACCCCTCCACCACGATAAGGTGGCGGTTCTGGCAGAGGGGGTTCTTATATAATATAGAAATTGAATATAATTTGAAGTAATGTCTCTGTACAAATTAAATAGTAACAATGAAATGAGGCAGCACCTGGGGGCAGCAGTGGGAACAATTATATCAAAATGTAGCTTTCACTTTTGATCTACAGGGTTTGCAGCTTTACTACGAAATGATAAACACACTTTGAGCACAATGTTGGACTAAGGCCTTTACAAATCTGGAGGACAGTTTGGGGTTTTAACAATGATGCAGTTGTATCCAGGAAGTACAGAACAAAGCGCAGAAGCCATAGAAGAAGAAACCGCTAAATGAAACAGGATGAACAAGAGGATTACCCAAAACTATGTGTATGTAGTGAAATATTACAGGTATTAAAAAGTGACAAAAAAAAACACTACAAATGAATGACAAAAGAGCGACCAAAACACGATGGAAAAGCGACAAAAAACGACTAAAAAACTTTGTAGGTCTTAGCTTTCAAATGAGACGTTACTCTGGCCTATAGGCTGTAAGCTCCTCCTCCGTGGTTGATGGGCAGATCGGCCGGAGGGATGATCAATAATAGTGCCTTTTCCCCCCCTGCATATTAATTAATGGAGCCCTTTTATTTTCTGCAAGCTTTGTGCTTCTTATCAAGCCTCTGTTCAAAGCTCCTCCATCTTAAATAACAGAAAGCAAGAAGAATGGAGGAGCCGGGGGGGCTGTGCAGATGAGTGGCTCTTAGACATGCTCTCAGTAGCTTTATAGAAGCTCAACAGTCGCGCCGTGCCGGTCTGTAATGGGCCCGGTACAAAGGCAGCGTACCAAACAGAATCGCAAATGGGCTCTTCGGAAGGAGACGGCCGGGGTGTTTATGACAGCTTCCTGTTTACCACCGCCTTGCATCAGCTCCTCAACATGTAGGAGGAATGGACCGCGATCGCTATTCTATTTGATGAAAGTCTCCACCATCAGATTTGGACATTTTTGAAAATATGCAAAAAAAAATTGGTGCAGCTAGCTAAAGTTTCAATTTAAAGAGCATAAAGAAAGCTCTCGACTAGATTTGAACCAGTGGTGGCTGGTGATGTAGACTCGAGGTGGGTCTGTGACGCACGGTGTTGGGAACGTTCTTTCTACTAGTCCGATTAGGTCCATTAGGTCTTCTAAAAATGATGTTACTTTTGTTCTTATAGCCAGACCTTAGTGTTAGCTTTGTACCTGACGGTTTCGGCTACAACTGTGGCCTTCCTCAGAGGTTGTCACGTGGTGATTCAGCTGATTTATACAGCTTTTGACACGGTCTTCCTGCTTGTAGTAGCAGGCTGACAGCGCCATCTGCAGTCCGACTTCTTCAGAACGGTGTCCCAGGTGTAGGAAAGTTGGTACGCCCCCTGGACCCAGTTCACAGTCTGGGGGGGCGCGTTTTCGGGTCTCGATGGCTTCTCTGATCCAACGGTAGTATTTTTTGCTCCCGGTGGTGATGACATGGGCATTGTCCCAATCCATAAGATGTGCCAAAGACAGTGCCAAAAACGGTTTAAACCAGCTGACCAGACACGTCACAGCAACACCACGTGACAACCTGTGAGCAAGGCCACAGATGTAGCCGAAAACTGTCAGGTACAAAGCTAACACTAAGGTCTGGCTATCAGGAAAAAAAGCAACATAATTTGTACTGCATAAACACATCTACTGCGGCTTGTTAGAGAAACAAATGACTTCATCCCCTAATCTCCTCATTGCAAATTCAATCCATCCATTGCAAGCGATGTGTTTTGTCACAGAGTATTCAAATCACTCCTCCAAACAGATTTGTTTGATTGTAAAGTCTTGTACTCATATTCTGCCTCTCTAAAAGGGACAGGTCATGTTATGCGGTGAGACACAGACGGACATGACAGATTCAAACTAGGGTTACACAAAGATCAGCATTAAAGCGCTTTCGTTGCTATTTTTAGCCCAAAAGCACATACATGGGGATAACAATCGGTCACAATATTGTACACTTCAATGAGTGTGGGTCAGGATAATGTTGGAAATTTCAGGCATTAAGATTTGCAAATATTAGATAAAGAAGAGTGAAATGGGGATAGTTGAAAGCAGATTTAATTAGTTCATTCATCCCAGTAGGGAAATTCATTCTGTGTATTTGACCCATCCTCAACCTGTAGGAGCAGTGAGCAGCCCGCCCGTCTCCAGATGTGTATCCAGGCTGATCCTCCTGGCTGGAGGATTAACCTATTGTACATGTTTTTAGTGGTGGGGGAAACCGGAGTACCCGGAGGAAACCTACGCAGACACAGAGAGAACATGCAAACTCCACAGAGAGGCCCAATCTGAGGATTGAGACGCCGATAGAAAGGTTCAATCCTCCGACAACCCTCCATTTATACAGCCCTCCAAACCGAAACCCCGTCATTCCGAAAACCCTCCATTTATACAGCCCTCCAAACCGAAACCCCGTCATTCCGACAACCCTCCATTTATACAGCCCTCCAAACCGAAACCCCGTCATTCCGAAAACCCTCCATTTATACAGCCCTCCAAACCGAAACCCCGTCATTCCGACAACCCTCCATTTATACAGCCCTCCAAACCGAAACCCCGTCACTCCGACAACCCTCCATTTATACAGCCCTCCAAACCGAAACCCCGTCATTCCGAAAACCCTCCATTTATACAGCCCTCCAAACCGAAACCCCGTCACTCCGACAACCCTCCATTTATACAGCCCTCCAAACCGAAACCCCGTCATTCCGAAAACCCTCCATTTATACAGCCCTCCAAACCGAAACCCCGTCATTCCGACAACCCTCCATTTATACAGCCCTCCAAACCGAAACCCCGTCACTCCGACAACCCTCCATTTATACAGCCCTCCAAACCGAAACCCCGTCACTCCGACAACCCTCCATTTATACAGCCCTCCAAACCGAAACCCCGTCACTCTGACAATCCGACACTTTTTGATACCCCCATTTCGACAATAGTTTTCAGTTTGTAAACTCCACTATCCTTAAAGAGGAACTAAACACCCCTTACTCCACCAACTCCCAAAATTAAAAAAACTCAGAGAAAGAGGCGTGGCGGGAGGCTTTGGGGGGACGCGGGGAGGGGGAGTGTGTGGGCGGTCTCTGCTCTGTTGACAGTCTCAGACCAAGGGCCCGAGTGACCAGGACCGACTGACTCCCGTTATGCCGCATTTAGACGATGAGGCGCCACTTTCCCGGACTCTGGAGCCTGTCGTCCCGGCTACATGCCGAGCACACGCGGCGGACATTTGGCGCTCGTATCTCCCCGTACCCCCTCCTGACTTTAGTGGACACTCAGTCACACACGGCCCCGCTCTGAGCCTCGAAGGCAGGGGATGGCTAACTGCTGCCCCCGGTGTCTGTGAGCTCTCCCTGGGGGAGACTACAGTAAAAAGCCCTCAGCCCCGTCAGCACTGACAGCCCTGATTATCTCTGTCTGCCCGATACAGCTTTTTGTGTCTGTAGTTTCAACGTGAAAACATCCAGCCATGTCACTAAAGAAGTGAATCTGGGGATTTTGGGGTTTTGTCTTTATTTAGTCGGAGAGGGGGGCATGTGAGTGCTGTGGTTCACACACAGAGCGGAGCCCGTAGATCAAATCCCCGTCTCGGGTCTTCTCTCCTCATCCTCCCGCTCCCTGGTCTCTGTGACCGGCATGTTGTGCTCACGTCACAAAACAGCTACTGAACTACCTGACTAAAGTAACTACACTAGAAACACTAAAGTAACTACACTAGAAAAACAAAAGTAACTACACTAGAAACGCTAAAGTAACTACACTAGAAACACTAAAGTAACTACACTAGAAACGCTAAAGTAACTACACTAGAAACGCTAAAGTAACTACACTAGAAACACTAAAGTAACTACACTAGAAACGCTAAAGTAACTACACTAGAAACGCTAAAGTAACTACACTAGAAACGCTAAAGTAACAACACTAGAAACGCTAAAGTAACTACACTAGAAACGCTAAAGTAACTACACTAGAAACACTAAAGTAACTACACTAGAAACACTAAAGTAACTACACTAGAAACGCTAAAGTAACTACACTAGAAACGCTAAAGTAACTACACTAGCAACACTAAAGTAACTACACTAGAAACGCTAAAGTAACTACACTAGAAACACTAAAGTAACTACACTAGAAACGCTAAAGTAACTACACTAGAAACGCTAAAGTAACTACACTAGCAACACTAAAGTAACTACACTAGAAACGCTAAAGTAACTACACTAGAAACACTAAAGTAACTACACTAGAAACGCTAAAGTAACTACACTCACAGCAAATGTTCCAGTGTTAATGTAACACTGTCTGGAGTCTATATGAGTCCACTCTTCTTCAGTGTTAATGTGAGTTAACTCTCTGCGGAGTTAGACTGAAGATAGAGAATCTGACACTATGACACTAAAATGTCAAAATAATGATAAGGACATGTAGATAACTGTGTTAGTGACCCATATAGATAGTTTATCAGCAAAAAAAAGTTGATTAGTTGTTCTTTGAGGTTAGGGCTAAGGTAATGTTAGGGTTAGTTCTAGTAGGCCCACATATTTTTTAATAATTATATTGTGAGTCGGAATGGCAACACGTAACCTTTCTGTGTTTTGTAAAGATTGTGCTGTAAATGTAGGCAACACATGCAGTAGAATTAAGTTTATGTTAAGTTAATGTGTATTGTAGATGAAGTCATGGCAATGCTTATCAGTGACATTAAGGGCCAGCCTACCGACCCGCACATGGAGGGAAACGTTTTTCTGCGCAACCGAGTGGAGCAGAATTAGAGACACTTTTACTCGTCAGAGGGACATCCAAACGTCCTGTCCAGCACACATTCATGTAAAATAAGTACTTTCCCTCGCAGAGCGGCTTCGAGAGACTCCTGTTTCAGTTGGTCTCGCTGCAGCTGTTTAGTTCAGCGGCCCAAAGTGCTGGATTCACACTGATCCGAAAGCTCTGCTCTCGGGTCGGGAGCCCCTTTAGGTTGACCTAACCAGTGCCAATGTGAAAACAACCTTAGCTTTGTTTGCTGTATGTTTCTGTACAGATGGAAAAGATCTGGGAAGAAAGCAGATCTATATCAGCTACTGCAAACGGAATCACATCCTGTTGTTTATAAACCACTTCAAGAATCTAAGAATTCCAGACAAAGATCAGAGTTTGGTGACCTTAGCTGTACAGAGGGAATCATATGAGTTTGTCACTCTTTCTAGACCAGGTATGGGCAAACTTTTTGATGCAAGGGCCACATTGGGTTTTCAAACTCGCCAGGAGGGCTGGACCAGTTTGGAGCATTTCAAACAAGTACAAGTTAACTCTCCATTTGACTGTAATGACACATTACAAAAGTGCAACACATTGCAGCAGTTATGTCGTATCCTTCTTCACGTCAGTGAAAATATTCATATTGTTCACCCTTTAAACCAGGGGTGTCGAACTCATTTGGGTTGTGGCACTCGTGGGCCATAATCCATCTTCCGGGGGGTCGCGGGCCGCATATAAAGTAAACAGAAAAATACTGCTGAGAAAATATTTTTCCAATAAATGAATAATAATGAGTTCTGATTTTAGTGCTATTATTGCTGATTTGGTCTGTAATAGGACTGTAATAAATAATCATTACAGCTTACGGTTGTATTACGCTTTACAAGCCTGTGTCACAAGTTTCTCAAAGTACCCTGTAGTCATTATTCATTTGCTCCACAATCTGTGGTGGTAAGCTGCTATTGTAGCCACAACCGCCCTGGGGCAGAATGACCATTTACCATGTGGCTATAATGTGTTGTTTATATCCTATCTCTTATTATATCAGTGCCCTCTGTTGGACGCGTGTGGAATGATTTCCTTTTTTTTATTATTTAAGTTGCCCCCTAGTGGCTGGAATGAGCATTCTGGTTATTTACTTTAAAAATCCATAGCTCCGCACAGGAATGGGCTAGAGACTTACTTTTTTTTTTTTTTTTTTTTGACACTCAGGAATTTGTGCTGTACAAGTCAGGGGCCAGATGAAATTATTTTGCGGGCCGGATTTTGCCCGCGGGCCTTAGTTTGCCCACCTCTGTTCTAGACCAAACATCGCAGGCATATGCACCCACCCATAAAACTTTAACTGCCTAACTTTTGAATTAAACTTTATAGCGTGGGAAAAGAGTCCCAGCAGTTATACAATGATGTTCGACACTTAACTGTGAAGAGCAGATCATGCAAAAGTCACCTTTTTAGTGAAATCCCCAAAAACGGCAACTGAATTCTGAGTTATACCCAGCGGAGCGAGGGAGAAGAGCAGAACTAGAGAGTTTGATGAAAAGCTGCATTAACATTCTCATCCACCAGACGCCTCTGCCTCTCTTTTGCTCATTCAGGTTGTGTA
Source organism: Proterorhinus semilunaris (assembly GCA_021464625.1). NCBI lineage: Eukaryota > Metazoa > Chordata > Actinopteri > Gobiiformes > Gobiidae > Proterorhinus > Proterorhinus semilunaris. Next base: position 250,933 of record JAJBBP010000043.1, on the reverse strand, counting down.
ACTCATATACGGCTCTTGATTTATCCCATCGATTGTGGGGTCGGATTGAGATGGAGGTGTCAGGAGTCAAATAAGACTACATTTAGAGTGGCCTGGCACATCCAGACTCTCGGCAGTAGCAGTGAGTAAATGGAGAGCACGTCAGACAGTTTCAATTTCTTCTATGGGTGCCAGGCGAAAATGCCAAACAGATCAGCCATAAACATGAGTCTAGCAACGATAATAGTTAGTAGCACAACGATATAAATCTGGAAAGGCCCTGGTTTAAATTATTCAGGAAGAGGACAGACTCTGAGGGGATATTTGCTGCTGATTGTATGAAGCCCACCCACAACAAAGCAGAAAATATGACTTGTGTTTATAAGTCCATACGCCATGTCGGTAACAGTGAAGTCAAATTTCAGGCTGTAATGCTGCAACTTAAATGTGTTGTTAAATAGTGTCAAAAAAGTGGTTATTGTTGCTGCTGATGTAAAACCCATCCAATATCAGACCGATCGCTCGGCAATACTGCCAAGCAATTGTTCCATTATGTTATGTACCGTTCCCATCAAAAAGAAAAGAAAAACCATGCCATTGACACAATGATCATCTGGACACAGTGACATGATGCTGTAAAGGGGCAGTGGCTCTGTTTGTTAATTAACCTGAAGGTTTGCAGTGGACACAAATTAATGTGCCCTCGAGCAAGACACGTAACTTGGCTTGAATATGTGAAAGGGTGAATAGATTCTTGGTTTAAATGTCTGGAGTGGCTAGTAGAGGTTAAAAGTGCCATATTTTTGCCCATGTAAATGATGGTCTTGAAACAAGTAGTAAGAAAAGTAATACTTCATTTGTACAGGATATTTTGCAGTTAAAATTGACAGAGTGCCTTACAATGCAATAAAGTAAAAAAAAAAAAAAGACTCACAGGATTGAAGACGTGAGCTAATTTGCATTGTTTTGGTTTTATTGTCTTTTTATCATCTTATGTGCAGCTCTTTGGAAACGTTTCGTTGTTTAAATGTGCTGTATAAATAAAGGGAATTGGATTGATTCTCTTTTCCGGCTGGATCATCTCAGCTAAAGTGAAAATCCCAGAGAAGAGGATTGGAGCACCCACGGGCGCCTGCACCCACAGATCCTCTGTGACACTCAGTGATCAGAGACGAATGAGACTTATTCTAATAAACTCAAGCCCCAGAGCAGCAGGAACCTCTCCTGATTTGCTTTTTGCTTATATTAGTGAACAGAGGCTTGCATTTCCTTTTCATATTACTACAACAAAGAGTTCAAATGCAATGCAGTTACAAAGTGAAGCCAGAGTATAAAAGTATCTGCTTCCAAATGTACTGTAGTGCTGTAAGTAAAGTTAACACTAAGGCTATATCCACACAAAGATAAAACTTTCTTTGTAAACATGGATCCAGCTCAGTAAATGTGTGCGTCCACATGGATTGACTCAGGTCTGTGAAAACACTGTGATTCATCTGCCAGGCCTGTGTGTGGCGCTGTGGCGCTACCAAAGAAGAACTGCATGTAAACCGTTGGAAAGTAAACAGCAACACGACGTAAATATGAAACTTCTCAATGGATTAACGATCTACAGAAGAGACGAGGAGGCAAATTGATGCTTCAGATGTGACGGGACTGAAGCAGAAGCACTGACACTGACCAGACTTTCACTGTCCAGAAACACCTGTGGCTCGCCGCGGAGCAGAGGATTGTGCAGTAAACGTTTGTTATAAGGTCAGTAGAATATGTCTAGCCATCAAAACGTTTCCCCTCTGGGACCTAGTTTGGAAAATGTTCTACAACCCGTTACGGGTTAAAGGAACAGGCCACCGTTTTTCCACACTGAGATCTGTTCTTACCTGAGCTTAGACGAGTTGACGCGTACCCGTCAGGTCTTTGTGCGTGTGCTCAGTCACGCAAATGTGACCAGTCACAGGAACCAAAGACACAAGTCGGTTTTGGGGCATTTTTAGATTTTCACAGATTATTAAAGTGTAGTCTCCAAGCTTTCCAACGATGTGTAACACATGGAAATCTGATCATATTTGGAGGTGTAGCGGTGATTTGAAGTTGGCAATTCCCAAAAGGCCAAAGGGGATTAAACGGCCTCTGAAGTTTTGGGCCATTCTCACCTCTCTGCTGTTGGGAGGGACAATAGGGCTCATTTACATCTCATTTGCATAAGCCACACCCCCTGTCAAATTCCTACTCAAAGCAGTAAAGCACAGAGAGGTACACATACTGTAACCAGATGATCTTTAAACTGGATCAGCAGGCTGGTCTCTGGCGGAAACTTGGCATACAGATTTTCTTCCTGCATTCGGCCGGGCTGGAGCTGTTAGACCCGGCCTGGAGCTGTTGGGAAGAAGAAGAAAAAAAAAAGATCTCAGAGTCTGTATCTGTACTTCCTGGTTTAGTCTTGGTTTAGACCTCAGTTAGTGGTTAGCCCTGCTGCGTTCACTTTGACTGTCTCCTTCGCTGAGAGAGAATCAATGCTGTTCACGGCAGCTGTCATAGCATCGGACTAGCGCGCGCTCACGTGAGAGGCTTCTGCTCTGTATTCATTGCCGTTTCCGCAAACCGTCAAATCTTCAACCGTAACACAAAGCGACTCCAAAATGCCAATGGGGAAATTACCACGTTCCAAGCGCCAGATAAGAAAATAAATGTGTGGTTGCTATTATATTTGATTTTAAAGCAGCAGAATTCCCATAATGACCTTGAGGCGTGCCCACTTTGAATGTCATACAAGTCCAAATGAACGGAGACACTATGCTGAAAAGGACTTAATCTTTCTTATTACTATGCATATATTTATGTAGCAAGAATCAATTGGTAGAAAAAAAAAATCTGATTGGCGGTGATTTAGGCCATGTTTACTGTTTTCATTACCATGGCCACAATATAATCAATTCCCAGCACCTTTCCACACAGAACCTCTTGATGCATGATGCAATGAGAGTTTACGGAGGTGCGGGACAGTTCTCTCTTTTACCAGTCCAATCAAACCTCTTCTCTCGCCACACATTGCAGGAGCGCCATCTGTAGTCAGCTCCACTAACCTTTCCCACGCTAATTCAGAGCTAGTTACGGACTTATCCACCACCCTGTTGTTGTTCCATGCATATGGAGCTCCTCGGTGACAGACAGATCTGCCTTTACGCTGTGCTGTATCTGCGTGTCCTGGGCTTTCATCAATGGCTAATGAATAAGCCACAAAACTGCTCGTGCCGTGGGTAATTTGTTATGTTAGATTCCCTGCCAGCTCTTTCACCCGGTCTGCAATGGTGTTTCTTGACAAACTGACATTTCTAAAAGTCTGTACCTGGTCCGGGCACACACCTACAGCATTGCTTTATTGCTTTATAAATGCGCCATCAGAGAAGCACTTGGAAGCGCGAGCGATTTCCTCTGCCACTATGAAGATAGCTTTCACTGCTGCATCGTTCTTGGCTGTAGCTCTTGTAAACATATCCTGCTGCATTTTTTTGTCTTCCTTTAAATTCTCGGACAACTCGCTGTTTTTCTTGGAGACTAAAATTAGCACATTTGGGTGCCATGTTCTGTGTCAAAATGCCGACGTATATATTTTACTCCATCACTGAAATTGTCTCGTGACATAAAATACAAACCAGGTTATCTCCTAGAAGTACACACATGTACTTCTAGAAGTACATGCGTTGTAACCTTTATTTCCATCTTTCATGAAATAGAGGTCCTTCTTCTTAAATGTTTCTTTTCCTGGACATTTTGGGGAGATTTGTTTAGTTTTCTCGGCCCCGGCGTGTTGGGGGAAACACCTTACTCTAGTGGCGGGATGCAGTCACTTCGCGGGAAACAACAGCGAGCATTGTGGGAGATGTAGTTGACTCGACCCACAGAGTCGTAACATGATAACGAATTTTACCTTTTAACCCCTTGCGGGCCGCATAAAATGGCCGCATGGGGATAAATGCGGATAAAAAAGGATACTATATAGGGGAGTAACATGGAGAGAGTTGTAACACCACCAATTCCACCATTCAGGGGTAAGATAGGAGTCACATGATCATATCAGTGTTTACCCACTTCCTCCCTGATCCCACATGGTGGTTGTCAAGGTTGTAAACAGGTTCATGCAGATTCAATTGAGAAAAAAAATATTTTGAGGTAAGAAAGTAAATTTTTTGACCAGGACTATATTTTGTTTAGTGCTTATACTATTGCACATAAACCCATATGACTCACATTAGATTAAATTGTAGTTTTTCAGGCAAAATGTGATGCACATTTTCACTGCTAATTCCAAACCATTATGTTGATACAGCTCGCTGAACAATAGCTGACCGGGGTGGGGTGGGTGCCTAAACAGTGGAAAAGAAAAACTGACAGTTAATGTTTAAAATTTTTTTTAAAAAGCATCTGATGTGGTCAGAAAGAAGGGCAAGTCAGATCAGTTGCAGAGGCACATGTGACCTGCCATGTAAAACTGAGCAGATACTGCAAACCACTGCAGAGGCTGAGAGACCGGAGTCCAGTGAAGGTCACTGAAGCGTCAACGGAGTTTCCTCTGAGGTGCAGGAGGAAGTGTTGGCTGATTATTTGACTCAGACAGACCTGTATTATGGCCTGACTCCACGTGAGGTTAAGCATATGACAGGTTAGAGAGAGAGACATTGTTTTTATTGAAATAAACCTCTTTTTGACTCATATCACATGTCGTGACCTCTGTTTTTATTTCTTTTGTCTAACTGTTACAACTCACCCCAGCATGTGTTAGGGCCACCATGTATTTGACATCAGCTCATGAGGTCTGTGATATTCTTGCAGAGGTTTGAATTGGTGCCAATTGTAGTAAACACATGTGGGTACTTTGTATACAAGTTTGAGAACTCTAGCTCAAAAACACATTCTGTATTCATTTGCTTGAAGATACTATATTAAGTATAACTATTACCGAAATAGGATTGTGAACTGTAAACTAAAATGTTTTTGTTCGTCAAACCAAGCTTTGAGGTGACATTTATATTTGTCTGATGATTATAGATTAGTTTTTTACAGTGGTCCTTTTTGTGTGATTTCACTGTGGTGGTTCTCCATGCACATTTCAATGTAGCAAAATAATTTACTGTAGTACCACATATATGTTGTTGTCTTGTTATTAACTTTTGACAGCAATTACATATGCTGCCAAAAAAAAAAAAAACGAGTGCTCGGAGAGTGTGTTAGCTAAAGGCTAAGATACAAAAAAGGAAAATAAATAACCAAACAATAAACTAGCTAAGGCTAAGATACAAACTCGTCGATTTTTCTAAGCACACACATTACATGCATCTCGCATCAATTATTAAACATGCAGTCCTCTACCAGGGACGTGCTGTTCAGGAAAAAAATAACGTTTTTATCCATGTGTTTTTTTTCCCTTTCAGGCAATATGTTTTGTTGTAAAAATATGAACAGTCTAAAATAATCTTCAAGGAAGTGAATACTGACAGAAAGCACTAACAAAAGCCATATCGTGCAATAAGCCACTTAACACATATGTCAATAAAGTGTGACAATGAAGTTCTCTCGTGAACAAACGCAGCTCAAACTAAATGTTTTTCGTTTTGTTGATACAACTAAAACTAGTCAAGCTTAATGCATCCACCACAAAACTATACTTGTAAGAACACATGAGCTGTCTTCCAACATAAGGGATGGACCACTTCTTCCTTGTACTGGACTTTAAGAAGATGATTTCAGGCCAAAACATTTCCAATATCACCAACCCAACAGAATGAAGCTAGCGTGAGCATTTCTATCCACCCACATGAAAATCTTTCCCTTGGAAACAACTTGCCTGGACTTTTTCCTCCTGGATCTGATGTGCCAGACTGATTGGCGTTCAATGTATTAAACAGTGTTTTGTTTAGAAAATGTGGAGTTTTTAACGCTGGTCGGAAGTTGCGATTTATGTCACATGTGGCTTGCCATACTTTTCCGCCTTCCAAAACGTTCTCCGTCGCACTGCACTCCACCTCAAAGTCTTGCGTCAGCCATTGTGGTGCTTTGATTCAAGATTCAAGATTTAAGATTGCTTTATTTGTCAAACCATGACAAATTATATTTCTCTCATCCTTGATTGTGGAGCGGAGGGTGAGGGAAGAGGGGTGGGAGGGAGGTCAGGGAATTCAGCTTCCCGATGGCCCTGTGTACGAAACTATTTTTCCGTCGACTCGACCTGGCCCGTAGATTCCGCAGTCTCCTCCCAGAAGGGGAGGAGACTGCGGACTGTGAAGAGACTGTGTGATGGGTGCGTAGGGGTCCCTGGTGATTTTGAGGGCTTTGCGGGTGAGACGGGTGGAGTACATGTCCTTAATGGAGGGGAGAGGAGCTCCACAGATCTTCTCCGCTGCTCTCACGATGCGCTGGAGGCTCCTTTGGCAGGAGACAGTGCTGGCACCGTGCCACACAGTGATGGAGCTGGTCAGGATGCTCTCTATAGTCCCTCTGTAGAAGAACCACACAGTGATGGAGCTGGTCAGAATGCTCTCTATAGTCCCTCTGTAGAAGAACCACACAGTGATGGAGCTGGTCAGGATGCTCTCTATAGTCCCTCTGTAGAAGAACCACACAGTGATGGAGCTGGTCAGGATGCTCTCTATAGTCCCTCTGTAGAAGAACCACACAGTGATGGAGCTGGTCAGGATGCTCTCTATAGTCCCTCTGTAGAAGAACCACACAGTGATGGAGCTGGTCAGGATGCTCTCTATAGTCCCTCTGTAGAAGTTGCACATAACAGAGGCTGGGACTCTAGCTCTTCTTAACGTGCGGAGAAAGTAGAGACGCTGATTACTTTTCTTGACCAGAGATGTAGTGTGCATGGTCCAGGAAAGGTTCTCTGTGATGTGCACACCCAGGAACTTAGTGCTGGTCACCCTCTCCACTGCAGCACCATTGATTGTTAGAGGAGCATGCTGGACCTGTGCTCTACGAAAGTCCACAACAATCTCTTTTGTCTTCTCCACATTTAGAGAGAGGTTGTTCTGTGTGCACCACATGGCCAGACTGCTCACCTCACTCCTGTAGTTTGACTCGTCTCTGTGGTTGATGAGACCCACCACTGTTGTGTCGTCTGCAAACTTGATGAAGAGGTTTGAGTCGTACTTTGGAGCACAGTCATGGGTCAGCAGAGTGAACAGGAGGGGGCTCAGCACACAGCCTTGGGGAGCTCCCGTGTTCAGTGTGATGGTTCTGGAGGACTTTCCGCCGACACGTACAGCCTGTGGTCTCCCCGTCAGTCCAGCAGCCAGTTGCACAGTGATGTGTTGATCCCCAGGTGGAGCAGTTTGTGTATTAGCTGCTGTGGGATTATAGTGTTGAATGCTGAGCTAATAATAATAATAATGCCTTACACTTGTATTGCGCTTTACAAGTCTGTATTACCAAGTTTTTCTCAAAGCGCCACATTGTCGTCATTAATCATTCACTCCATACTCGGTGGTGGTAAGCTACTGTTGTAGCCACAGCTGCCCTGGGGTAGACTGACGGAAGCGAGGCAGCCAATCTGCGCCATCAGCCCCTCCGACCACCACCAACCACTCACATCATTCATCCCAGCCTATTGTACATGTTTTTAGTGGTAGGGGAAACCAGAGTACCCAGAGGAAACCTACGCAGACACGGGGAGAACATGCAAACTCCACACAGAAAGGCCCCATCCAGGTGGGAATCGAACCCGGGACCTTCTAGCTGTGAAAGCTGTGAAGCCAAAGCACTAACCGCTGTGCTACCTTGCCGCCCTGTTTTTAGTTAAAGTCTAAAAACAGCATTCTAACGTAAGAGTCCTTTGTTTCAAGGTGAGTGAGGGCTGAATGAAGTGCAGTGGAGATGGCATCTTCAGTTGAGCGAACTGGTATGGGTCCAGGGTGGGAGGGAGAACAGACTTGATATGTTCCATGACGAGCCGCTCGAAGCACTTCATAAGAATTGGAGTGAGTGCTACTGGGCGGTAGTCATTAAAGCAGGAGGGTGGAGACCTCTTTGGCACCGGAATGATGGTCGCTTTGAGTCACGTTGGGACCACAGCCTGCTGCAGAGATGTGTTAAAAATGTCTGTGAAGACTTCAGTGAGTTCATCAGCGCAACCTTTCAGTACACGACCTGGTATGTTGTCTGGACCCGGTGCTTTGTGTATGTTGATCCTGCTCAGAGATCTTCTCACACTCTCTGGAGATAGCTTCAGCACTTGGTCTTCAGGAGGTGGTGTTGACTTTTGTGCCGGGGTTCTGTTGAGTGCCTCATAGCGAGCAAAGAATTCATTTAGAGCGTTCAACAAAGAGGTGTCACTGTCACAAGTTTGTCGAGGAGGTTTATGTCTGTGATGGTCTTTATCCCCTCCCACAGACTCCGAGTGTCTCTGCTGTCTCTGAAGTGATCAGTTATCTTTTTGGAGTACTGCTTCTTGGCTTTTTGATGCCGCGGGACAGGTTGGCCCTAGCTGTCCGCAGTTTCTCCTTGTCACCAGATTTGAAGGCAGCATTCCGAACCCTCATGAGCCTGAGGACTTCACTTGTAATCCAAGGTTTCTGGTTGGACCTGATAATGATGGTCTTAGAGTCTGTAACATCCTCAGTACACTTGGTGATGTAGGCAGTGACAGTCTCTGTATACTCCTGGAGATCAGTGATATTGTTGTGAATGGCAGCCTGCTTGTACATATTCCAATCCATTGTGTGAAAGCAGTCCTTAAGTTTCTCTACAGAGTCTTTACTCCACACTTGAATCTGTTTCCAAACCGGTTTAGTGACTCTAACCAGTGGCCTGTATGCTGGCAGTAACATAATAGTTATGTGGTCCGAGGCACCAAGATGGGGAAGGGGGTGTGCCTTGTACGCTCCTTTTTTGGTGGTGTAAACCAGATCCAGGATGTTGTTTCCCCTTGTTGGAAAGTCAATGTGTTGATTGACTTTGGGGAAAACGCTCTTTGGGTCTGCGTGGTTAAAATCCCCAGCTAAGGTGAGAAAGGCATCTGGGTGGGCTGTCTGTTGGTCACTGACACTCTGGAACAGTTTATTCAGTGCCTCTTTCCTGTTTTTGAGGTTAGAGGTGGGCGGTATATAGACAGCCACAAGCAGTACAACAGTAAATTCCCTGGGCAGGTAGAAAGGGCGACACTTAATGATCATAAACTCCACGACGGGTGAGCAGTGTCTGCAGACCACTGCAACGTCACGGCACCAGGCGTCATTGGTGTAGACACAGAGACCACCTCCACGCGTCTTACCTCTCTCGGAGATCACTCTGTTCGCTCTGCAGCAGGAAAGCCCCTCAAGCTGGATTCCACTGTCCAGTATATTACCATTGAGCCAAGTCTCAGTGAATATAAAAACACAACTGTCTTTCAGCATCTTCCGAGAAGAGCGTAGCAGACGAATATAATCCATCTTATCGTCCAGTGAACGTACATTAGCCAGAACAATAGTAGGGATAGAAGGCCTGTGTGGTTTAGCTGTGAGTCTTGCTTGGATACCTCCTCGTTTGCCCCTTTTTTGTTTCCTGTAGCGCCTCTTGTGACGCCTCCACTGCGCTGCAGGTGCGGGGGGCCCTCAGTGACCTGTCAGCGCTTCAGAAGATGATATCTCTGGATTTGTAGGTCTCAAATGCTGCTTAAATGCCTTTAGCTCGGATGCTAACTGTGTGTTTACTGTGTGTTTAAATATTTTAGCGTTTTGCAGATTGAACTGTTTTTAGGCCCAAATAAATGGATAGAATTGAGTCCTATCCTGCACTAGCCTGTTTGAGTATGTGTATGTATACTCACCGGGTCCCTCCTTTGACATTTGCTTTGTTCTGATGCGAAGTATGAATCCAATTGAATATGTCGCTGTCCGACTGCAATGTGGATTGACAGGCTGAAAATGAAGCGTCTCCTCTAACCAAACAGACAGGCATTTTCTAATCTGCGGCGCGCGCTCATGCCATGTAGCTCCGAACCATACGGTAGTTTTAATCAAACAGGCCTGACACAGAGATGACGGGCTTGGGTGAACGGGACAGTGTGGGAGAAGGGGACGGTTGTCACTGTCAGTTACTCGACTGCCGAGCTCGTGTGAACGTCGCAGAACAAAGCCGGCGTTGGAATTGCTGATCGAGCTTATTAAAGGTCCTAGTTTATGCTTTATTGCATTGGTTATCAACCTTTGAGTTGGTCCTGGGAGATTGTTGTTGTGGCACAGTGGAGTGGAATTAACTAATAAGGCAGGACACAACACACAGTGGTCAATGTTAGGATTTATCCCTTAACATCATATTTTTAATGTCAAATTGTTTAATGGCTCAATATTCAGCCAATCAGAAAGGTGAACAGTAATATATTCATCACATGATTTGCACACAATCAATGCACACGTGTCTACAGGTTCACAACAATGGCCGCCACTTCACTCACAAATGAAGCCTCGCCGTTAATTCGACCTGGGACACTTCATTTCAGCGTCACACCTTCGTCGCAGCCGATCATCACCCTCGGTCACGCAGCACAAAGTGACGTCACGCAGCACAAAGTGACGTCACGCAGCACAAAGTGACGTCACGCAGCACAAAGTGACGTCACGCAGCACAACGTGACGTCACGCAGCACAAAGTGACGTCACGCAGCACAAAGTTACGTCACGCAGCACAACGTGACGTCACGCAGCACAACGTGACGTCACGCAGCACAACGTGACGTCACGCAGCACAACGTGACGTCCCGCAGCACAAAGTGAAGTCATGCAGCACAAAGTGACGTCACGCAGCACAAAGTGACGTCACGCAGCACAAAGTGACGTCACGCAGCACAAAGTGACGTTACAAAGTGACGTTACAAAGTGACGTTACAAAGTGACATTACAAAGTGACGTTACAAAGTGACGTTACAAAGTGACGTTACAAAGTGACGTTACAAAGTGACGTTACAAAGTGACGTTACAAAGTGACGTTACAAAGTGACGTTACAAAGTGACGTTACAAAGTGACGTTACAAAGTGACGTCACGCAGCACAAAGTGACGTCACGCAGCACAAAGTGACGTTACAAAGTGACGTTACAAAGTGACGTTACAAAGTGACGTTACAAAGTGACGTTACAAAGTGACGTTACACAGTGACGTTACAAAGTGACGTTACAAAGTGACGTTACAAAGTGACGTTACAAAGCACAGAGTGACGTCACGCAGCACAAAGTGACGTTACAAAGTGACGTTACAAAGTGACGTTACAAAGTGACGTTACAAAGTGACGTGACAAAGTGACGTTACAAAGTGACGTGACAAAGTGACGTGACAAAGTGACGTGACAAAGTGACGTTACAAAGTGACGTTACAAAGTGACGTTACAAAGTGACGTTACAAAGTGACGTTACAAAGTGACGTTACAAAGTGACGTTACAAAGTGACGTTACAAAGCACAGAGTGACGTCACGCAGCACAAAGTGACGTCACGCAGCACAAAGTGACGTTACAAAGTGACGTTACAAAGTGACGTTACAAAGTGACGTTACAAAGTGACGTTACAAAGTGACGTTACAAAGTGACGTTACAAAGTGACGTTACAAAGTGACGTTACAAAGTGACGTTACAAAGTGACGTTACAAAGTGACGTTACAAAGTGACGTTACAAAGTGACGTTACAAAGCATAGAGTGACGTCACGCAGCACAAAGTGACGTTACGCAGCACAAAGTGACGTTACGCAGCACAAAGTGACGTTACGCAGCACAAAGTGACGTCACGCCGCACAAAGTGACGTTACAAAGTGACGTGACAAAGTGACGTTACAAAGTGACATTACAAAGTGACGTTACAAAGTGACGTTACAAAGTGACGTTACAAAGTGACGTTACAAAGTGACGTTACAAAGTGACGTTACAAAGTGACGTTACAAAGTGAAGTTACAAAGTGACGTTACAAAGTGACGTTACAAAGTGACGTTACAAAGTGACGTTACAAAGTGACGTTACAAAGTGACGTCACGCAGCACAAAGTGACGTTACAAAGTGACGTTACAAAGTGACGTTACAAAGTGACGTTACAAAGTGACGTTACAAAGTGACGTTACAAAGTGACGTTACAAAGTGACGTTACAAAGTGACGTTACAAAGTGACGTTACAAAGTGACGTTACAAAGTGACGTTACAAAGTGACGTTACAAAGTGACGTTACAAAGTGACGTTACAAAGTGACGTTACGAAGCACAAAGTGACGTCACGCAGCACAAAGTGACGTTACAAAGTGATGTTACAAAGTGACGTTACAAAGTGACGTTACAAAGTGACGTTACAAAGTGACGTTACAAAGTGACGTTACAAAGTGACGTTACAAAGTGACGTTACAAAGTGACGTTACAAAGTGACGTTACAAAGTGACGTTACAAAGTGACGTTACAAAGTGACGTTACAAAGTGACGTTACAAAGTGACTTTACAAAGTGACGTTACAAACTGACGTTACAAACTGACGTTACAAAGTGACATCACGCAGCACAGAGTAACGTCACGCAGCACAAAGTGACGTCACGCAGCACAAAGTGACGTCACGCAGCACAAAGTGAAGTCATGCAGCACAAAGTGACGTCACGCAGCACAACGTGACGTCCTGCAGCACAAAGTGACGTCACGCAGAACAAAGTGACGTCACGCAGCACAAAGTGACGTTACGCAGCACAAAGTGACGTCACGCAGCACAAAGTGACGTTACACAGCGACGTCCCGCAGCACAAAGTGACGTCAAGCAGCACAAAGTGACGTCACGGGGCACAAAGTGACGTTACACAGCGACGTCCCGCAGCACAAAGTGACGTCACGCAGCACAAAGTGACGTTACGCAGCACAAAGTGTCGTCACGGAGCACAAAGTGACGTCATGCAGAACAAAGTGACGTTACAAAGTGACGTTACAAAGTGACGTTACAAAGTGACGTTACAAAGTGACGTTACAAAGTGACGTTACAAAGTGACGTTACGCAGCACAAAGTGACGTCACGCAGCACAAAGTGACGTTACAAAGTGACGTTACAAAGTGACGTTACAAAGTGACGTTACAAAGTGACGTTACAAAGTGACGTTACAAAGTGACGTTACAAAGTGACGTTACAAAGTGACGTTACAAAGTGACGTTACAAAGTGACGTTACAAAGTGACGTTACAAAGTGACGTTACAAAGTGACGTTACAAAGTGACGTTACAAAGTGACGTTACGCAGCACAAAGTGACGTCACGCAGCACAAAGTGACGTTACAAAGTGACGTTACAAAGTGACGTTACAAAGTGACGTTACAAAGTGACGTTACAAAGTGACGTTACAAAGTGACGTTACAAAGTGACGTTACAAAGTGACGTTACAAAGTGACGTTACAAAGTGACGTTACAAAGTGACGTTACAAAGTGACGTTACAAAGTGACGTTACAAAGTGACGTTACAAAGTGACGTCACGCAGCACAAAGTGACGTCACGCAGCAAAAAGTGACGTCACGCAGCACAAAGTGACGTTACAAAGTGACGTTACAAAGTGACGTTTCAAAGTGACGTTACAAAGTGACGTTACAAAGTGACGTTACAAAGTGACGATACACAGTACAAAGTGACGTCCCGCAGCACAAAGTGACGTCACGCAGCACAAAGTGACGTTACGCAACACAAAGTGACGTTACAAAGTGACGTTACAAAGTGACGTTACAAAGTGACGTTACAAAGTGACGTTACAAAGTGACGTTACAAAGTGACGTTACAAAGTGACGTTACAAAGTGACGTTACAAAGTGACGTTACAAAGTGACGTTACAAAGTGACGTTACAAAGTGACGTTACAAAGTGACGTTACAAAGTGACGTTACAAAGTGACGTTACAAAGTGACGTTACGCAGCACAAAGTGACGTCACGCAGGACAACGTGACATCACGCAGAACAAAGTGTCGTTACAAAGTGACGATACACAGTACAAAGTGACGTCCCGCAGCACAAAGTGACGTCACGCAGCACAAAGTGATGTTACAAAGTGACGTTACAAAGTGACGTTACAAAGTGACGTTACAAAGTGACGTTACAAAGTGACGTTACAAAGTGACGTTACAAAGTGACGTTACAAAGTGACGTTACAAAGTGACGTTACAAAGTGACGTTACAAAGTGACGTTACAAAGTGACGTTACAAAGTGACGTTACAAAGTGAAGTTACAAAGTGACGTTACAAAGTGACGTTACAAAGTGACGTTACGCAGCACAAAGTGACGTCACGCAGCACAAAGTGACGTTACAAAGTGACGTTACAAAGTGACGTTACAAAGTGACGTTACAAAGTGACGTTACAAAGTGACGTTACAAAGTGACGTTACAAAGTGACGTTACAAAGTGACGTTACAAAGTGACGTTACAAAGTGACGTTACAAAGTGACTTTACAAAGTGACGTTACAAAGTGACGTCACGCAGCACAAAGTGACGTCACGCAGCAAAAAGTGACGTCACGCAGCACAAAGTGACGTTACAAAGTGACGTTACAAAGTGACGTTACAAAGTGACGTTTCAAAGTGACGTTACAAAGTGACGTTACAAAGTGACGTTACAAAGTGACGTTTCAAAGTGACGTTACAAAGTGACGTTACAAAGTGACGTTACAAAGTGACGTTACAAAGTGACGTTACAAAGTGACGTTACAAAGTGACGTTACAAAGTGACGATACACAGTACAAAGTGACGTCCCGCAGCACAAAGTGACGTCACGCAGCACAAAGTGACGTTACGCAACACAAAGTGACGTTACAAAGTGACGTTACAAAGTGACGTTACAAAGTGACGTTACAAAGTGACGTTACAAAGTGACGTTACGCAGCACAAAGTGACGTCACGCAGGACAACGTGACATCACGCAGAACAAAGTGTCGTTACAAAGTGACGATACACAGTACAAAGTGACGTCCCGCAGCACAAAGTGACGTCACGCAGCACAAAGTGACGTTACAAAGTGACGTTACAAAGTGACGTTACAAAGTGACGTTACAAAGTGACGTTACAAAGTGACGTTACAAAGTGACGTTACAAAGTGACGTTACAAAGTGACGTTACAAAGTGACGTTACAAAGTGACGTTATAAAGTGACGTTACAAAGTGACGTTACAAAGTGACGTTACAAAGTGACGTTACAAAGTGACGCTACAAAGTGACGCTACAAAGTGACGTCACGCAGCACAACGTGACGTCACACAGAACAAAGTGACGTCACGCAGCACAAAGTGACGTCACGCAGCAAAACGTGACGTTACAAAGTGACGTTACAAAGTGACGTTACAAAGTGACGTTACAAAGTGACGTTACAAAGTGACGTTACGCAGCACAAAGTGACGTCACGCAGGACAACGTGACATCACGCAGAACAAAGTGTCGTTACAAAGTGACGATACACAGTACAAAGTGACGTCCCGCAGCACAAAGTGACGTCACGCAGCACAAAGTGACGTTACAAAGTGACGTTACAAAGTGACGTTACAAAGTGACGTTACAAAGTGACGTTACAAAGTGACGTTACAAAGTGACGTTACAAAGTGACGTTATAAAGTGACGTTACAAAGTGACGTTATAAAGTGACGTTACAAAGTGACGTTACAAAGTGACGTTACAAAGTGACGTTACAAAGTGACGTCACAAAGTGACGCTACAAAGTGACGCTACAAAGTGACGCTACAAAGTGACGTTACGCAGCACAAAGTGACGTCACGCAGCACAACGTGACGTCACACAGAACAAAGTGACGTCACGCAGCACAAAGTGACGTCACGCAGCAAAACGTGACGTTACAAAGTGACGTTACAAAGTGACGTTACAAAGTGACGTTACAAAGTGACGTTACACAGTACAAAGTGACGTCCCGCAGCACAAAGTGACGTCCCGCAGCACAAAGTAACGTCATGCAGAACAAAGTGATGTTACAAAGTGACGTTACAAAGTGACGTTACAAAGTGACGTTACAAAGTGACGTTACAAAGGGACGTTACAAAGTGACGTTACAAAGTGACGTTACAAAGTGACGTTACAAAGTGACGTTACAAAGTGACGTTACAAAGTGACGTTACAAAGTGACGTTACAAAGTGACGTTACAAAGTGACGTCCCGCAGCACAAAGTGACATCACACAGCACAAAGTGTCGTCACGCAGCACAACGTGACGTCACGCAGCACAACGTGACGTCACGCAGCACAAAGTGACGTCACGCAGCACAAAGTTACGTCACGCAGCACAAAGTGACGTCAAGCAGCACAACGTGACGTCCCGCAGCACAACGTGACGTCCCGCAGCACAAAGTGAAGTCACGCAGCACAAAGTGACGTCACGCAGCACAAAGTGACGTTACAAAGTGACGTTACAAAGTGACGTTACAAAGTGACGTTACAAAGTGACGTTACAAAGTGACGTTACAAAGTGACGTTACAAAGTGACGTTACAAAGTGACGTTACAAAGTGACGTTACAAAGTGACGCTACAAAGTGACGCTACAAAGTGACGTTACGCAGCACAAAGTGACGTCACGCAGCACAACGTGACGTCACACAGAACAAAGTGACGTCACGCAGCACAAAGTGACGTCACGCAGCAAAACGTGACGTCCCGCAGCACAAAGTGACGTCCCGCAGCACAAAGTGACGTTACAAAGTGACGTTACAAAGTGACGTTACAAAGTGACGTTACAAAGTGACGCTACAAAGTGACGCTACAAAGTGACGTCACGCAGCACAACGTGACGTCACACAGAACAAAGTGACGTCACGCAGCACAAAGTGACGTCACGCAGCAAAACGTGACGTCCCGCAGCACAAAGTGACGCCCCGCAGCACAACGTGACGTCACGCAGCACAAAGTGACGTCACGCAGCACAAAGTAACGTCACGCAGCACAACGTGACGTCACGCAGAACAAAGTGACGTTACGTAGAACAAAGTGACGTCACACAGCACAAAGTGACGTCACGCAGCAAAACGTGACGTCACGCAGCACAACGTGACGTTATACAGCACAACGTGACGTCACGCAGAACAAAGTGACGTTACAAAGTGACGTTACAAAGTGACGTTACAAAGTGACGTTACAAAGTGACGTTACAAAGTGACGTTACAAAGTGACGTTACACAGTACAAAGTGACGTCCCGCAGCACAAAGTGACGTCCCGCAGCACAAAGTGACGTCACGCAGCACAAAGTGACGTCACGCAGCACAAAGTGACGTCACGCAGCACAAAGTGACGTTACAAAGTGACGTTACAAAGTGACGTTACAAAGTGACGTTACAAAGTGACGTTACAAAGTGACGTTACAAAGTGACGTTACAAAGTGACGCTACAAAGTGACGTTACGCAGCACAAAGTGACGTCACGCAGCACAACGTGACGTCACACAGAACAAAGTGACGTCACGCAGCACAAAGTGACGTCACGCAGCAAAACTTGACGTCCCGCAGCACAAAGTGACGCCCCGCAGCACAACGTGACGTCACGCAGCACAAAGTGACGTCACGCAGCACAAAGTGACGTCACGCAGCACAACGTGACGTCACGCAGAACAAAGTGACGTTACGTAGAACAAAGTGACGTCACACAGCACAAAGTGACGTCACGCAGCAAAACGTGACGTCACGCAGCACAACGTGACGTTATACAGCACAACGTGACGTCACGCAGAACAAAGTGACGTTACAAAGTGACGTTACAAAGTGACGTTACAAAGTGAAGTTACACAGTACAAAGTGACGTCCCGCAGCACAAAGTGACGTCCCGCAGCACAAAGTGACGTCACGCAGCACAAAGTGACGTCACGCAGCACAAAGTGACGTCACGCAGCACAAAGTGACGTCACGCAGCACAAAGTGACGTCCCGCAGCACAACGTGACGTCACGCAGAACAAAGTGTCGTTACAAAGTGACGATACACAGTACAAACTGACGTCCCGCAGCACAAAGTGACGTCACGCAGCACAAAGTGACGTTACGCAACACAAAGTGACGTTACAAAGTGACGTTACAAAGTGACGTTACAAAGTGACGTTACAAAGTGACGTTACAAAGTGACGTTACAAAGTGACGTTACAAAGTGACGTTACAAAGTGACGTTACAAAGTGACGTTACAAAGTGACGTTACAAAGTGACGTTACAAAGTGACGTTACAAAGTGACGTTACAAAGTGACGTTACACAGTACAAAGTGACGTCCCGCAGCACAAAGTGACGTCACGCAGCACAAAGTGACGTCCCGCAGCACAACGTGACGTCACGCAGAACAAAGTGTCGTTACAAAGTGACGATACACAGTACAAACTGACGTCCCGCAGCACAAAGTGACGTCACGCAGCACAAAGTGACGTTACGCAACACAAAGTGACGTTACAAAGTGACGTTACAAAGTGACGTTACAAAGTGACGTTACAAAGTGACGTTACAAAGTGACGTTACAAAGTGACGTTACAAAGTGACGTTACAAAGTGACGTTACAAAGTGACGTTACAAAGTGACGCTACAAAGTGACGTTACGCAGCACAAAGTGACGTCCCGCAGCACAAAGTGACGTCACGCAGCACAAAGTGACGTCACGCAGCACAAAGTGACGTCACGCAGCACAACGTGACGTCACGCAGAACAAAGTGTCGTTACAAAGTTACGATACACAGTACAAACTGACGTCCCGCAGCACAAAGTGACGTCACGCAGCACAAAGTGACGTTACAAAGTGACGTTACAAAGTGACGTTACAAAGTGACGTTACAAAGTGACGTTACAAAGTGACGTTACAAAGTGACGTTACAAAGTGACGTTACAAAGTGACGTTACAAAGTGACGTTACAAAGTGACGTTACAAAGTGACGTTACAAAGTGACGTTACAAAGTGACGTTACAAAGTGACGCTACAAAGTGACGCTACAAAGTGACGTTACGCAGCACAAAGTGACGTCCCGCAGCACAAAGTGACGTCACGCAGCACAAAGTGACGTCACGCAGCACAAAGTGACGTTACAAAGTGACGTTACAAAGTGACGTTACAAAGTGACGTTACAAAGTGACGTTACAAAGTGACGTTACAAAGTGACGTTACAAAGTGACGTTACAAAGTGACGTTACAAAGTGACGCTACAAAGTGACGTTACGCAGCACAAAGTGACGTCACGCAGCACAACGTGACGTCACACAGAACAAAGTGACGTCACGCAGCACAAAGTGACGTCACGCAGCAAAACGTGACGTCACGCAGCACAACGTGACGTTATACAGCACAACGTGACGTCACGCAGAACAAAGTGACGTTACAAAGTGACGTTACAAAGTGACGTTACAAAGTGACGTTACAAAGTGACGTTACAAAGTGACGTTACAAAGTGACGTTACAAAGTGACGTTACAAAGTGACGTTACAAAGTGACGTTACAAAGTGACGTTACAAAGTGACGCTACAAAGTGACGTTACGCAGCACAAAGTGACGTCACGCAGCACAACGTGACGTCACACAGAACAAAGTGACGTCACGCAGCACAAAGTGACGTCACGCAGCAAAACGTGACGTCACGCAGCACAACGTGACGTTATACAGCACAACGTGACGTCACGCAGAACAAAGTGACGTTACAAAGTGACGTTACAAAGTGACGTTACAAAGTGACGTTACAAAGTGACGTTACAAAGTGACACTACAAAGTGACGTTACGCAGCACAAAGTGACGTCACGCAGCACAACGTGACGTCACACAGAACAAAGTGACGTCACGCAGCACAAAGTGACGTCACGCAGCAAAACGTGACGTCACGCAGCACAACGTGACGTTATACAGCACAACGTGACGTCACGCAGAACAAAGTGACGTTACAAAGTGACGTTACAAAGTGACGTTACAAAGTGACGTTACACAGTACAAAGTGACGTCCCGCAGCACAATGTGACGTCCCGCAGCACAAAGTGACGTCACGCAGCACAAAGTGACGTCACGCAGCACAAAGTGACGTCCCGCAGCACAACGTGACGCCCCGCAGCACAACGTGACGTCACGCAGCACAAAGTGACGTCACGCAGCACAAAGTGACGTCACGCAGAACAAAGTGACATCACACAGAACAAAGTGACGTCACGCAGCACAAAGTGACGTCACGCAGCACAAAGTGACATTATACAGCACAACGTGACGTCACGCAGAACAAAGTGACGTTACAAAGTGACGTTACAAAGTGACGTTACAAAGTGACGTTACAAAGTGACGTTACAAAGTGACGTTACAAAGTGACGTAGCACAAAGTGACATTATACAGCACAACATGACGTCACGCAGAACAAAGTGACGTTACAAAGTGACGTTACAAAGTGACGTTACAAAGTGACGTTACACAGTACAAAGTGACGTCCCGCAGCACAAAGTGACGTCACGCAGCACAAAGTGACGTCACGCAGCACAAAGTGACGTCACGCAGCACAAAGTGACATCACGCAGCACAAAGTGACGTCCCGCAGCACAACGTGACGTCACGCAGAACAAAGTGTCGTTACAAAGTGACGATACACAGTGACGTTACAAAGTGACGCTACAAAGTGACGTTACGCAGCACAAAGTGACGTCCCGCAGCACAAAGTGACGTCACGCAGCACAAAGTGACGTAACGCAGCACAAAGTGACGTCACGCAGCACAACGTGACGTCACGCAGAACAAAGTGTCGTTACAAAGTGACGATACACAGTACAAACTGACGTCCCGCAGCACAAAGTGACGTCACGCAGCACAAAGTGACGTTACGCAACACAAAGTGACGTTACAAAGTGACGTTACAAAGTGACGTTACAAAGTGACGTTACAAAGTGACGTTACAAAGTGACGTTACAAAGTGACGTTACACAGTACAAAGTGACGTCCCGCAGCACAATGTGACGTCCCGCAGCACAAAGTGACGTCACGCAGCACAAAGTGACGTCACGCAGCACAAAGTGACGTCCCGCAGCACAAAGTGACGCCCCGCAGCACAACGTGACGTCACGCAGCACAAAGTGACGTCACGCAGCACAAAGTGACGTCACGCAGAACAAAGTGACGTTACGTAGAACAAAGTGACGTCACGCAGAACAAAGTGACATCACACAGAACAAAGTGACGTCACGCAGAACAAAGTGACGTCACGCAGCACAAAGTGACGTCACGCAGCACAAAGTGACGTCCCGCAGCACAACGTGACGTCACGCAGAACAAAGTGTCGTTACAAAGTGACGATACACAGTACAAACTGACGTCCCGCAGCACAAAGTGACGTCACGCAGCACAAAGTGACGTTACGCAACACAAAGTGACGTTACAAAGTGACGTTACAAAGTGACGTTACAAAGTGACGTTACAAAGTGACGTTACAAAGTGACGTTACAAAGTGACGTTACAAAGTGACGTTACAAAGTGACGTTACAAAGTGACGTTACAAAGTGACGTTACAAAGTGACATTACAAAGTGACATTACAAAGTGACGTTACAAAGTGACGTTACAAAGTGACGTTACGCAGCACAAAGTGACGTCACACAGAACAAAGTGACGTTACAAAGTGACGTTACAAAGTGACGTTACAAAGTGACGTTACAAAGTGACGTTACAAAGTGACGTTACAAAGTGACGTTACGCAGAACAAAGTGACGTCACGCAGAACAAAGTGACGTCACACAGCACAAAGTGACGTCACGCAGCACAAAGTGACGTCACGCAGCACAAAGTGATGTCACGCAGCACAAAGTGACGTTATACAGCACAAAGTGACATCACGCAGCACAAAGTGACATCACGCAGAACAAAGTGACGTCACGCAGCACAACGTGACGTCACGCAGCACAAAGTGACGTCACGCAGCCTAAACGTGACGTCACGCAGCACAAAGTGACGTCACGCAGCACAAAGTGATGTCACGCAGCACAAAGTGAAGTCACGCAGCACAAAGTGACGTCACGCAGCACAAAGTGACGTTACAAAGTGACGTTACAAAGTGACGTTACAAAGTGACGTTACAAAGTGACGTTACAAAGTGACGTTACAAAGTGACGTTACAAAGTGACGTTACAAAGTGACGTTACAAAGTGACGTTACAAAGTGACGTCACGCAGCACAAAGTGACGTCACGCAGCAAAAAGTGACGTCACGCAGCACAAAGTGACGTTACAAAGTGACGTTACAAAGTGACGTTACAAAGTGACGTTACAAAGTGACGTTACAAAGTGACGTTACAAAGTGACGTTACAAAGTGACGTTACAAAGTGACGTTACAAAGTGACGTTACAAAGTGACGTTACAAAGTGACGTTACAAAGTGACGTTACAAAGTGACGTTACAAAGTGACGATACAAAGTGACGTTACAAAGTGACGATACACAGTACAAAGTGACGTCCCGCAGCACAAAGTGACGTCACGCAGCACAAAGTGACGCTACGTAACACAAAGTGACGTTACAAAGTGACGTTACAAAGTGACGTTACAAAGTGACGTTACAAAGTGACGTTACAAAGTGACGTTACGCAGCACAAAGTGACGTCACGCAGGACAACGTGACATCACGCAGAACAAAGTGTCGTTAAAAAGTGTCGTTACAAAGTGACGATACACAGTACAAAGTGACGTCCCGCAGCACAAAGTGACGTCACGCAGCACAAAGTGACGTTACAAAGTGACGTTACAAAGTGACGTTACAAAGTGACGTTACAAAGTGACGTTACAAAGTGACGTTATTAAGTGACGTTACAAAGTGACGTTACAAAGTGACGTTACAAAGTGACGTTACAAAGTGACGTTACAAAGTGACGTTACAAAGTGACGTTACAAAGTGACGTTACAAAGTGACGTTACAAAGTGACGTTACAAAGTGACGCTACAAAGTGACGCTACAAAGTGACGTTACGCAGCACAAAGTGACGTCACGCAGCACAACGTGACGTCACGCAGCACAACGTGACGTTATACAGCACAACGTGACGTCACGCAGAACAAAGTGACGTTACAAAGTGACGTTACAAAGTGACGTCCCGCAGCACAAAGTGACGTCCCGCAGCACAAAGTAACGTCCCGCAGCACAAAGTGACGTCATGCAGAACAAAGTGACGTTACAAAGTGACGTTACAAAGTGACGTTACAAAGTGACGTTACAAAGTGACGTTACAAAGTGACGTTACAAAGTGACGTTACAAAGTGACGTTACAAAGTGACGTTACAAAGTGACGTTACAAAGTGACGTTACAAAGTGACGTTACGCAGCACAGAGTGACGTCACGCAGCACAAAGTGACGATACAAAGTGACGTTAAAAAGTGACGTTACAAAGTGACGTTACAAAGTGACGTTACAAAGTGACGTTACAAAGTGACGTTACAAAGTGACGTTACAAAGTGACGTTACAAAGTGACGTTAAAAAGTGACGTTACAAAGTGACGTTACAAAGTGACGTTACAAAGTGACGTTACAAAGTGACGTTACAAAGTGACGTTACAAAGTGACGTTACAAAGTGACGTCCCGCAGCACAAAGTGACATCACACAGCACAAAGTGTCGTCACGCAGCACAACGTGACGTCACGCAGCACAATGTGACGTCACGCAGCACAAAGTGACGTCACGCAGCACAAAGTTACGTCACGCAGCACAAAGTGACGTCAAGCAGCACAACGTGACGTCCCGCAGCACAAAGTGAAGTCACGCAGCACAAAGTGACGTCACGCAGCACAAAGTGACGTTACAAAGTGACGTTACAAAGTGACGTTACAAAGTGACGTTACAAAGTGACGTTACAAAGTGACGTTACAAAGTGACGTTACAAAGTGACGTTACAAAGTGACGTTACACAGTGACGTTACACAGTACAAAGTGACGTCCCGCAGCACAAAGTGACGTCACGCAGCACAAAGTGACGTCACGCAGCAAAACGTGACGTCACGCAGCACAACGTGACGTTATACAGCACAACGTGACGTCACGCAGAACAAAGTGACGTTACAAAGTGACGTTACAAAGTGACGTTACAAAGTGACGTTACAAAGTGACGTTACACAGTACAAAGTGACGTCCCGCAGCACAAAGTGACGTCCCGCAGCACAAAGTGACGTCACGCAGCACAAAGTGACGTCACGCAGCACAAAGTGACGTCCCGCAGCACAAAGTGACGCCCCGCAGCACAACGTGACGTCACGCAGCACAAAGTGACGTCACGCAGCACAAAGTGACGTCACGCAGCACAACGTGATGTCACGCAGAACAAAGTGACATTACGTAGAACAAAGTGACGTCACGCAGAACAAAGTGACATCACACAGAACAAAGTGACGTCACGCAGCACAAAGTGACATTATACAGCACAACGTGACGTCACGCAGCACAAAGTGACGTCACGCAGCACAAAGTTACGTCACGCAGCACAACGTGACGTCACGCAGCACAAAGTGACGTCACGCAGCACAAAGTGACGTCACGCAGCACAACGTGACGTCACGCAGAACAAAGTGACATTACGTAGAACAAAGTGACGTCACGCAGAACAAAGTGACATCACACAGAACAAAGTGACGTCACGCAGCACAAAGTGACATTATACAGCACAACGTGACGTCACGCAGAACAAAGTGACGTTACAAAGTGACGTTACAAAGTGACGTTACACAGTACAAAGTGACGTCCCGCAGCACAAAGTGACGTCACGCAGCACAAAGTGACGTCCCGCAGCACAACGTGACGTCACGCAGAACAAAGTGTCGTTACAAAGTGACGATACACAGTACAAACTGACGTTCCGCAGCACAAAGTGACGTCACGCAGCACAACGTGACGTCACGCAGAACAAAGTGACGTTACAAAGTGACGTTACAAAGTGACGTTACAAAGTGACGTTACACAGTACAAAGTGACGTCCCGCAGCACAAAGTGACGTCCCGCAGCACAAAGTGACGTCACGCAGCACAAAGTGACGTCACGCAGCAAAAAGTGACGTCACGCAGCACAACGTGACGTTATACAGCACAACGTGACGTCACGCAGAACAAAGTGACGTTACAAAGTGACGTTACAAAGTGACGTTACAAAGTGACGTTACGCAGCACAACGTGACGTTATACAGCACAACGTGACGTCACGCAGAACAAAGTGACGTTACAAAGTGACGTTACAAAGTGACGTTACAAAGTGACGTTACAAAGTGACGTTACAAAGTGACGTTACAAAGTGACGTTACACAGTACAAAGTGACGTCCCGCAGCACAAAGTGACGTCCCGCAGCACAAAGTGACGTCACGCAGCACAAAGTGACGTCACGCAGCACAAAGTGACGTCCCGCAGCACAACGTGACGTCACGCAGAACAAAGTGTCGTTACAAAGTGACGATACACAGTACAAACTGACGTCCCGCAGCACAAAGTGACGTCACGCAGCACAACGTGACGTCACGCAGAACAAAGTGACGTTACAAAGTGACGTTACAAAGTGACGTTACAAAGTGACGTTACAAAGTGACGTTACAAAGTGACGTTACACAGTACAAAGTGACGTCCCGCAGCACAAAGTGACGTCCCGCAGCACAAAGTGACGTCACGCAGCACAAAGTGACGTCACGCAGCAAAACGTGACGTCACGCAGCACAACGTGACGTTATACAGCACAACGTGACGTCACGCAGAACAAAGTGACGTTACAAAGTGACGTTACAAAGTGACGTTACAAAGTGACGTTACGCAGCACAACGTGACGTTATACAGCACAACGTGACGTCACGCAGAACAAAGTGACGTTACAAAGTGACGTTACAAAGTGACGTTACAAAGTGACGTTACAAAGTGACGTTACAAAGTGACGTTACAAAGTGACGTTACAAAGTGACGTTACAAAGTGACGTTACACAGTACAAAGTGACGTCCCGCAGCACAAAGTGACGTCCCGCAGCACAAAGTGACGTCACGCAGCACAAAGTGACGTCACGCAGCACAAAGTGACGTCCCGCAGCACAAAGTGACGCCCCGCAGCACAACGTGACGTCACGCAGCACAAAGTGACGTCACGCAGCACAAAGTGAAGTCACGCAGCACAACGTGACGTCACGCAGAACAAAGTGACATTACGTAGAACAAAGTGACGTCACGCAGAACAAAGTGACGTTACACAGTACAAAGTGACGTCCCGCAGCACAAAGTGACGTCCCGCAGCACAAAGTGACGTCACGCAGCACAAAGTGACGTCACGCAGCACAAAGTGACGTCCCGCAGCACAACGTGACGTCACGCAGAACAAAGTGTCGTTACAAAGTGACGATACACAGTACAAACTGACGTCCCGCAGCACAAAGTGACGTCACGCAGCACAACGTGACGTCACGCAGAACAAAGTGACGTTACAAAGTGACGTTACAAAGTGACGTTACAAAGTGACGTTACAAAGTGACGTTACACAGTACAAAGTGACGTTACACAGTACAAAGTGACGTCCCGCAGCACAAAGTGACGTCCCGCAGCACAAAGTGACGTCACGCAGCACAAAGTGACGTCACGCAGCAAAACGTGACGTCACGCAGCACAACGTGACGTTATACAGCACAACGTGACGTCACGCAGAACAAAGTGACGTTACAAAGTGACGTTACAAAGTGACGTTACAAAGTGACGTTACGCAGCACAACGTGACGTTATACAGCACAACGTGACGTCACGCAGAACAAAGTGACGTTACAAAGTGACGTTACAAAGTGACGTTACAAAGTGACGTTACAAAGTGACGTTACAAAGTGACGTTACACAGTACAAAGTGACGTCCCGCAGCACAAAGTGACGTCACGCAGCACAACGTGACGTCACGCAGAACAAAGTGACGTTACAAAGTGACGTTACAAAGTGACGTTACAAAGTGACGTTACACAGTACAAAGTGACGTCCCGCAGCACAAAGTGACGTCCCGCAGCACAAAGTGACGTCACGCAGCACAAAGTGACGTCACGCAGCAAAACGTGACGTCACGCAGCACAACGTGACGTTATACAGCACAACGTGACGTCACGCAGAACAAAGTGACGTTACAAAGTGACGTTACGCAGCACAACGTGACGTTATACAGCACAACGTGACGTCACGCAGAACAAAGTGACGTTACAAAGTGACGTTACAAAGTGACGTTACAAAGTGACGTTACAAAGTGACGTTACAAAGTGACGTTACAAAGTGACGTTACACAGTACAAAGTGACGTCCCGCAGCACAAAGTGACGTCCCGCAGCACAAAGTGACGTCACGCAGCACAAAGTGACGTCACGCAGCACAAAGTGACGTCCCGCAGCACAAAGTGACGCCCCGCAGCACAACGTGACGTCACGCAGCACAAAGTGACGTCACGCAGCACAAAGTGAAGTCACGCAGCACAACGTGACGTCACGCAGAACAAAGTGACATTACGTAGAACAAAGTGACGTCACGCAGAACAAAGTGACATCACACAGAACAAAGTGACGTCACGCAGCACAAAGTGACATTATACAGCACAACGTGACGTCACGCAGAACAAAGTGACGTTACAAAGTGACGTTACAAAGTGACGTTACAAAGTGACGTTACAAAGTGACGTTACACAGTACAAAGTGACGTCCCGCAGCACAAAGTGACGTCACGCAGCACAAAGTGACGTCCCGCAGCACAACGTGACGTCACGCAGAACAAAGTTACGTTACAAAGTGACGTTACAAAGTGACGTTACAAAGTGACGTTACACAGTACAAAGTGACGTCCCGCAGCACAAAGTGACGTCCCGCAGCACAAAGTGACGTCACGCAGCACAAAGTGACGTCACGCAGCACAAAGTGACGTCCCGCAGCACAAAGTGACGCCCCGCAGCACAACGTGACGTCACGCAGCACAAAGTGACGTCACGCAGCACAAAGTGACGTCACGCAGCACAACGTGACGTCACGCAGAACAAAGTGACATTACGTAGAACAAAGTGACGTCACGCAGAACAAAGTGACATCACACAGAACAAAGTGACGTCACGCAGCACAAAGTGACATTATACAGCACAACGTGACGTCACGCAGAACAAAGTGACGTTACAAAGTGACGTTACAAAGTGACGTTACAAAGTGACGTTACACAGTACAAAGTGACGTCCCGCAGCACAAAGTGACGTCACGCAGCACAAAGTGACGCCCCGCAGCACAACGTGACGTCACGCAGCACAAAGTGACGTCACGCAGCACAAAGTGACGTCACGCAGCACAAAGTGACGTCACGCAGCACAAAGTGACGTCACGCAGCACAACGTGACGTCACGCAGAACAAAGTGACATTACGTAGAACAAAGTGACGTCACGCAGAACAAAGTGACATCACACAGAACAAAGTGACGTCACGCAGCACAAAGTGACATTATACAGCACAACGTGACGTCACGCAGAACAAAGTGACGTTACAAAGTGACGTTACAAAGTGACGTTACAAAGTGACGTTACACAGTACAAAGTGACGTCCCGCAGCACAAAGTGACGTCACGCAGCACAAAGTGACGTCCCGCAGCACAACGTGACGTCACGCAGAACAAAGTGTCGTTACAAAGTGACGATACACAGTACAAACTGACGTCCCGCAGCACAAAGTGACGTCACGCAGCACAACGTGACGTCACGCAGAACAAAGTGACGTTACAAAGTGACGTTACAAAGTGACGTTACACAGTACAAAGTGACGTCCCGCAGCACAAAGTGACGTCCCGCAGCACAAAGTGACGTCACGCAGCACAAAGTGACGTCACGCAGCAAAACGTGACGTCACGCAGCACAACGTGACGTTATACAGCACAACGTGACGTCACGCAGAACAAAGTGACGTTACAAAGTGACGTTACAAAGTGACGTTACAAAGTGACGTTACAAAGTGACGTTACAAAGTGACGTTACAAAGTGACGTTACACAGTACAAAGTGACGTCCCGCAGCACAAAGTGACGTCCCGCAGCACAAAGTGACGTCACGCAGCACAAAGTGACGTCACGCAGCACAAAGTGACGTCCCGCAGCACAAAGTGACGCCCCGCAGCACAACGTGACGTCACGCAGCACAAAGTGACGTCACGCAGCACAAAGTGACGTCACGCAGCACAACGTGACGTCACGCAGAACAAAGTGACATTACGTAGAACAAAGTGACGTCACGCAGAACAAAGTGACATCACACAGAACAAAGTGACGTCACGCAGCACAAAGTGACATTATACAGCACAACGTGACGTCACGCAGAACAAAGTGACGTTACAAAGTGACGTTACAAAGTGACGTTACAAAGTGACGTTACAAAGTGACGTTACAAAGTGACGTTACAAAGTGACGTTACAAAGTGACGTTACAAAGTGACGTTACAAAGTGACGTTACAAAGTGACGTTACAAAGTGACGTTACACAGTACAAAGTGACGTCCCGCAGCACAAAGTGACGTCACGCAGCACAAAGTGATGTCACGCAGCACAAAGTGACGTCCCGCAGCACAACGTGACGTCACGCAGAACAAAGTGTCGTTACAAAGTGACGATACACAGTACAAACTGACGTCCCGCAGCACAAAGTGACGTCACGCAGCACAAAGTGACGTTACGCAGCACAAAGTGACGTCCCGCAGCACAAAGTGACGTCACGCAGCACAAAGTGACGTCACGCAGCACAAAGTGACGTCCCGCAGCACAAAGTGACGCCCCGCAGCACAACGTGACGTCACGCAGCACAAAGTGACGTCACGCAGCACAAAGTGACGTCACGCAGCACAACGTGACGTCACGCAGAACAAAGTGACGTTACGTAGAACAAAGTGACGTCACGCAGAACAAAGTGACGTTACAAAGTGACGTTACACAGTACAAAGTGACGTCCCGCAGCACAAAGTGACGTCACGCAGCACAAAGTGACGTCACGCAGCACAAAGTGACGTCCCGCAGCACAACGTGACGTCACGCAGAACAAAGTGTCGTTACAAAGTGACGATACACAGTACAAACTGACGTCCCGCAGCACAAAGTGACGTCACGCAGCACAAAGTGACGTTACAAAGTGACGTTACAAAGTGACGTTACAAAGTGACGTTACAAAGTGACGTTACAAAGTGACGTTACAAAGTGACGTTACAAAGTGACGTTACAAAGTGACGTTACAAAGTGACGTTACAAAGTGACGTTACACAGTACAAAGTGACGTCCCGCAGCACAAAGTGACGTCCCGCAGCACAAAGTGACGTCACGCAGCACAAAGTGACGTCACGCAGCACAAAGTGACGTCCCGCAGCACAAAGTGACGCCCCGCAGCACAACGTGACGTCACGCAGCACAAAGTGACGTCACGCAGCACAAAGTGACGTTACAAAGTGACGTTACAAAGTGACGTTACACAGTACAAAGTGACGTCCCGCAGCACAAAGTGACGTCACGCAGCACAAAGTGACGTCACGCAGCACAAAGTGACGTCACGCAGCACAAAGTGACGTCCCGCAGCACAACGTGACGTCACGCAGAACAAAGTGTCGTTACAAAGTGACGATACACAGTGACGTTACAAAGTGACGCTACAAAGTGACGTTACGCAGCACAAAGTGACGTCCCGCAGCACAAAGTGACGTCACGCAGCACAAAGTGACGTCACGCAGCACAAAGTGACGTCACGCAGCACAACGTGACGTCACGCAGAACAAAGTGTCGTTACAAAGTGACGATACACAGTACAAACTGACGTCCCGCAGCACAAAGTGACGTCACGCAGCACAAAGTGACGTTACGCAACACAAAGTGACGTTACAAAGTGACGTTACAAAGTGACGTTACAAAGTGACGTTACAAAGTGACGTTACAAAGTGACGTTACAAAGTGACGTTACAAAGTGACGTTACAAAGTGACGTTACAAAGTGACGTTACAAAGTGACGTTACACAGTACAAAGTGACGTTACAAAGTGACGTTACACAGTACAAAGTGACGTCCCGCAGCACAATGTGACGTCCCGCAGCACAAAGTGACGTCACGCAGCACAAAGTGACGTCACGCAGCACAAAGTGACGTCCCGCAGCACAAAGTGACGCCCCGCAGCACAACGTGACGTCACGCAGCACAAAGTGACGTCACGCAGCACAAAGTGACGTCACGCAGAACAAAGTGACGTTACGTAGAACAAAGTGACGTCACGCAGAACAAAGTGACATCACACAGAACAAAGTGACGTCACGCAGAACAAAGTGACGTCACGCAGCACAAAGTGACGTCACGCAGCACAAAGTGACGTCCCGCAGCACAACGTGACGTCACGCAGAACAAAGTGTCGTTACAAAGTGACGATACACAGTACAAACTGACGTCCCGCAGCACAAAGTGACGTCACGCAGCACAAAGTGACGTTACGCAACACAAAGTGACGTTACAAAGTGACGTTACAAAGTGACGTTACAAAGTGACGTTACAAAGTGACGTTACAAAGTGACGTTACAAAGTGACGTTACAAAGTGACGTTACAAAGTGACGTTACAAAGTGACGTTACAAAGTGACGTTACAAAGTGACGTTACGCAGCACAAAGTGACGTCACACAGAACAAAGTGACGTTACAAAGTGACGTTACAAAGTGACGTTACAAAGTGACGTTACAAAGTGACGTTACAAAGTGACGTTACAAAGTGACGTTACAAAGTGACGTTACAAAGTGACGTTACAAAGTGACGTTACAAAGTGACGTTACAAAGTGACGTTACGCAGAACAAAGTGACGTCACGCAGCACAAAGTGACGTCACGCAGCACAAAGTGATGTCACGCAGCACAAAGTGACGTTATACAGCACAAAGTGACATCACGCAGCACAAAGTGACGTCACGCAGCACAAAGTGACGTCACGCAGAACAAAGTGACGTCACGCAGAACAAAGTGACGTCACGCAGCACAACGTGACGTCACGCAGCACAACGTGACGTCACGCAGCCTAAACGTGACGTCACGCAGCACAAAGTGACGTCACGCAGAACAAAGTGACATCACACAGAACAAAGTGACGTCACGCAGCACAAAGTGACATTATACAGCACAACGTGACGTCACGCAGAACAAAGTGACGTTACAAAGTGACGTTACAAAGTGACGTTACAAAGTGACGTTACAAAGTGACGTTACACAGTACAAAGTGACGTCCCGCAGCACAAAGTGACGTCACGCAGCACAAAGTGACGTCCCGCAGCACAACGTGACGTCACGCAGAACAAAGCACAAAGTGACGTTATACAGCACAACGTGACGTCACGCAGAACAAAGTGACGTCACGCAGCACAACGAGACGTCACGCAGAACTAAGTGACGTTACACAGCACAAAGTGACGTCCCGCAGCACAAAGTGACGTCACGCAGCACAAAGTGACGTCACGCAGCACAAAGTGACGTCACGCAGCACAACGTGACGTCACGCAGCACAAAGTGACGTCACGCAGCACAAAGTGACGTCACGCAGCACAACGTGACGTCACGCAGCACAAAGTGACGTCACGCAGCACAAAGTGACATCCCGCAGCACAAAGTGACGTCCCGCAGCACAAAGTGACGTCACGCAGCACAAAGTGACGTCACGCAGCACAAAGTGACGTCACGCAGCACAACGTGACGTCACGCAGCACAAAGTGACGTCACGCAGCACAAAGTGACGTCACGCAGCACAACGTGACGTCACGCAGAACAAAGTGACATCACACAGAACAAAGTGACGTCACGCAGCACAAAGTGACGTCACGCAGCACAAAGTGACGTTACAAAGTGACGTTACAAAGTGACGTTACACAGTACAAAGTGACGTTACAAAGTGACGTTACAAAGTGACGTTACAAAGTGACGTTACAAAGTGACGTTACAAAGTGACGTTACAAAGTGACGTTACACAGTACAAAGTGACGTTACACAGTACAAAGTGACGTCCCGCAGCACAAAGTGACGTCACGCAGCACAAAGTGACGTCACGCAGAACAAAGTGACGTTACAAAGTGACGATACACAGTACAAAGTGACGTCCCGCAGCACAACGTGACGTCACGCAGAACAAAGTGACGTCACGCAGCACAAAGTGACGTCACGCAGAACAAAGTGACGTTACAAAGTGACGATACACAGTACAAAGTGACGTCCCGCAGCACAACGTGACGTCACGCAGAACAAAGTGTCGTTACAAAGTGACGATACACAGTACAAAGTGAAGTCACGCAGCACAAAGTGACGTCACGCAGCACAAAGTGACGTCACACTGCACAACGTGACGTCACGCAGAACAAAGTGACGTTACGTAGAACAAAGTGACGTCACGCAGAACAAAGTGACATTATACAGCACAACGTGACGTCACGCAGAACAAAGTGACGTTACAAAGTGACGTTACAAAGTGACGTTACACAGTACAAAGTGACGTCCCGCAGCACAAAGTGACGTCACGCAGCACAAAGTGACGTCACGCAGCACAAAGTGACGTCACACAGAACAAAGTGACGTTACGCAGCACAACATGACGTCACGCAGAACAAAGTGATGTCACGCAGCACAACGTGACGTCACGCAGCACAAAGTGACGTCACGCAGCACAACGTGACGTCCTGCAGCACAAAGTGACGTCACGCAGAACAAAGTGACGTCACGCAGCACAAAGTGACGTTACGCAGCACAAAGTGACGTCACGCAGCACAAAGTGACGTTACACAGCGACGTCCCGCAGCACAAAGTGACGTCACGCAGCACAAAGTGACGTCACGGAGCACAAAGTGACGTTACACAGCGACGTCCCGCAGCACAAAGTGACGTCACGCAGCACAAAGTGATGTTACGCAGCACAAAGTGTCGTCACGGAGCACAAAGTGACGTTACAAAGTGACGTTACAAAGTGACGTTACAAAGTGACGTTACAAAGTGACGTTACAAAGTGACGTTACAAAGTGACGTTACAAAGTGACGTTACAAAGTGACGTTACAAAGTGACGTTACAAAGTGACGTTACAAAGTGACGTTACAAAGTGACGTTACAAAGTGACGTTACAAAGTGACGTTACGCAGCACAAAGTGACGTCACGCAGCACAAAGTGACGTTACAAAGTGACGTTACAAAGTGACGTTACAAAGTGACGTTACAAAGTGACGTTACAAAGTGACGTTACAAAGTGACGTTACAAAGTGACGTTACAAAGTGACGTTACAAAGTGACGTTACGCAGCACAAAGTGACGTCACGCAGCACAAAGTGACGTTACAAAGTGACGTTACAAAGTGACGTTACAAAGTGACGTTACAAAGTGACGTTACAAAGTGACGTTACAAAGTGACGTTACAAAGTGACGTTACAAAGTGACGTTACAAAGTGACGTTACAAAGTGACGTTACAAAGTGACGTTACGCAGCACAAAGTGACGTCCCGCAGCACAAAGTGACGTCACGCAGCACAAAGTGACGTCACGCAGCACAAAGTGACGTCCCGCAGCACAAAGTGACGCCCCGCAGC
The DNA here is from genome assembly GCA_021464625.1 of Proterorhinus semilunaris. Taxonomy (NCBI): domain Eukaryota; kingdom Metazoa; phylum Chordata; class Actinopteri; order Gobiiformes; family Gobiidae; genus Proterorhinus; species Proterorhinus semilunaris. Next base: position 216,476 of record JAJBBP010000043.1, on the reverse strand, counting down.
ACAACGTGACGTCACGCAGCACAAAGTGACGTCACGCAGCACAAAGTGACGTCACGCAGAACAAAGTGACGTTACGTAGAACAAAGTGACGTCACGCAGAACAAAGTGACATCACACAGAACAAAGTGACGTCACGCAGAACAAAGTGACGTCACGCAGCACAAAGTGACGTCACGCAGCACAAAGTGACGTCCCGCAGCACAACGTGACGTCACGCAGAACAAAGTGTCGTTACAAAGTGACGATACACAGTACAAACTGACGTCCCGCAGCACAAAGTGACGTCACGCAGCACAAAGTGACGTTACGCAACACAAAGTGACGTTACAAAGTGACGTTACAAAGTGACGTTACAAAGTGACGTTACAAAGTGACGTTACAAAGTGACGTTACAAAGTGACGTTACAAAGTGACGTTACAAAGTGACGTTACAAAGTGACGTTACAAAGTGACGTTACGCAGCACAAAGTGACGTCACACAGAACAAAGTGACGTTACAAAGTGACGTTACAAAGTGACGTTACAAAGTGACGTTACAAAGTGACGTTACAAAGTGACGTTACAAAGTGACGTTACAAAGTGACGTTACAAAGTGACGTTACAAAGTGACGTTACGCAGAACAAAGTGACGTCACGCAGCACAAAGTGACGTCACGCAGCACAAAGTGATGTCACGCAGCACAAAGTGACGTTATACAGCACAAAGTGACATCACGCAGCACAAAGTGACGTCACGCAGCACAAAGTGACGTCACGCAGAACAAAGTGACGTCACGCAGAACAAAGTGACGTCACGCAGCACAACGTGACGTCACGCAGCACAACGTGACGTCACGCAGCCTAAACGTGACGTCACGCAGCACAAAGTGACGTCACGCAGAACAAAGTGACATCACACAGAACAAAGTGACGTCACGCAGCACAAAGTGACATTATACAGCACAACGTGACGTCACGCAGAACAAAGTGACGTTACAAAGTGACGTTACAAAGTGACGTTACAAAGTGACGTTACACAGTACAAAGTGACGTCCCGCAGCACAAAGTGACGTCACGCAGCACAAAGTGACGTCCCGCAGCACAACGTGACGTCACGCAGAACAAAGCACAAAGTGACGTTATACAGCACAACGTGACGTCACGCAGAACAAAGTGACGTCACGCAGCACAACGAGACGTCACGCAGAACTAAGTGACGTTACACAGCACAAAGTGACGTCCCGCAGCACAAAGTGACGTCACGCAGCACAAAGTGACGTCACGCAGCACAAAGTGACGTCACGCAGCACAACGTGACGTCACGCAGCACAAAGTGACGTCACGCAGCACAAAGTGACATCCCGCAGCACAAAGTGACGTCCCGCAGCACAAAGTGACGTCACGCAGCACAAAGTGACGTCACGCAGCACAAAGTGACGTCACGCAGCACAAAGTGACGTTACAAAGTGACGTTACAAAGTGACGTTACACAGTACAAAGTGACGTTACAAAGTGACGTTACAAAGTGACGTTACAAAGTGACGTTACAAAGTGACGTTACAAAGTGACGTTACAAAGTGACGTTACACAGTACAAAGTGACGTTACACAGTACAAAGTGACGTCCCGCAGCACAAAGTGACGTCACGCAGCACAAAGTGACGTCACGCAGAACAAAGTGACGTTACAAAGTGACGATACACAGTACAAAGTGACGTCCCGCAGCACAACGTGACGTCACGCAGAACAAAGTGTCGTTACAAAGTGACGATACACAGTACAAAGTGACGTCCCGCAGCACAACGTGACGTCACGCAGAACAAAGTGTCGTTACAAAGTGACGATACACAGTACAAAGTGAAGTCACGCAGCACAAAGTGACGTCACGCAGCACAAAGTGACGTCACACTGCACAACGTGACGTCACGCAGAACAAAGTGACGTTACGTAGAACAAAGTGACGTCACGCAGAACAAAGTGACATTATACAGCACAACGTGACGTCACGCAGAACAAAGTGACGTTACAAAGTGACGTTACAAAGTGATGTTACACAGTACAAAGTGACGTCCCGCAGCACAAAGTGACGTCACGCAGCACAAAGTGACGTCACGCAGCACAAAGTGACGTCACACAGAACAAAGTGACGTTACGCAGCACAACATGACGTCACGCAGAACAAAGTGATGTCACGCAGCACAACGTGACGTCACGCAGCACAAAGTGACGTCACGCAGCACAACGTGACGTCCTGCAGCACAAAGTGACGTCACGCAGAACAAAGTGACGTCACGCAGCACAAAGTGACGTTACGCAGCACAAAGTGACGTCACGCAGCACAAAGTGACGTTACACAGCGACGTCCCGCAGCACAAAGTGACGTCACGCAGCACAAAGTGACGTCACGGAGCACAAAGTGACGTTACACAGCGACGTCCCGCAGCACAAAGTGACGTCACGCAGCACAAAGTGATGTTACGCAGCACAAAGTGTCGTCACGGAGCACAAAGTGACGTTACAAAGTGACGTTACAAAGTGACGTTACAAAGTGACGTTACAAAATGACGTTACAAAGTGACGTTACAAAGTGACGTTACAAAGTGACGTTACAAAGTGACGTTACAAAGTGACGTTACAAAGTGACGTTACAAAGTGACGTTACAAAGTGACGTTACAAAGTGACGTTACAAAGTGACGTTACAAAGTGACGTTACAAAGTGACGTTACGCAGCACAAAGTGACGTCACGCAGCACAAAGTGACGTTACAAAGTGACGTTACAAAGTGACGTTACAAAGTGACGTTACAAAGTGACGTTACAAAGTGACGTTACAAAGTGACGTTACAAAGTGACGTTACAAAGTGACGTTACAAAGTGACGTTACAAAGTGACGTTACAAAGTGACGTTACAAAGTGACGTTACGCAGCACAAAGTGACGTCACGCAGCACAAAGTGACGTTACAAAGTGACGTTACAAAGTGACGTTACAAAGTGACGTTACAAAGTGACGTTACAAAGTGACGTTACAAAGTGACGTTACAAAGTGACGTTACAAAGTGACGTTACAAAGTGACGTTACAAAGTGACGTTACAAAGTGACGTTACAAAGTGACGTTACAAAGTGACGTTACAAAGTGACGTTACGCAGCACAAAGTGACGTCACGCAGCACAAAGTGACGTTACAAAGTGACGTTACAAAGTGACGTTACAAAGTGACGTTACAAAGTGACGTTACAAAGTGACGTTACAAAGTGACGTTACAAAGTGACGTTACAAAGTGACGTTACAAAGTGACGTTACAAAGTGACGTTACAAAGTGACGTTACAAAGTGACGTTACAAAGTGACGTTACAAAGTGACGTTACAAAGTGACGTTACGCAGCACAAAGTGACGTCACGCAGCACAAAGTGACGTTACAAAGTGACGTTACAAAGTGACGTTACAAAGTGACGTTACAAAGTGACGTTACAAAGTGACGTTACAAAGTGACGTTACAAAGTGACGTTACAAAGTGACGTTACAAAGTGACGTTACGCAGCACAAAGTGACGTCACACAGAACAAAGTGACGTTACAAAGTGACGTTACAAAGTGACGTTACAAAGTGACGTTACAAAGTGACGTTACAAAGTGACGTTACAAAGTGACGTTACGCAGAACAAAGTGACTTCACACAGAACAAAGTGACGTTACAAAGTGACGTTACAAAGTGACGTTACAAAGTGACGTTACAAAGTGACGTTACAAAGTGACGTTACAAAGTGACGTTACAAAGTGACGTTACAAAGTGACGTTACAAAGTGACGTTACAAAGTGACGTTACAAAGTGACGTTACGCAGAACAAAGTGACGTCACGCAGCACAAAGTGACGTCACGCAGAACAAAGTGACGTCACGCAGCACAAAGTGACGTCACGCAGAACAAAGTGACGTCACGCAGAACAAAGTGACGTCCCGCAGCACAAATTGACATCACGCAGCACAAAGTGACGTCACGCAGCACAAAGTGATGTCACGCAGCACAAAGTGACGTTATACAGCACAAAGTGACATCACGCAGCACAAAGTGACATCACGCAGAACAAAGTGACGTCACGCAGCACAAAGTGACGTCACGCAGCCTAAACGTGACGTCACGCAGCACAAAGTGACGTCACGCAGCACAAAGTGATGTCACGCAGCACAAAGTGACGTTATACAGCACAAAGTGACATCACGCAGCACAAAGTGACGTCACGCAGAACAAAGTGACGTCACGCAGAACAAAGTGACGTCATGCAGCACAACGTGACGTCACGCAGCACAACGTGACGTCACGCAGCCTAAACGTGACGTCACGCAGCACAAAGTGACGTCACGCAGAACAAAGTGACATCACACAGAACAAAGTGACGTCACGCAGCACAAAGTGACATTATACAGCACAACGTGACGTCACGCAGAACAAAGTGACGTCACGCAGAACAAAGTGACGTTACAAAGTGACGTTACAAAGTGACGTTACAAAGTGACGTTACACAGTACAAAGTGACGTCCCGCAGCACAAAGTGACGTCCCGCAGCACAACGTGACGTCACGCAGAACAAAGCACAAAGTGACGTTATACAGCACAACGTGACGTCACGCAGAACAAAGTGACGTCACGCAGCACAACGAGACGTCACGCAGAACTAAGTGACGTTACACAGCACAAAGTGACGTCCCGCAGCACAAAGTGACGTCACGCAGCACAACGAGACGTCACGCAGCACAAAGTGACGTCTCGCAGCACAAAGTGACGTCACGCAGCACAACGAGACGTCACGCAGAACTAAGTGACGTCACGCAGCACAACGAGACGTCACGCAGAACTAAGTGACGTCACGCAGCACAAAGTGACGTCACGCAGCACAAAGTGACGTCACGCAGCACAAAGTGACGTCCCGCAGCACAAAGTGACGTCCCGCAGCACAAAGTGACGTCACGCAGCACAAAGTGACGTCACTCAGCACAAAGTGACGTCACGCAGCACAACGTGACGTCACGCAGCACAAAGTGACGTCACGCAGCACAAAGTGATGTCACGCAGCACAACGTGACGTCACGCAGAACTAAGTGACGTTATACAGCACAAAGTGACGTCCCGCAGCGCAAAGTGACGTCCCGCAGCACAAAGTGACGTCACGCAGCACAAAGTGACGTCACGCAGCACAACGTGACGTCACGCAGCACAAAGTGACGTCACGCAGCACAAAGTGACGTCACGCAGCACAACGTGACGTCACGCAGAACAAAGTGACGTCACGCAGCACAAAGTGACGTCACGCAGCACAAAGTGACGTTACAAAGTGACGTTACAAAGTGACGTTACAAAGTGACGTTACAAAGTGACGTTACAAAGTGACGTTACACAGTACAAAGTGACGTCCCGCAGCACAAAGTGACGTCACGCAGCACAAAGTGACGTCACGCAGAACAAAGTGACGTTACAAAGTGACGATACACAGTACAAAGTGACGTCCCGCAGCACAACGTGACGTCACGCAGAACAAAGTGTCGTTACAAAGTGACGATACACAGTACAAAGTGACGTCCCGCAGCACAAAGTGACGTCACGCAGCACAAAGTGACGTTACAAAGTGACGTTACAAAGTGACGTTACAAAGTGACGTTACAAAGTGACGTTACAAAGTGACGTTACAAAGTGACGTTACAAAGTGACGTTACAAAGTGACGTTACAAAGTGACGTTACAAAGTGACGTTACAAAGTGACGTTACAAAGTGATGTTACAAAGTGACGTTACAAAGTGACGTTACACAGAACAAAGTGACGTCACGCAGCACAAAGTGACGTCACGCAGCACAAAGTGACGTTACAAAGTGACGTTACAAAGTGACGTTACAAAGTGACGTTACAAAGTGACGTTACAAAGTGACGATACACAGAACAAAGTGACGTCACGCAGCACAAAGTGACGTTACAAAGTGACGTTACAAAGTGACGTTACAAAGTGACGTTACACAGTACAAAGTGACGTCCCGCAGCACAAAGTGACGTCACGCAGCACAAAGTGACGTCACGCAGAACAAAGTGACGTTACAAAGTGACGATACACAGTACAAAGTGACGTCCCGCAGCACAACGTGACGTCACGCAGAACAAAGTGTCGTTACAAAGTGACGATACACAGTACAAAGTGACGTCCCGCAGCACAACGTGACGTCACGCAGAACAAAGTGTCGTTACAAAGTGACGATACACAGTACAAAGTGAAGTCACGCAGCACAAAGTGACGTCACGCAGCACAACGTGACGTCACGCAGAACAAAGTGACGTTACGTAGAACAAAGTGACGTCACGCAGAACAAAGTGACATTATACAGCACAACGTGACGTCACGCAGAACAAAGTGACGTTACAAAGTGACGTTACAAAGTGACGTTACACAGAACAAAGCGACGTCCCGCAGCACAAAGTGACGTCACGCAGCACAAAGTGACGTCACGCAGCACAAAGTGACGTCACGCAGCACAAAGTGACGTCACACAGAACAAAGTGACGTTACAAAGTGACGTTACAAAGTGACGTTACAAAGTGACGTTACAAAGTGACGTTACAAAGTGACGTTACAAAGTGACGTTACAAAGTGACGTTACAAAGTGACTTTACAAAGTGACGTTACAAAGTGACGTTACAAAGTGACGTTACAAAGTGACGTTACAAAGTGACGTTACAAAGTGACGTTACAAAGTGACGTTACAAAGTGACGTTACAAAGTGACGTTACAAAGTGACGTTACGCAGAACAAAGTGACATCACGCAGAACAAAGTGACGTCACGCAGCACAAAGTGACGTCACGCAGCACAAAGTGACGTTATACAGCACAAAGTGACATCACGCAGCACAAAGTGACGTCACGCAGCACAAAGTGATGTCACGCAGCACAAAGTGACGTCACGCAGCACAAAGTGACATCACGCAGAACAAAGTGACGTCACGCAGCACAACGTGACGTCACGCAGCACAAAGTGACGTCACGCAGCCTAAACGTGACGTCACGCAGAACAAAGTGACGTCACGCAGCACAAAGTGACGTCACGCAGAACAAAGTGACGTCACGCAGCACAAAGTGACGTCACGCAGAACAAAGTGACGTCACGCAGAACAAAGTAACGTCACGCAGCACAAAGTGACGTCACGCAGAACAAAGTGACGTCACGCAGCACAAAGTGACGTCACGCAGCACAACATGACGTCACGCAGAACAAAGTGATGTCACGCAGCACAACGTGACGTCACGCAGAACTAAGTGACGTTACACAGCACAAAGTGACGTCCCGCAGCACAAAGTGACGTCACGCAGCACAAAGTGACGTCACGCAGAACAAAGTGACGTCACGCAGAACTAAGTGACGTTACACAGCACAAAGTGACGTCACGCAGCACAAAGTGACGTTACAAAGTGACGTTACAAAGTGACGTCACGCAGATCAAAGTGACGTCACGCAGAACAAAGTGACGTCACGCAGCACAAAGTGACGTCCCGCAGAACAAAGTGACGTCCCGCAGCACAAAGACATGCCTAACACTAACCTACCCATCCTAACTATAATTCACATCCATGTCTACTGCCGGGGTCTGAAAGCCAAAATATATAAGTCATATTTTCCAGGTTGAATTCAAGGTAAATGCCTCCTGATAACTAAAATCCATGCATGACTGATTTGTTGGCCTATATAGCGCCAAACTGCATGATATATAAATAGTGTCGGATGCCAAGTTGTACATTCATCAATTCAATTCATGTTTTTTTACACAAGAAAAAGATAATATTACGTTTTTTTTTTTAAATGAGTAGGCCGAATAAATTGTATTGTGTAATTACAACGTTTAAAACATTAAATTACTTAACAGTTAGGGCCAAGCACGGCTACGCACCCAGTAACAGGCCTATAACAGCTAGTCCAAATTTAAATCAAACTAATTGAATATTTGACAAAGAAATTAAATATATAATTAAGTAAAAGTGTCAACTTTGTATACAAGTTTGAGACCTCCAGCTCAAAAATTCAGTGAGTTAACAGGTGCTGAAGCAAAAAGTGTTACAACCATACCCGGTCTCCCCTACTGCTGCATTAGGCATTTTACCAATGTGTTTACTACATGTTTAATCCACAACTCAAAATACTTTTACTTTTATAATAATAACAGTAATGTTTTAATATCATATAGCGCTTCATTACTATATTCAATTTTCTCATTTCCTTGCACGACATTTTTCCCCCTTATTCATCAATGTCTTCCACAACACAGATTTCATACATTTGGTACACAGCTGCAGTATCTTTCGTTTGTCTGTAATATTGTTCCATATGATCAGAAATCGCTCCATCGCGGGGCCAAAAGTGCATTATCTCTGTAATGAGAAGAACAACATCTCCAATGGATCCTCAAATGACTCTGAATCCATTCACCGAGCTGCAGCATTGTTGTGCTCCATAACTGAATAGTACACTTTTTGTTTTGTTTTTTCATTTAAAGTTTGATAGGACTGATGTGACCAGATTAAACAGGAGTGTGTGGGGATCATTTTTCTCTGGAGCTCCACTGAGGCTGAGCGGGGAAGAGGGGGCTCGGGTTGGAGCAAATTTCATTCATTTTCTTACAGCGATGGGTCGGTCGCGAACGAGTGGGTACGATGAGGGCCAAGTCTCCACCGTGAGCCATTTCAAATAAAAAGCATAAAAATGTGCTGCCGCAGCCCGTGTGGGAGGGAGGAGGCTCAATGCAACTTACCACAAAATCAAGAACTGTACTAAAATAATCCTTAGTAACTAATCCTTCGCTATTGGCCTCATATTTTTGCTACTACATTAAATGATGAGGTTTGTGGAGTGAAAAATAAGCAATGCGATCACATAAATAAGTCCTCGTAGATAGATATGCAAAACTGAGCTTTTAAGCATATTAAAACGTTTTCTCCTCATCAAAAACATACCTGGAGTTGTGTTTCAAGGCACTCGAGCATGTCAAAGTAATCGTTTTGCTTTTTCGGCTACTTTAAGTATATATTAAGTATTAAGTAAGTAAACAGGAACTACATTCCTGATCCCTCAATCCCTTGATCCCTCCATTACAGAGTAAAACTGCAAAGACAGCCTGACACAATAGCCCCAGCTCTACTTGTTCTTATTTTCGTTTCCCTCTAAAAAGAGAGTGGGAGGGGCTTAAAGTGAGTTTGCTTGGAGAATCCATCAAAGTGTATGCAGCACTTTCCAACGGCACCAAGAAAAAACAAAGTGCTTCACAAAACGATAAAACTATTTAAAAACTCAATCAGGAAGCGTGACTATGCAGTGCTGTGTTTTTTTTCTCCGTCCATAACTTTAAGTCCACGAGGTCGGCCAGAGCTCATTTACACTTGGGTCAGCACGGTGGCGCAGCGGTTAGTGCTCGTGCTTCACAAGAAGAAGGCTCTGGGTTTGTCCCCGGCCGTGTGTGCGTAGGCTTCCTCCGGGTACTCCAGCTTTCCCTACCACTAAAAACATGTACAATAGGCCGGAATGAATAAGTGAGTGGTGGTGGGAGGGGCTGATGGCTCTGATTGGTAGCCTTAGTCAGTCTATAGATGTCATAATAATAATAACTCAAGCCTGTGTCAATCGTGAGATAGTCTGTTATAAAGGCCGTCAGCGTTTGTATTGCCTGTTCCAACATTGACACTATTATGTTGTCTTTCTTCTATTGAGCCTGCCATGTCTTACTCCATTTGTTGCCTGCTGTGGTAGCTGAGTGTCCCTGAGAGACAAAAACTCTCTCCACTCTCTCCTGTCAGAGCTGCACTCAGGGCAGCTCCAGCGGAAGGAACTCTATTCTCCAGGACATCACTCAACCTCTGCATGGAGAGTTTCTTCTTCCTCGCTCGGGCCAACACCGTGTAGTACCCAAGGGGAATACCAAGCGGTACAGAGACAGTTTTTGGCACTCTTTTCAGGCCTCTGTCACTGTGGTGTATTCATCCCTTGAAGACTGTAGGTAGATTGCACTTGAACATTGCTGTATTCCCTTCTGCAAACAAATAAAGAACCCTTGAACCTTTACCACAATCAATCATTTTGTGTATCAATATCACAACAGGAGTTGCTTCGTAGGGCTGCACCGAACATTAAAACAATGAAACAGAACAAACACAATGTAAGCGTCAGCAGCAGATGGTGACGAGCCTCACGGGCGCCCCCGTCCTTAAAGTACACATGAAACCGGACAAATCGATTTGGAACGCTTAAAATCAGTCGCATGTGTTCACTGCAGGAAGAGCCGCTGCTGCTGAGCGATTCTGAAAAACAAAAACAATAATAATATTTTTTTATTTTTTTATTTTATTTCAAAAGGAGTGAGCCGAAGCAAGAGCTTATAAGCGCCCACCCCCAAAATTAATACAATTAAAATCATCATTTCACAAAAACATAGTGTAACAACAAAGGTCTGGTTTCAAGTACACAGTATAGTACAAAGCAAGAAACGATCGTTACATTTCAAAGGGGACTAGTTTTATGTTAAAAGACAGATTAATATACATATTGTACTCCGTGAATTATAATAATAATAATAATAATAATAATAATAATAATAATAATAATAATAATAATAATGCCATACACCCGTATTGCGCTTTACAAAAGTTTCTCAAAGCGCTGCACTGTCGTCATTGTTCATTCAGTCCATACTCCCTTTCGCAAGGGGGGGCTGCGCCAGGGGCGAGGGCCTCTATTGCCACTTGCGGCTTTAATTATTATTATTATTATATATTTTTCATGATCATTTGAAATTGATTCATGCTAAACTGTCCAAACATTGTAAAGTCTCAGTCTTTGTTTTTAGTTTTTGCATGGGTTTATCATATTTCTTTCTACAGAACAGGGACGACTGTAACAGGAGATATTAGACTATGTTGCCAGTTGCAACTGTATGCTAACCGGGACAGAGGCACATGCTGTACACAATGAAACTGCATTCTAACTATCTGTTGTGACAGCTATTTGGGATGCAAAATGGCCCTGTATTGGCGTCGGGACAATGGAATAAATAATGGGTATGCTACAATTCACGGATAATGTAGGGAACTGAAAGTCTGCATGACGTCCTCCCCTTACATCCTCTAAATGTCATAAATGCAGTATGAATCAATCAATCAATGGTTTTGTATAGCCCAATATCACAACAGGAGTTGCCTCATAGGGCTGTAACAAACATTAAGGCAATAAAACAGAACAGTAAATAAGACAATGTAAAGTTCCGGTGAATCAAATATCCAGGCAAACATAATGTCCAAATAAGCGTCAGCAGTGGGTGGCGACGAGCAGCTCGGGTGTCCCCTGTCCTTAGACTCTCCAGCCCGGCAAGGAAAAACTCAAAAACCCAGTGGGAGAAACGAGAAACCTTGAGGAGAACCACAGAAGGAGAGATCCACTCCCATGGACGGACAGGCTATAGAGACCCAGGGCCGAAGGAGTCCCTCAGTAGACGGGCCAAGATCACAGACCGTCCAGTCCTTGTTGTCAGTAGGCAGGGTTCCTCCGTTCAGCCGGGTCCCTCCGTTCAGCCGGGTCCCTCCGTTCGATCTAGACAGGCACTCCCAAGGGGGAGTGGGACAGGAGACACCATGTGAATAGTAATGAACAGACTACAGATGAAATAAATATTGTATCATAGTAAGACAAAGGTTGCAGTAAGAAGAAGAAGAGGATAGCGCTCAGTGTACCGTACTTCCCACAGCAGAGTTTCTCCTAAAGCAGCTTTACTTCAGGCTGTGGGTTAGAGCTTTACCTAACTGACCTGATCATAAGCTAATTCTCAGAGGTACGTTTTGAGCCTAGTCTTAAATGTAGGGACTGTGTCTGCTTCTTTAACGTGAGCTGGGAGTTTATTCCATAAAACCGGAGCTTGGTAGCTAAAGGCTCTTCCTCCTACAGTGATTTTGGAGACCCGAGGAATCACTAGTAGCCCTGAGTTTTGAGAGCGGAGTGCTCTGGTTGGCCGATATGGAACGATAACGTCTTGGAGATAAAGCGGAGCCAAACCCTTTATGGCTTTAAATGTGAGGAGCAGGATTTTAAATTTGATTCTAAACTCAACAGGAAGCCAATGGAGAGACTTTAGCACAGGTGTAATGTGTTCTCTTCTCTTTGTACGCGTTAACAATCTTGCAGCTGCATTTTGAACTAGTTGAAAACTTTTTAGGGAACTTTTAGGACACGCTGCTAGCAGGCAGTTGCAGTAGTCCAGCCTTGAGGAAACAAATGCATGAATAAGTTTTTCTGCATCACTCTTAGGTAGAATGTTTCGTATTTTAGCAATGTTGCGCAGGTGAAAGAACGCAATTTTACAAGCCTGGTTTATATGCGTTTTAAAAGAGAGGTCCTGGTCAAACAGAACTCCAAGGTTTTTTACTTTAGAGCTCGTTGATATGCTAACATTATCCAGGGAGATGATCTGCTGAGATAAAGACTCTCTCAGTTTTTGAGGACCTAAAATAATAACCTCGGTTTTATCAGGGTTAAGGAGAAGGTAATTTACAGTCATCCAGGTCTTGATGGCTTTTACGCAGGAACTAAGCACATCTAATTTATCTGTCTGACCTGGTTTTATTGATAAGTACAGCTGTGTGTCATCCGCGTAACAGTGAAAATTTATATTATGATTTCGGATTATGTTACCTAATGGGAGCATGTACAATATAAATAAAATTGGCCCGAGCACTGAACCCTGTGGCACCCCATAGCACACTTTAGAACACGGTGAAGACTTTAGGTTTACATTAACAAATTGGTGCCTATCAGATAAGTAAGATTTAAACCAAGAGAGGGCTGTTCCCCTGAGGCCTACGTCAGTTTCTAACCTCTGCAGGAGAATATTGTGGTCGATTGTGTCAAAGGCTGCACTGAGGTCTAACAGAACCAGGACTGAAGCTAGTCCGGCGTCAGCTGCTAATAACAGGTCGTTGGTAACTTTGACTAAGGCGGTCTCTGTGCTATGATAAGTTCTGTACCCTGACTGAAATTTTTCAAATAAACTATTGTCCTGTAGGTGGCGGCAAAGCTGCTTAGCCACTACTTTTTCAAGGACTTTTGAAATGAAAGGCAGATTAGATATGGGCCTATAGTTTGCTAGAATATCAGGATCGAGATTGGGTTTTTTCAAAAGTGGTTTGATAACAGCATATTTAAAGGACTTTGGTACATACCCATTTTCTAAAGATGAGTTAATTAAAATGAAAATGAAAGAGCATGTTGGATTTGGCTGTTGCATCATTCAGTGTGTTTATGGGGCACTGCTCAGTCGGGAGACTGGTTTCAAAAGTTTTTGAACACTGTGTGAAAGACAGAAATGAAATTTTTAACAATCTGGCAACACTGAAGGGACGACCCACTTGTGGAGCTTTATATTTCTGTGCAGTTGAAAACAACGAGCATAGCCAGCAGTGCAGAAGGCTTCAGAGCGGTCAAAGCAGCAGTGTCATGTGTTTGCAAAAAGAGACAATGATTAGAGAATGCACTTATAATCAACAAGTGAACATGTCTTTATTAGATGGATAACCCCTGAGATGTGGCATCTCGTTTTCCTGGGGGGTGTTGTCACAGCATTTTTGACAAATGTGACATTTGTTGTGATTTCGTCTTTTTTTGTTGCATTTTCATCCTTGTTTTTTTTATTTATTTTTTAAGCTTTTAGATTTGGATAAAGCCAAACTGGAGAAAACGCGCTCGGTTCAGGCGGGTGTAAGAAGTTAAATACAAACTGGCCAATGAGTGTCATCAAAGTATCGGCCAAATCATGTCCCCAGATGGGTCTAGCTCATAAAATAATAAAATTGAATAGACCCTCCACAAATCTTTGCATAATCTATGTAGTTGAACATTTCTTTATAAGAAGAAGAAGATCTTTATTTATATAGCGCCTCTCACAGACATGGCCACAAAGCGCTTTACATGAGAGCATTTACATTCACTCCACACTCAGTGGTGATAAGCCACGTTAGTAGCTTCAGTTTCCCCTGGGGGAGACTGACAGAAGCACTGTCACGACTACACACATCAGCTCCAACAGCTGCACCCACGACCCGGCAACGGACAAGTGGAAGAAAATGGATGGATGGCTACTTTTCACTGTTTAGTTAGTCTTAGTTTTAATGTCAACATGAAAAGTAGATCTAACACTTACACCTTTGTGTGACAGGGTGCACTTTGTACCCTGAAACGCCTCACGTAAATGCTTTTGTTCTATTCGTCTTTGCAGACAGCATTGCCCCATAAAAAGCCCCTTTTCCTCCCCCCATCCCTCTGACTCCTTCACTCCGCCCCTGCCGGTGTCCGTCCCCCTTCCTGGTTTGGGTGCGCGCTGCGTCATGGCTGCGCAGGTAAGCGTTAGCCTGTAAATCCCTGCTTTTTAACCTTTTAAAATAAAATATTCATTTAGCGGTCTTGTGCAATTTAGCGTTGGCATGCCTGTGCCTCCCGGTGCCTCCCGGTGCGCGGAATGTTGTTCCTCCGTGGCGCCTCCGGTGTGCGGCTTGGAGGTAAGGGTGGCCGCTATCAGCTGTGCTAGTTTTTATACTTATATTGTCACAGTGTTCGTGCCCCTTGTTTCGCGTGTCCTTCGACCTAAAGTCTCTGCCCCCCCTGCTTCCTTAGCAGGTAAAATAACTCCTGTTATTAGAATGGCTCAGTTATCAATGCAGTTCTAACATCCATCTGTATTTAGGCTGCTAGCTCCCGGTGCTGGTGACGAGGACTCTTCAGCTGCTGCCCTGTCTTTTGGGTTCCTTTTACGTGAACTTTGTTCATGGATTCTTCAAGAACTAAACAATGGACTGTGTCGCAACTAAGCTGCACAAATAATGTGTTTTAACTGAAAAGGGTTTTCTAACTGATGAAACTAAAATACAACTGAGTTATGAATGGTTCAGTCATGAAATTATGCAAATAAAACTTGTTACATTTATAAATGGAACGTTGCCTGTCATTTCCTATTATCCTACCTGTACGTCTTGAGATCTAGTCTTATAAGTAAGTAAGTAAGTGCTTTATTGTCATTGTACAATGAAATAGTGTTCAGGTGTTAGTCCTGAGCTGCTGTGGCTGAGCCGCGCTGCCACTGTGTCGACCTGACCCGCATGACCTTGGAGGTCGGGGAAACTGTAGCACTCGGAAGAAACCTGGCTGGCTGCCCTCTGTCTCCTCTGATCCTCTGAAATGGTCAGAATGGTCTCCTGGGTTTGTCCCTGTTTCAGAGCGTGGTGTCCTGCACTGGTCAGCTCCTTCCTCCCTCCGCTTCACAACAGTCTTTTACCATCTCTCGTTTGTCCTTCCTTGTTTCCTGTAGCTCCTCTTGTGACGCCTCCACTGTGCTGCAGCTGTGGGGGCTCTTGGTGCCTCTTCAGTGTCTCAGAAGAAGACATCTGTAGGTCTCAAATGGGTTTAGCTGATAAGCTAGCATTTTGTTTACCTTGAAAAAGCTGCTTTCTTCAGGACCATTTTAGACTCTCAAAGTAAACAAGTCCACCAAACCTCCACAAACACACGGCAATGACGTACAAAAGTATCCAGAAAAACAATGTGGAACAAAAACCACAAATGCAGGTCGCAGAAAAAGGCGAAAAACTCAGCTGCACAAGGAGAGCGACGTCGCTTCCTGTTTTCACGTCGCCATGACAACACACCTTTTATTAAATCAAGTGTTGTTATTCTTTAGGTGAAATTCCTATCGTGGCGTTGTTGACATACCAGCTAAAGTACCAGACATCTCAAATGAACCCTCGCCATACTACATTTTGGATTTGACCTGCACGGGACGGGAAATCCCGCGGTACTTGCAGGACCCGACACAAATCTCGCGGGAGCACGCGGGATTCAAACTGCCCCGGGCGGGAGCGGGCAGTCAGACCAAAACACATCGGGTCGCGACATGTCCCGTATAAGAAAACAACAGCGTGTTAGACACGTGGACACGAGCGCAGCTTTTTTACGCATCACCGCCAGTGAACACTGGGATGATGCAGACTCAATCCTCAGACTCGATCCTCAGACTCCATCCTCAGACTCCATCCTCAGACTCGATCCTCAGACTCGATCCTCAGACTCGATCCTCAGACTCGATCCCCAGACTCAATCCTCAGACTCGATCCCCAGACTCGATCCCCAGACTCGATCCCCAGACTCCATCCTCAGACTCGATCCCCAGACTCGATCCTCAGACTCGATCCTCAGACTCGATCCTCAGACTCGATCCCCAGACTCGATCCCCAGACTCCATCCTCAGACTCCATCCTCAGACTCCATCCTCAGACTCGATCCTCAGACTCGATCCCCAGACTCGATCCCCAGACTCGATCCTCAGACTCCATCCTCAGACTCGATCCTCAGACTCCATCCTCAGACTCGATCCCCAGACTCGATCCCCAGACTCGATCCCCAGACTCGATCTTCAGACTCGATCCTCAGACTCGATCCCCAGACTCCATCCTCAGACTCCATCCTCAGACTCCATCCACAGACTCGATCCCCAGACTCCATCCCCAAACTCGATCCCCAGACTCCATCCCCAGACTCCATCCCCAGACTCCATCCCCAGACTCGGTCCTCAGACTCGATCCTCAGACTCGATCCTCAGACTCGATCCTCAGACTCGATCCCCAGACTCGATCCTCAGACTCGATCCTCAGACTCGATCCCCAGACTCCATCCTCAGACTCCATCCTCAGACTCCATCCTCAGACTCCATCCCCAGACTCCATCCTCAGACTCCATCCTCAGACTCGATCCCCAGACTCGATCCCCAGACTCGATCCTCAGACTCCATCCTCAAACTCCATCCTCAGACTCCATCCTCAGACTCCATCCTCAGACTCCATCCTCAGACTCGATCCTCAGACTCCATCCTCAGACTCCATCCCCAGACTCGATCCCCAGACTCCATCCCCAGACTCGGTCCTCAGACTCGATCCTCAGACTCGATCCTCAGACTCGATCCTCAGACTCGATCCCCAGACTCGATCCTCAGACTCGATCCTCAGACTCGATCCCCAGACTCCATCCTCAGACTCCATCCTCAGACTCCATCCTCAGACTCCATCCCCAGACTCCATCCTCAGACTCCATCCTCAGACTCGATCCCCAGACTCGATCCCCAGACTCGATCCTCAGACTCCATCCTCAAACTCCATCCTCAGACTCCATCCTCAGACTCCATCCTCAGACTCCATCCTCAGACTCGATCCTCAGACTCGATCCCCAGACTCGATCCCCAGACTCGATCCCCAGACTCGATCTTCAGACTCGATCCTCAGACTCGATCCCCAGACTCGATCCCCAGACTCGATCCTCAGACTCGGTCCCCAGACTCGATCCCCAGACTCGATCCCCAGACTCGATCCTCAGACTCGATCCTCAGACTCGGTCCTCAGACTCGATCCTCAGACTCGATCCTCAGACTCGATCCTCAGACTCGATCCCCAGACTCG
This sequence comes from Proterorhinus semilunaris, assembly GCA_021464625.1. Classification (NCBI taxonomy): domain Eukaryota; kingdom Metazoa; phylum Chordata; class Actinopteri; order Gobiiformes; family Gobiidae; genus Proterorhinus; species Proterorhinus semilunaris. The sequence goes on along the minus strand of JAJBBP010000043.1, from coordinate 198,996 downwards.
ATCCCCAGACTCGATCCTCAGACTCGATCCCCAGACTCGATCCCCAGACTCGATCCTCAGACTCGGTCCTCAGACTCGATCCCCAGACTCGATCCCCAGACTCGATCCTCAGACTCGATCCCCAGACTCGATCCTCAGACTCGGTCCTCAGACTCGATCCCCAGACTCGATCCTCAGACTCGATCCTCAGACTCGATCCTCAGACTCGGTCCTCAGACTCGATCCTCAGACTCCATCCTCAGACTCGGTCCTCAGACTCCATCCTCAGACTCCATCCTCAGACTCCATCCTCAGACTCGGTCCTCAGACTCCATCCTCAGACTCCATCCTCAGACATGATCCTCAGACTCCATCCTCAGACTCCATCCTCAGACTCCATCCTCAGACTCCATCCCCAGACTCCATCCTCAGACTCCATCCTCAGACTCCATCCCCAGACTCCATCCTCATGCTACAGCACCTTCACTGGCTGCTTTTGCTCCACACTGACCAACCGGACTTACAGCTGAACTACACTCAAACCCGCTGTTATCTCCTGGCGCAGGTCAAACCTCCCTCTGTCCGTGCGCTTTGGATAAGCCGTCAAAGCTGACGGGCGGGAACGGGATTGAAATCCATTCCCTTGTAGGTCTCTACTTGCCACATTTGCCCCGCGCTGTATCCATTCACAAAACCATAGCAGGAGGATGCTATGTCGTCAAAGCATCATCTTCACTGTGGAAGATACCAGCAGCTGCTAACAAACTTGTGAAGAAACTTTAAAGTCACTTTTCTCAAAATGAGTTGCAACAAAATCTGCACTTCACTGAAGTAGCATGGACAGACACCAAATGTTCCAGTCTTGTACTTGTACAGGCTTTTTCTCCCATCAATATCTTTAGTGAACTTTTGTATATGTCAAGAAACAAACCCCACAAAGTTACACACATGAGCTCAAAGTGCAACACAAGGATACATATGTGTTTAGAAATACAACCGCTCAAAACAAACAATAGGACTTCAAAACAAGACAATAGACAAACAAAACATAAAATATATAAATTAAAGCTCAACTAAACACCAGTGAAAATTGTATCTAAAAGGGGCGTTGCTCAGCGGATCAGGGGACGAGCAGGGGGCTTAGAGTGGGGCGTGGTCTTGGCTGTGATTGACATCGGCCCTGGCGCCGTGACAGCAGCCTGACAGCTAGCTAATAGTTAATATAGAGAGTAATAGTGACAGCAGCTTCGCGCCCGAGCGCTCTTTTGAAGCGGAGGAATATCTCTCCACCTTCATCACCAGAGGTGGAGGTGGTCTAGTTTATTGCTCACGTTTCATCCACAATAGGGCTGGAAAGTGGAAGTGCGAGAAGTCACTGGGATGAAAAACTTTGTATATGGCCATGCTAGTCACTGAGTGGATCGGCACATGCCCCGCTCAGGTTTGTGGCATGGTCCCATTTAGTGATAATATTCGAGTAAGTTATACCCGTAGTGACGTGCATCTTTTTATATCTGTAGACGCCTTGGTCAAGGAGGGTCGACACGCACCTGCCTTTTCCTCTGCCTTTGATTGGCTTTTAAAAAAATGTTTATTCCCCCGTCACTGGACATGTGGAGCTCCGTGTGTGAGAGCAACACCTCTACGGACGGACTGTGGTCATTTACGGTGACTGAAGCCTCTAAGGACTCAACAGAACTGTGAAACAAACTAACTAAATATGGTCATAACCTCTTAACCCCCACTTTAAACACGTACATTTTCTACTTTTTTTTGTCGGTTTTTTATCGTGTTTTTATAACTTTTTTTTGTCACGTTTTTGTCGCTTTTTTGTTGTGTGTTATGCTTGTTGCTGAACTGGTGAAATGTGCTCGGTTAAGGTGGGGGTTAAAAGGTTTTAACTAAAAGAAAAAGTAAAATAAACTCAAGTCTTTGGTATAAATTGCCTCTGTAAACTATTTTATCAACAACGGACCTCCGTGCCTTAATGTGCTGGTGTTGGTCGTCTCCAGCTGGCGTTGATTGGCATTTTGTGTTGAACTGCTGAGGCGAACCGCTCGCTGTGTCATGAAAGCATTTTGCACCATTCAATTCAGCCGCCTCCTCGAACAGCTGGTTGTTTGTTTGTATCCGAGCGAAGAACCGGAAGTGCTTCTGGTACGAGACTTTCCAGCCCTATTGGCCGTAGCCGATAGGTTAGCATCCAGAGTCATCCTGTGAAAACGAGTAGTATGCACGTTGTGGGGATAATATTTTAGTTATTCTGTTTATAACCTTGTTTAAGAATGCTAAGGTTAATTTGACCCCAGACACTAAACTAAGTACATTTTGTTATGAGAGCATTGCAGCTGCCTGGGAATGGTATCTGTTTTGTCAACACGCACAGGGCTGAAATAACTATATAATTCTCTGTGACTTCCTTAATACTTGAGTCTTAATGTCTGATTCTTGATGTTTGACTCTTACTCGCTGTAGAGTCGTTACGATGCCTCTCTCATGTGTCCTCACAGACAGGACATTCATGGTAAGTGTGGATACTTGCTCCTCTAAGGTCCATAACATTACATGTGGTGTGCCCCAGGGTTCGATTTTAGGCCCAGTGCTGTTTAACCTGTATATGCTCCCTCTTGGTGATGTCATCAGGAGACATGGAGTTAACATTCATAGTTACGCTGATGATACACAGTTGTACATCTCCATGTCTCCTGATGACACCAGGCCAATGGATGCACTTTTTAACTGCATTTTAGAAATCAAATCCTGGATGGCAGAAAACTTTCTCCAGCTTAACATGTACAATAGGCCAGGATGAATGATGTGTGTGTAAATGTATGGTGTTGGTCAGAGGGACCGTAGGCGCGATGTGTGTAGTCGCGACAGCGCTTCTGTCAGTCTCCCCCAGGGGAAACTGAAGCTAACGTAGTTTACCACCACCGAGTATGGAGTGAATGTAAAAATGCTCTCATGTAAAGCGCTTTGTGGCTTTGTCTGTGAAAGGCGCTATATAAATAAAGGTTCTTCTTCTTCTTCTTCTTCTTCTTAACCAGGACAAAACTGTTTTAGTCATCGGTCCTAAGGCCCAGAGAGAGAAACTTTTACCCAAACTACAGTCATTGTCTTTTAATCCTTCCTCACAGGTGAAGAACCTGGGTGGGATTTTTGACTCTGAGCTGACTTTAATTCCACACATTAAGAATATCACAAAGATAGGTTTTTACCATCTAAAGAACATAGCCAGAGTCCGTCCCATTCTCTCTCGGGCCAACACGGAGACGCTCATGCATGCTTTTATCACCAGTCGTATCGACTACTGTAATGCCCTGCTTTCTGGTCTTCCCAAAAAGAGTATCTCAGGTTTACAACTTTTACAAAATTCAGCAGCTCGTGTCCTGATGAAGACCAGGAGGCGGGACCACATTACACCGGTTTTAGAGTCGCTGCATTGGCTCCCCGTGTGTTTCAGGATCCATTTTAAAGTTCTTTTAATGGTTTTTAAATGTCTTAATGGGCTTGGTCCTTCTTATCTATAGAAGGCTATATACAAAGTAATTAGTGTCAAAAAAGTCAATTTTTACATTATACTACTGAAGGATAAAATTATAATAATAATAATAATGCATTGGTTTTATATAGCGCTTTTCTGGACACCCAAAGACACTTGTACATTGCACTATTCATTCACTCTATACCTGGTGGTAGTAAGCTACTATTGTAGCTACAGCTGCCCTGGGGTAGACTGATGGAAGCGAGGCAACCAGTCTGCGCCATCGGCCCCTCCGACCACCACCAACCACTCACTCACTCAATACATTCGCTAAAACACATATTTAACTACTAGGAGAAATAAAAATTAAAATGATTCGAGCGTACACAGCAGTCTGACATTAGCCAGGCTATGTTCAGCCACAGTTTTGGCTGAAATTGACAATTTGTTTGCTTAGAAGTTGCCTGTTTTGTCCAATTCTCTTTCCTCTATTTCATGAAATGTTTGCAAATAATTGTTTTCCCCTACGTTTGTAACATTAAAAATAGCATTAATAAGAATGACAGCATACCTTAGCCTGTTGATCTGACATTCCAGACACAGAGGATATTCACAGGAAATGCAGAGCATGCAGTGGACGACAGCAGTGGACAAGATTGCTCAAAAGTGCATAAAACCATGTATTTTGATGAGAGGCCACGCTTAAAGGAATAGGCCACCGTTTTTACAAACTGAGATAATTATGTTCTGACCTAAGCTTAGACGAGTTGATATTAAACTGTCTGGTCTTTGTGTGTGCGCTCAGTCACGCAAATGCTGTTAGCATTTAGCCTCTCCCAGCAAAGGTATAGTGCCAAGCTGGGGTGAAGTTAGAAGCTACCGAGCTGTTCCACGTTTTCCCTATTTAAATACAGTTATGAGCCTTTACACGATCCAAGTCTAGTTACACAAAATTAAACATGTCAATTTTCTAAGCCGATAAAAAGGGGAACTATATTGTGAGGCGTAATAACACCTGGAGTACTTCACTGTCCGCGCAGTAATATCGTATAAGTACTCCAGGTGGCCTATTCCTTTAAAAGCAGAAAGAAGTCAAGGCTGCATGGTATGTCTTTGTTAATTTCCTAAAAGTTTCAAAATGTAACTATAATCACCCTCGGGAGGGAGTGAGCCAGACGAGGACAGAGCCCGTCTGAGCTGTGACAGCTGACATTCCCGTGGCTCTAAGCGCTCTGTAGAGACCTGCCCCTCACGGCCATCAGAGGACAGCACACATTCTGTCACTGAAGTCTGCAGACAGGTCAGGAGCTTTTATTTTCCTTAATGCAATACTCTGGTCATCTGAGATAACTGTTTAAGATACAGGCAAGAGTTGGCATTTGGATCGGCCCTGGATTCCTTTCTTTGTGGAATGAAACTTTGACTTATGAAAGGTCACTATCATAAGTCTGACATTTACAGAGACGTCTTCAATACTAAACTACTCTTGCTTTGTCCTTTACATCTGAGCTGTTAAGATAATTTTAGAGTCTTCCATAATCTTGTTAAATGGCGTAAGTCATTTTGAAGTTAAATTGAGACATTTGTTTAATTCTATTTAAAAGCATCCAACACTTAGCCTGGCGAGGTGAGAATGATACACCTCTGCCATTGTTGTCCTCGAGCAGCGTCACTTGGAAGTCCCTCAATACCAAACTACGGATGGTGCACGAGACAGAGTGAGTGTTTTTCCAATCGGCGGTAAATGGCCAAAAACACATTGACAGTAGGTGAACGCAAAACCGCTTATATAATGCCCTTCGCTGATTGGTTTACTCCACTTCCTGTTTGCCTGCGTATGTTCTACTCATGAAATGTAGTGGATGCCACCATGGTCACCAGGCTCAATCGCCGGTTCAGCCAAGAGTCTGGTTTCCAGGCAATCCTACACTGGGCTCCAGAGTGCGACTAGTTTAACCGAATGTGTGCCAACATCTTTAAAGGTGCATCAAAACCATTTTCCTTGATTGCAGGCAGATCCTCGTCACACCCCTTGTGGCCAACTCTGTACGTCACTGTACCAGCACTGATCAGAAAGTGCCCATCAGCAGCATGATGGAGAATTCAATCAGATTAGCATTTTAAGGCAAGACAGAATTTTTGCATGTAATGGTCAGTGTTGAGATTTTTAAATCAAATGAAGTTGTTTTATATAGTTCAATATCACAACAGGTGTTGCCTAACAGGGCTGCACCAAACATGTCAACAATGTAACAATTAGCTAATTTCTCAACGTTTTGTCAAGTAGCGCTTCAGACTTTCTCATGCCTAGTCATTCACAAATATGGGTGTGTGTGGTATCCATGTGTAGCATGAAAGGTGACCAAGCTGTAATACAAATATTGTAAGTTCCTTTGTGGGAGGAAGCGGCGGCTGAAGACAGGAGAAATTGACATGCGCATGTGCAGACGTTACAAAACTTTAGTGCCGTTTTCCCCAAATTAGATTTTCTTTTTACACTTGCAACAACATCTCCACTTTAATAGCTCTTGCAAACCTGTTCCTTTGTAAAGCGCTTTGAGTCCTACGTAGGTGGAAAAGCACTATACAGTGGCAAGAAAAAGTAAGTACACTGTTTGGAATTTCTCACATTTCTGCCTAAATTGGTCACTAAATGTGGTCTGATCTTCATCAAAATCACAGGAAAGATTAAAAAGTGTCTGCTGGAATACGTAAATGCCCCGCCTGAATCTCACTGAACTGTAGCAGTTTTGTAATGCTGCGTTTACACATAAGCACGATGCGTTACGAATGTCATTTTCCCGTCTTTCGTGACAATGGGATTCTTAACAGAACACATCAGTTCGTGACGTTCGTGACGTTCGTGGAGAAAGTTTTTGTCTGTCAAAAAATCTTCCACGAATGTCACGAATCACCCTCTGTTCGTGGAGTTCGCAGCGGAGCGTGTCCTTTCGTGAGGAGTAGTGGCGCTTCGTAATTCAGCGTGAGAGCATTCGTAGAGCATTCGTGGAGCAGAATCACTGTTTTCACGCTCAAAATTGACAGAAACACACGCTACGCCCAAAGTAAATGTTGGTACCTGCTGTCGCTACGCCAAGGAAAAGTGTCACAAAGTCGGCCAATCCGCGCTCCAAGCCACGGAGCAGCACCTGCCGCTGCCGGTCCGCGGGGTGCTGAAAGTGTTCCTCCGACCTTTCTTCCTCCTGGGTCGTACCTGATGTTCGGGAGTTGGAGCCAGACGAGCCCAATGACTCAGGGGAGAGCACGGCCTCTGCTCCGCCTCCAACCCGGTGGAAGAAGATCACTCCACATTCGCCCAATTCTTGACAGATTTCGGACAGAACACGAATATTCCTAGTGACCCGTAACAGCCCGTGGCACCGCGCATCACCACGCAGCAGCGCGGGACACCACGCAGCAGCGCGGGACACATATTCGTGACCGTGCGTAATAATTCGTGCCATTAATCGTAACGCGTAGTAACAGGTCGCAACAGTTAGTAGCGGCGCGTGAAACCTCTGCCCCGAATCATCAAATTGCACTCACATTCGTGATCCTTGGCCACGAATGTGGATTTGTGGCATTCGTAACGCATCGTGCTTATGTGTAAACGCAGCATAAAGAGGAACGGTCCCAGATTCATCCTGATCGTTTTGAACGTCTAATCTGCTACTACAGAAAAGCAGTTACTGCTGCAAAAGGAGGATCAGCAGATATTTAATACAGGGGTTCATTTACTTATTCCTCGCTGTTGTGAATTTCTCTGGTCTTTCTGCAAAATATCTTGATAAACCTGTCAATAAATATTTCTATTGATGATAGCACATTGTCCAGGCCCTGAGGCAACAAAACAGCTCGACAGTACTACTAGCAAAAATATTCGGTGGACTGATTAACCCAAAGTTGAGTAGAATAATGAATAGTGTGATCGTTGTGATCTTTACAGACATTTTAAAATCTTCAAGGCTTTCACATCAACAGAACCATTTGATTTTGGGTTTAGTCTCTTTGAAGTGTGACAGCTTTATACTTTATCTCCCTCTTTGGCATCAATGACATCTGCTTTTACGTAAGACTTATAAGTTTGTCTTTTATACTCTAGGCCCAACGTCTACTGAGACATGTTTCTGTAGAAAACCTTGAGACAGTGAACAGACTTTTGTGTGGAACAAAAAGCTTCACACTTAGTCCTGACCTACATTCTCACGGAGCTGATACTGGCACAATAATATCCTCACATTGGAAAAAGGGGCTCGATTTAGGAACACTCAGCAACCTTTTACAGTGAACAGCAAAGTATTGGGGCCAACGCAAGGTGGGAGCTGGACATCTGCCCAAAACAGACACGAGAGAAATAGGCAAAGTATTGTGTTTTATTTTAGCTTTTAGAATGACAAAAAATCCCAACGGGAACACCCAAGACCCTATAAACATCTCCTGCCTCCGTGAGACGCACAGAGACAGGCCCAGGTGCAATGTCACCCCAAAAGGCTATGGACGTCTGATCAAAAGACATTTTTCAGAACATTCAGAACATGCAAGGCTGCCTCCAAACTAATAATGTCACGCAGGAATAAATTGGTATCGTCTGCATACTGGAAAACATTATGCTCCACTCCAGAGGGTGAGAGGATGCCAGTGACACCTCTCTCTGAGGTCAGCAAAGCAGACAAGGGCTCTGCAACCAGACTGTAAAGAAAGGCAGACAGAGGACATCCCTGACGCACAGAGCGACGAAGTGGAAAGGCCTTAACTTTACTAACAGCAGAGCCATATAACAACTTCAACCACATAATACATTTACAACCAAACCCCATTTTCTCCAACACAGCCCACAAAAAGCTATGCTCCACCCTGTCAAAGGCTTTGTTAAAATCCACACTCACGTGTATTCCGCCCGTCTCGTGCATACGCATAAGTAAATATTTAATGGGAAGAATTTAATCTGATACATCTCTCCCAGGGACACTGTAAGCCTGAGCAGAAGTTATGACAGAGCCCATGACCTTCCTAATTCTGCCCACTAACACTTTAGCCAAAATGTTATAATCCACATTCAACAAACTAATAGGCCTGTCGTTCTCTAATCTACTCTTGTCTCCCTTCTTAAAAACCAAAGAGATGACACTAAGAGCAAAAGAGTCGGATGCCCTGCCCTCCCTCTCTATGTCTCGAAAAAGAGCAAGAGGAGGATCGGGGCCAGTCTGGGCGCAATGCGCTTATAAAACTCGGAGGTGAGTCCATCCTCTCCAGGACTCTTACCGTTACTAAGTGACTTAATCCCAGCTGCAACTGCGACGAGAGAAAACGGTGCATCGCAGGCCTTGGCCTCAGCGTCAGATAACCTGCCACTCAGAGAATTAACAACTCCATCTAAACAACTCATGGACACACCCTCTGAGCTGAAGACTACAATAAAAATATTTTAGAATATCTTTTACATTCAACAAATCACCCATATCTGACACTTCCTTACCCGTGCCATCAATCAACTTTTCTATGTACATTTTCCTCTGGTCTGTATTTTCCAAACTAAAAAAGAATGCTGTTCAGCGTTCCCCCTGCACAGTGTACTGGGCCTTTGCTCGCAGCGTTGCACCTCTGCATCTCTCAATTAATCTATTTTCCAATCGAGCCTTGATTTCTAAATACTCCGGATCAACAGGTTCACTCAGAGAAGCTGACCTACTGGAGATATCCCTCAGCTTATTTTAAGAGACATTTCTTCACAGTTTTTTAACCAGATTGCTATAATTATTTCAAAATAATTCGCCTCGACCCACCAGTCCACAGAATCCAGTAACCACAGACCCTGTTTTTCCCTGAAGAGGCTAAAAAATGCACGCAGTGGGCAGTGATCGCTCAACCAGGGTCCATCATAGGCAGCAGAGGCCATGCAGTTCAAAAGGCCCTCCAATATCACACACATATCGATACGTGACTGCTTCAAAACTCCCATAACGACCTGCCGGCGGGAAAAATCCCTTTTATTAAAATTAAGGGCTCTCCAAGCCTCCACCATGTTATTATCTGACATGAATTTAACGAGCGCAACGCGGCACATGTCGCTTCTATAAACACTGTTCACACCCAAGTATGATTTAAGGCTACTTCGGGCCCCGACTCTGGGTAACAGTCTGACGCGACTTCCCTGGTAGTTTTGGATTGCATGTGATAATCACAGAGACAGAGCCAGTTTCGGGCCCATCAAAGTCTTTGCACACTTTCCTTTCCCTCACTGCATCACTTGCTTTCAGAGTACCAGCAGCCAAATGCCTACGAAAATGTTTCTGCCCAGTTTTCAGGGGGGGACCTTTCGCGTGTGAGGCAAACGTGATAACCACTACACTACAGAAACTGTGTTTAGTTGCCAAGTGATTAGTTCACCATAGGGCTCACTTTGTATCATCATATATTTAAACAGCACATCTGTATGTGACTTTAAAGGTTGGTTAAGTACTGTAAAACTCCCCGTCGGGGAATTTAACCCCGGTCCTCCAAGGGACAAGCTGAGATACTAACCACTATACTAACGAGGATATTTGCTGTTTTTTGAAAACAATTCTCAGTGTTTACAATAGGAAGAAATATTTACATGGCTCCATCTAAAGTATCTTGGACTCTCCAAGAGACAAATGCCTTTCTTTCAATCACACTTTGTTTCTTCCATTATGGCTAAGTTCAGCCACGCTACAGTATGTAACAGCAAATCGTTCAGAACCACATTTACAGTAGAGTCTTTATGCTCTGCACATTGGAGATAAATCTAAATGTTTCTGCCCGGCTTCGAACCAGGGACCTTTCGCGTGTTAAGCAAATGTGATCACCACTACACTACAGAAATGGCTGAATGAACACTTTATGGTCTTATTGGAGGAACTATACCAAAAGAAACACGAGGACGGGTGAAAAAAGAGTCTTCTTTATCCTTGACAAGAACTGTATAGCAATTCAAGGCGTAAGAAGGAAGGTTAATTTCCTGAATGGAGTCGGGTCTACAAGGTGGGCAAAGGTACAAATCGACATCTGAATGTTTCACTGTTGGTTTCTGAAATGCACAACTCTTGGCATGTTCACAATCCCCATTTCACGTGCATAGGTTCCTAAGACAAGTCCACTGGCTGCGTCAGAAACCATCAAATTATAGCCTCTAAGTACTAACACTAGCAACTAATCCTTAACCTTTCATGGGGTCAACTGTTAGATCTCTATGCAGTTAGTGAACTAGAGCTTCAGAGCTATGGCTGCGTCTGAAACCGTTAAATTGGTAAGAGGTCTAACGCCAAACCGTGCGTCAGCGTCCACCATAATAAGAAGCGTCCGAATTGGGCTGTCAGTTAGGAAGGAGTTAGGAAATGGAGCCTCAATGCTAACTATCATAGCCACTTTAGCATAGGGATCTCTGATGCTACCTCACTGGCGATTCGGAGCCATGTGCCATCCCATAAGCCACCGCGCCGCATGCCCTCCCCCACCCATACGGGATGGCACATAGCGCCTAATTGCCGGTAAGGGACCACCAGAGGTCACTATGCTAAAGTGGCTACGATAGTTAGCATACAGGCTACTTTAAATAACTCCTTCCTATCCGACAGCCCAATTCGGACGCTTTCTATCATGGCACACACATCCGGTTTGGCGTAAGACCTCTTACCAATCTGCTCGTTTCGGATGGAGCCACTGAGTCTCTTTCCTCCTGCAACCCAGTTGCGCACAGTAGATGCATCCAAGTGCTTCCCCTTCAGTTGAGCTCAAATGTAGACATACTAGAGAAAGTGAAGTGGTAATGTTTAGGATAATGTTGCTTTGCCCGGCTAGCTCAGTCGGTAGAGCATAGACTCTTAATCTCAGGGTCGTGGGTTCGAGCCCCACGTTGGGCGCTTGCAGTTTTAGAATTTATGGAGTTCGCATCCCAGAAAGTAGTCATAAATGTGAAACGTTGCACTATCTTTCAGCCATGCAGTTTGTTCAAACTATGCCTCGGATTTGGCTTTTGAGTGCTACCAACTTGTCCTCTGTTTAAAAACTTTATCTTAAAGTGACTACGCAGAAACCGTATCTTCTAGTAAAAAGGATGTTTGTAAGAGCCTTCCGAAATGCACCGCTGCTGCTTGTGCTGTTGATTGGCTTCAACCCTAGTATCTCACAAAATATGCAAAATTCAATGCAAGTGACTTTGAAAGCAGTCAGGGTGGCCGAGCGGTCTAAGGTGCCAGACTCAAGATCAAGTAATAAAGGGGTCTTCTGGTCTCCAAACGGAGGCGAGGGTTCAAATCCCACTCCTGACACTTATGTCTTGTTGGTCACAGTAGAGCGTCACACGCTTACAGCAGAGCCCTTCTTGTGCAGTCAAACACAAGGATAACTCATTGGCTTTTTGATCAGTGTTACTTGGAAGGCCAAGTGTTTTATGAGGCCGTAAATTTGCTTAGAATCTCCCAATCAATTGTTGATAACGAGTAATCACATAGACAGGCGCTAAAATCTTAGGCTGTTCTGAGGATCCTTGTCCAGTTTATTAGGAATCTCCCTGGTAGTTTTGGATTGCATGTGATAATCACAGAGACAGAGCCAGTTTCGGGCCCATCAAAGTCTTTGCACACTTTCATTTCCCTCACTGCATCACTTGCTTTCAGAGTACCAGCAGCCAAATGCCACCGAAAATGTTTCTGCCCAGTTTTCAGCTGGGGACCTTTCGCGTGTGAGGCAAACGTGATAACCACTACACTACAGAAACTGTGTTTAGTTCCCAAGTGATTAGTTCAGCATAGGGCTCACTTTGTATCATCATATATTTAAACAGCACATCTGTATGTGACTTTAAAGGTTGGTTTAAAAAAAATAAAGTTTATTTGTAGAGCACAATTCATACACAAGGCAATTCAAAGTGCTTTCACAGTTGCATAAAGTTACACCAACAAAAAAACAGATCAAACAATCTTTAAAACATCAACATAAAAATGTATCAACTACAGTAAAAGGCAAGAGTGCAGATAAAATACCTTCAGTTTTCATCTGCTCGGGTAGAAAGAGCTGTTTTCAGCCTGGATTTGAACATTGTCAGAGTTGAGGCCTGTCTCACATCCTCATGAAGACTGTTCCAGATTTTAGCTGCATGAAACTGAAATGCAGCTTCACTGTGTTTATTATTGACTCTGGGAACCACCAGGAGACCCCTCCCTGAAGCTCTCAGGGCCCGAGATGGTTCATATGGCTCTAACATGTCAGAGATGTACTTTGGTGCTAAACAAAAGCTTCTGAATTGGGCTGTCGGATAGGAAGGAGTTAGGAAATGGAGCCTCAATGCTAACTATCATAGCCACTTTAGCATAGGGATCTCTGATGCTACCTCACTGGCGATTCGGAGCCATGTGCCATCCCATAAGCCACCGCGCCGCATGCCCTCCCCCACCCTTACGGGATGGCACATAGCTCCTAATTGCCGGTAAGGGACCACCAGAGGTCACAATGCTAAAGTGGCTACGATAGTTAGCATACAGGCTACTTTAAATAACTCCTTCCTATCCGACAGCCCAATTCGGACGCTTTTAATCATGGCACACGCATCCGGTTTGGCGTAAGACCTCTTACCAATCTGCTCGTTTCGGATGGAGCCACTGAGTCTCTTTCCTCCTGCAACCCAGTTGCGCACAGTAGATGCATCCAAGTGCTTCCCCTTCAGTTGAGCTCAAATGTAGACATACTAGAGAAAGTGAAGTGGTAATGTTTAGGATAATGTTGCTTTGCCCGGCTAGCTCAGTCGGTAGAGCATAGACTCTTAATCTCAGGGTCGTGGGTTCGAGCCCCACGTTGGGCGCTTGCAGTTTTAGAATTTATGGAGTTCGCATCCCAGAAAGTAGTAATAAATGTGAAACGTTGCACTATCTTTCAGCCATGCAGTTTGTTCAAACTATGCCTCGGATTTGGCTTTTGAGTGCTACCAACTTGTCCTCTGTTTAAAAACTTTATCTTAAAGTGACTACGCAGAAACCATATCTTCTAGTAAAAAGGATGTTTGTAACAGCCTTCCGAAATGCACCGCTGCTGCTTGTGCTGTTAGTTGGCTTCAACCCTAGTTTCTCACAAAATATGCAAAATTCAATGCAACTGACATTGAAAGCAGTCAGGATGGCCGAGCGGTCTAAGGCGCCAGACTCAAGATCAAGAAATAAAGGGGTCTTCTGGTCTCCAAATGGAGGCGTGGGTTCAAATCCCACTCCTGACACTTATGTCTTGTTGGTCACAGTAGAGCGTCACACGCTTACCGCAGAGCCCTTCTTGTGCAGTCAAACACAAGGATAACTCATGTGTATTGGCTTTTTGATCAGTGTTACTTGGTTTTATGAGGCCGTAAGTTTGCTTAGAATCTCCCAATCAATTGTTGATAACGAATAATCACATAGACAGGCGCCAAAATCTTAGGCTGTTCTGAGGATCCTTGTCCAGTTTATTAGGAATCTCCCTGGTAGTTTTGGATTGCATGTGATTAACACAGAGACAGAGCCAGTTTCGGGCCCATCAAAGTCTTTGCACACTTTCCTTTCCCTCACTGCATCACTTGCTTTCAGAGTACCAGCAGCCAAATGCCTACGAAAATGTTTCTGCCCAGTTTCCAGTTGGGGACCTTTCGCGTGTGAGGCAAACGTGATAACCACTACACTACAGAAACTGTGTTTAGTTGCCAAGTGATTAGTTCACCATAGGGATCACTTTGTATCATCATATATTTAAACAGCACATCTGTATGTGACTTTAAAGGTTGGTTAAGTACTGTAAAACTCCCCGTCGGGGAATTTAACCCCGGTCCTCCAAGGGACAAGCTGAGATACTAACCACTATACTAACGAGGATATTTGCTGTTTTTTGAAAACAATTCTCAGTGTTTACAATAGGAAGAAATATTTACATGGCTCCATCTAAAGTATCTTGGACTCTCCAAGAGACAAATGCCTTTCTTTCAATCACACTTTGTTTCTTCCATTATGGCTAAGTTCAGCCACGCTACAGTATGTAACAGCAAATCGTTCAGAACCACATTTACAGTAGAGTCTTTATGCTCTGCACATTGGAGATGAATCTAAATGTTTCTGCCCGGTTTCGAACCAGGGACCTTTCGCGTGTTAAGCGAATGTGATCACCACTACACTACAGAAATGGCTGAATGAACACTTTATGGTCTTATTGGAGGAACTATACCAAAAGAAACACGAGGACGGGTGAAAAAAGAGTCTTCTTTATCCTTGACAAGAACTGTATAGCAATTCAAGGCGTAAGAAGGAAGGTTAATTTCCTGAATGGAGTCGGGTCTACAAGGTGGGCAAAGGTACAAATCGACATCTGAATGTTTCACTGTTGGTTTCTGAAATGCACAACTCTTGGCATGTTCACAATCCCCATTTCACGTGCATAGGTTCCTAAGACAAGTCCACTGGCTGCGTCAGAAACCATCAAATTATAGCCTCTAAGTACTAACACTAGCAACTAATCCTTAACCTTTCATGGGGTCAACTGTTAGATCTCTATGCAGTTAGTGAACTAGAGCTTCAGAGCTATGGCTGCGTCTGAAACCGTTAAATTGGTAAGAGGTCTAACGCCAAACCGTGCGTCAGCGTCCACCATAATAAGAAGCGTCCGAATTGGGCTGTCAGTTAGGAAGGAGTTAGGAAATGGAGCCTCAATGCTAACTATCATAGCCACTTTAGCATAGGGATCTCTGATGCTACCTCACTGGCGATTCGGAGCCATGTGCCATCCCATAAGCCACCGCGCCGCATGCCCTCCCCCACCCATACGGGATGGCACATAGCTCCTAATTGCCGGTAAGGGACCACCAGAGGTCACTATGCTAAAGTGGCTACTATAGTTAGCATACAGGCTACTTTAAATAACTCCTTCCTATCCGACAGCCCAATTCGGACGCTTTTTATCATGGCACACGCTGACACACATCCGGTTTGGCGTAAGACCTCTTACCAATCTGCTCGTTTCGGATGGAGCCACTGAGTCTCTTTCCTCCTGCAACCCAGTTGCGCACAGTAGATGCATCCAAGTGCTTCCCCTTCAGTTGAGCTCAAATGTAGACATACTAGAGAAAGTGAAGTGGTAATGTTTAGGATAATGTTGCTTTGCCCAGCTAGCTCAGTCGGTAGAGCATGAGACTCTTAATCTCAGGGTCGTGGGTTCGAGCCCCACGTTGGGCGCTTGCAGTTTTAGAATTTATGGAGTTCTCATCCCAGAAAGTAGTAATAAATGTGAAACGTTGCACTATCTTTCAGCCATGCAGTTTGTTCAAACTATGCCTTGGATTTGGCTTTTGAGTGCTACCAACTTGTCCTCTGTTTAAAAACTTTATCTTAAAGTGACTACACAGAAACCGTATCTTCTAGTAAAAAGGATGTTTGTAACAGCCTTCCGAAATGCACCGCTGCTGCTTGTGCTGTTAGTTGGCTTCAACCCTAGTATCTCACAAAATAAGCAAAATTCAATGCAAGTGACTTTGAAAGCAGTCAGGATGGCCGAGTGGTCTAAGGCGCCAGACTCAAGATCAAGTAATAAAGGGGTCTTCTGGTCTCCAAATGGAGGCGTGGGTTCAAATCCCACTCTTGACACTTACTTCTTGTTGGTCACAGTAGAGCGTCACACGCTTACAGCAGAGCCCTTCTTGTGCAGTCAAACACAAGGATAACTCATGTGTATTGGCTTTTTGATCAGTGTTACTTGGTTTTATGAGGCCGTAAGTTTGCTTAGAATCTCCCAATCAATTGTTGATAACGAGTAATCACATAGACAGGCGCCAAAATCTTAGGCTGTTCTGAGGATCCTTGTCCAGTTTATTAGGAATCTCCCTGGTAGTTTTGGATTGCATGTGATAATCACAGAGACAGAGCCAGTTTCGGGCCCATCAAAGTCTTTGCACACTTTCCTTTCCCTCACTGCATCACTTGCTTTCAGAGTACCAGCAGCCAAATGCCTACGAAAATGTTTCTGCCCAGTTTTCAGCTGGGGACCTTTCGCGTGTGAGGCAAACGTGATAACCACTACACTACAGAAACTGTGATTAGTTGCCAAGTGATTAGTTCACCATAGGGCTCACTTTGTATCATCATATATTTAAACAGCACATCTGTATGTGACTTTAAAGGTTGGTTAAGTACTGTAAAACTCCCCGTCGGGGAATTTAACCCCGGTCCTCCAAGGGACAAGCTGAGATACTAACCACTATACTAACGAGGACTAATAAGAAGGATATTTGCTGTTTTTTGAAAACAATTCTCAGTGTTTACAATAGGAAGAAATATTTACATGGCTCCATCTAAAGTATCTTGGACTCTCCAAGAGACAAATGCCTTTCTTTCAATCACACTTTGTTTCTTCCATTATGGCTAAGTTCAGCCACGCTACAGTATGTAACAGCAAATCGTTCAGAACCACATTTACAGTAGAGTCTTTATGCTCTGCACATTGGAGATAAATCTAAATGTTTCCGCCCAGTTTCGAACAAGGGACCTTTCGCGTGTTAGGCGAATGTGATCACCACTACACTACAGAAATGGCTGAATGAACACTTTATGGTCTTATTGGATGAACTATACCAAAAGAAACACGAGGACGGGTGAAAAAAGAGTCTTCTTTATCCTTGACAAGAACTGTATAGCAATTCAAGGCGTAAGAAGGAAGGTTAATTTCCTGAATGGAGTCGGGTCTACAAGGTGGGCAAAGGTACAAATCGACATCTGAATGTTTCACTGTTGGTTTCTGAAATGCACAACTCTTGGCATGTTCACAATCCCCATTTCACGTGCATAGGTTCCTAAGACAAGTCCACTGGCTGCGTCAGAAACCATCAAATTATAGCCTCTAAGTACTAACACTAGCAACTAATCCTTAACCTTTCATGGGGTCAACTGTTAGATCTCTATGCAGTTAGTGAACTAGAGCTTCAGAGCTATGGCTGCGTCTGAAACCGTTAAATTGGTAAGAGGTCTAACGCCAAACCGTGCGTCAGCGTCCACCATAATAAGAAGCGTCCGAATTGGGCTGTCGGATAGGAAGGAGTTAGGAAATGGAGCCTCAATGCTAACTATCATAGCCACTTTAGCATAGGGATCTCTGATGCTACCTCACTGGCGATTCGGAGCCATGTGCCATCCCATAAGCCACCGTGCCGCATGCCCTCCCCCACCCTTACGGGATGGCACATAGCTCCTAATTGCTGGTAAGGGACCACCAGAGGTCACTATGCTAAAGTGGCTACGATAGTTAGCATACAGGCTACTTTAAATAACTCCTTCCTATCCGACAGCCCAATTCGGACGCTTTTTATCATGGCACACGCTGACACACATCCGGTTTGGCGTAAGACCTCTTACCAATCTGCTCGTTTCGGATGGAGCCACTGAGTCTCTTTCCTCCTGCAACCCAGTTGCGCACAGTAGATGCATCCAAGTGCTTCCCCTACAGTTGAGCTCAAATGTAGACATACTAGAGAAAGTGAAGTGGTAATGTTTAGGATAATGTTGCTTTGCCCAGCTAGCTCAGTTGGTAGAGCATGAGACTCTTAATCTCAGGGTCGTGGGTTCGAGCCCCACTTTGGGCGCTTGCAGTTTTAGAATTTATGGAGTTCGCATCCCAGAAAGTAGTAATAAATGTGAAACATTGCACTATCTTTCAGCCATGCAGTTTGTTCAAACTATGCCTTGGATTTGGCTTTTGAGTGCTACCAACTTGTCCTCTGTTTAAAAACTTTATCTTAAAGTGACTACGCAGAAACCATATCTTCTAGTAAAAAGGATGTTTGTAACAGCCTTCCGAAATGCACCGCTGCTGCTTGTGCTGTTAATTGGCTTCAACCCTAGTATCTCACAAAATAAGCAAAATTCAATGCAAGTGACTTTGAAAGCAGTCAGTTTCGGGCCCATCAAAATCTTTGCACACTTTCATTTCCCTCACTGCATCACTTGCTTTCAGAGTACCAGCAGCCAAATGCCTACGAAAATGTTTCTGCCCAGTTTTCAGCTGGGGACCTTTCGCGTGTGAGGCAAACGTGATAACCACTACACTACAGAAACTGTGTTTAGTTGCCAAGTGATTAGTTCACCATAGGGATCACTTTGTATCATCATATATTTTAAACAGCACATCTGTATTTTACTTTAAAGGTTGGTTTAAAAAAAATAAAGTTTATTTGTAGAGCACAATTCATACACAAGGCAATTCAAAGTGCTTTCACAGTTGCATAAAGTTACAACAACAAAAAAACAGATCAAACAATCATTAAAACATCAACATAAAAATGTATCAACTACAGTAAAAGGCAAGAGTGCAGATAAAATACCTTCAGTTTTCATCTGCTCGGGTAGAAAGAGCTGTTTACAGCCTGGATTTGAACATTGTCAGAGTTGAGGCCTGTCTCACATCCTCATGAAGACTGTTCCAGATTTTAGCTGCATGAAACTGAAACGCAGCTTCACTGTGTTTATTATTGACTCTGGGAACCACCAGGAGACCCCTCCCTGAAGCTCTCAGGGCCCGAGATGGTTCATATGGCTCTAACATGTCAGAGATGTACTTTGGTGCTAAACAAAAGCTTCTGAATTGGGCTGTCGGATAGGAAGGAGTTAGGAAATGGAGCCTCAATGCTAACTATCATAGCCACTTTAGCATAGGGATCTCTGATGCTACCTCACTGGCGATTCGGAGCCATGTGCCATCCCATAAGCCACCGCGCCGCATGCCCTCCCCCACCCTTACGGGATGGCACATAGCTCTTAATTGCCGGTAAGGGACCACCAGAGGTCACAATGCTAAAGTGGCTACGATAGTTAGCATACAGGCTACTTTCCCTAAGTGGTAATGTTTAGGATAATGTTGCTTTGCCCGGCTAGCTCAGTCGGTAGAGCATGAGACTCTTAATCTCAGGGTCGTGGGTTCGAGCCCCACGTTGGGCGCTTGCAGTTTTAAAAAGGTAATACTCTTTCAGGTCGCCCCAGCGGCATTCATAAAGTCTACCTCAACTTATATGGGTATACATTAACTTGCATAAAATGACAATAATAAGTATACATAAAAAATGCTAGTTTTATGCAGTTTAATATGTTGTTATCTGCAACATTGGTGGTGGTGTTGTTACACTGACTTTGCCATAGTGATTCAACAATGCCACAAAAAAATACTTACTTTTCACCCCAACTATAAAGGCCACGTCATTCCAAGCCTTTTCATTTTTCCTCTTGTCTGTGAAGTAGCGGTTTTGAGGACAGTAAAGCTCCTGGAAATTGTTCAACTGCGTCAATTTGTCTCGGGTCCATCGCTGATACAACTTCTCAACTTTTCCTCTCATCGCACAGAACAGTCACATGACTGCAGTGGTGCTGACAAGGGGAAACCGAGTATGATGGATCAGTGGAATAGACCAGGCAATAGCAAATGATAATGATACATTCTTATTTAATATTTCCTTATGGACAAATTAATTGGGTTAAAGCTAATATATAACAAGCGGACATAGAATAAAATAACATAGGCTAAACGAAGATTGTATTATGATGATACCTGTGTGGATGTCGTTATAAAATATATATACAATGTTATATTTTATATAATAACATCATTGTACACTATTGACGTGTGTTTTGAATGGGGGACTTGGCGTAATAACACCGGGAGTACTTCGAAGTTTGCGCAGTAATATTGTCAAAGTACTCCAGGTGTTATTAGGCCTTACAATATACTTCCCCTTTATATCTTACAAAATCGACATGTTTAGTTTTGTGTAACTAGACGTGGATCGTGTAAAGGCTCACGTAACTGTATTTAAATAGGGAAAACGTGGAACAGCTTGGGAGCTTCTAACTTCACCCCAGTTTGGAGCTATACCTTTGCTGGGAGAGGCTAAATGCTAACAACAGTTACGCATCAACTCGTCTAAGCTAATCTCAGTATGGAAAAACGATGGCCTATTCCTTTAAATTTTAATTTTCTATGCCTCACCTGAAGTTCCAAATCATGAAACACCAAGGCTAAGGTGTACAAAAAAATACTTTCCAAACCCGCCATGGAGCATAATGTCTCCTTGATTTCTATTGCACACAATGAGGGTAACGCCAGGCTGGTGGAAGTTTGGAGGACAAACATGAGCGCAGAATGACAATGAGAAGACACAGCTGGTGGAGACAGATGGAGATGAATGAGGATAGAGGAGAGATCAAACCCCCCCGCCACCTGGGCACACCTGTTTACAGCCCACTCAGCTCTGTCCCACAGACAGTGGAGCAGGCCGGGTTTACAAACTGTACCAAAAATCATTCAGATTGGACAAACCAGGCAGAAAAAAAATACATTTAGAATTACAAAATTAAAACATTTGGGTGGACATTTATTAAGACAGGTGTTAAATAGCAAGTGCCGTTTTTCCTCCAGCTAATTCACCATTTGAAATGGCCTGTGTTACAGTTTAAGGACCCCAAATCTGATGTAAAGTGAGTGGAAAATACATAAAAAACTCTAATCCATCCACATTTTAATTGTGCTACTCATTTTGCACATAGGAAAACGCTTAGTAAATTTGATTTATTACTGTCATAAACATTATTTTATTTAGTTCTCAAATTGAAATGGAAGTCACACACAGTTTATGTAAGAAATACAATTTGTAAAAACTTATTCCATGCATGTTGTGAATGTCTCGGGTTTTTCTGCAAAATATCTTGATAAACTTGTGAATTATTGTTTTGCTCCACTGCACTACTGGATAAATATGCTGTGGACTGTTGGACCCAAAGTTGAACAGTTTAGGAGGAACACACAACATCAAGAGGCCATCTTTCTGTAGTTGGGCTCATTCTGTGTTATAGCACTCCTAAGACATTAGACATGTGTACATGGACACAAATAATCGGATTAAAAGCCTAACCGGTATAAAAATGCTTCATTGTAAACACAGCATTCGGAATATTCTGACCCGATCACACACGTTCGGATCAACATTTACATTTTATCATGCAATGGCTGACTTGATGGGAGATAGACCGTTGTCAATGGTGTGGACGTTGGGTTTGAGCCATGAGCCAAAGCCTCAATACAACTGAATATGGCATTATGGTAAACTGGCAAACTTCAAAAAAAAAATTATTTCATACTATTAACTAGTCGTTTCTGGGGAAAAGACCAGATTTGAACATTAGACTTGTAAAACTACTGAAGGGGATTTAATTCATAAGTTATTTTAAATAAGTTATTAATTATGAAACAAACAAAAAATGAAGACAGAAACAGAGCTTACTGAATACATCAACCAAGTGACTGAGATCAAATCTACGAACACACACATGAATGTTGAGTTCAGCTTTTTAAATCTTTGATGTATTAATTAGAAGGTTAGAATAAAGAATGAGCAGTTTCTTTTTAAAGGCCGGAGTTGAGACATTAATAAGAGAAAGCGTCTTGTGAGCAGATCTGAGACATGATGAAACCCGTAGTCCAACATGGCAACACCAGCCTGACCTCGTTCTTAGACAGAGATTGTATATGAAGTTTGGCAAAGATATACATTTATTTGTCAAAGTAGACATTTTGGTATAACATTTATTTAAATTCCATTCATCATAAAAGCAACCAAAAACAAACAAATGTGGACAATAGGCCAGGATGAACGAGAACGTGTCAATGGGTATGATTGTAAAGGAGGCAAATTAGCCCATGACCACAGACCTAACATGTAATACAGAACATTGCAATGAGGTTGAGGAAAGGTTGTAAAGCTCTCACAGCCTGGCAGAACGTGACTTCATGGAGGGCTGGCGTTTGTCACACTGATCATGTTGTTTAAAGTCATTCCACCATTCCATTCGTGTTGAAAAGGAAAAACAGTTTCACCTTGGGGTAAGCAGTGCAGTGGCTTTGGGATTCCTCCTGGCTCCCTGTGGCTCTGTGAGGAGCATCCCAAGATGTCTATGCTTTACCAAACGTCTTTCACAATGGACTGACACATTCGGATGGTCCGTTGTCCAGAGGGGACATCGTCCAAGTGTGTGACAGGCAGGGCAGTCGACAGACTGGGGGCCTGGGGCAAGAAGATGTCATATGGACCCCTAACTGGGACTATGCCACTAGGCCTTCCATCCAGTCATCAAATCAAACAATCGTACACGCACAAATACATTGTAAATGGCAATAAAACAGGTATAACAATAACAAAATCTTCACAAGCAATGACACCATTGTCACAATTTTAATTGCTACAAGTAACAAATAATAAAGACTGCAATCAATTGGCTTGTTGCATGACGTCCCTATGCTACTTCCTTTGACTAGTTACTTTCTGTCCCCCCGATCCGGGGGAATATACAAGGCGTCAGAAATATTACTGGAAAGAGCATCGTTTGGTAAACTGGCCATTTCCTTCAAGCGCCATCTTAAGGAACAAGTTCTGTCTCATGCCCAAATATTTACGCCTCTAGATGAAGATGCCTGAAATCGGGCTGCCAGGGGCTCTCAGGAGTATGACCGCCTGGGGAAAATAAAACCACTGTATCAACAAATTGTTGATGCTTGCAAGGAGCATTTTCCGGACCGAAATATATCAATAGATGGTGGTAAGCAAAGCTAGAATGTCACTGAAGCAATAAATACATTAATTAATAAATAAGCCTATACAATGTATGTCCTTGCAGATTCTGCCTCAGTGTACACGTGGAATTTGTTTGTGTACGAGGGCAAGGCCTCTGATAGTGGCAAAGGGCTCAGTTATGACTCTGTAATGTCCCTTATGGACATCGGAAAAATGGGAACGGGCTACCACCTATATGTACATAATTCCTCACCTCTTCAAGAACTCTTGGGGCTTGTGGTATCATACAACCAAATCGTGTGGGTTTTCCAAAAACTACACCTAATGATTTTACATGGAATGAACCTCGAGGGAGCATGAGATGGATGACGGACTCCTCTTCGTGGAGTGAAAGGACACTCGAGAGGTTCTTATGTGTTCCACCATACACAAAGTATTCACTGGAGAATCAGTCCGGCGGCAAGTGAAGAACCATGGTGTGGATAGTGGTCGAGGAGAGTGTCCCAAACCCAATCAAAGAATATAACAAGCTCATGGGTGGTGTTGATTTATCAGATGCTCTCATTCATTATTACTTTGTTCTGCATAAAACTGAAAAGTGATATAGCACTTTTTCCCCACACTTTTTGGACATTGCCATAGTCAAACGCTTTCATTCTGTACAACCAAGTATATCAAGACAAACAAATGGCACAGAGGAAATTCGCTTAGCACCTATTGAGGAACTTGCTGACCACGAAAGTCCTTCAACTGTCACTTCAACCAGCCGTCCATCAACTCCATCCATTAAGTGTCTTGTTTACAAAAAAATTTATTCCATAGACATGCTTTTATATGATTTTATTTTAATCTTGTTATTCTTATTTGCACTAATGGTGCCATATTCGCGCAAGTATTCTTTCGAGTTTTATCCCATAGATGTGCCCTCATATTATTTTTTTATTATTATTATTGTTTATATTTTTTTGCACTAATTGCGCCTTTGTGTCATTTTGGATTGTTATGAACATAATTTGTCGTAAATAAAAAGTCGGTAAATACCATTTATGTAATTCATCTTTTATGACTAAATAACATGGTGGATCTGAAAATGGAAAGTCACAATGCTAAAATATGAATATTTTAAAAAAATATTTGCTTCTATCAAAATATGAAAATATGTTTTTTATGGTCAAAGTAGTCCTAAAATGTAAATAACAGTTTGGCACATGTTTGCCATTTGCCACTTGTGCCGAATATCCCCATTACATACAAAAAGACCCACAGCACCAAGACCCCTTGTTGTAGAGATGAGCTGCTTTAGACAGATGTGGTCCACCTGATTACACCGAAGTATAGCAGGGTATAGGCAGTTAGAAATAGGGAGATTTGTTCAGAGAGAAAAAGAAACACATTTTAGACATGTTAAAACAGCTTAAGTTGAAGTTGTGGTAGTGGTATTATGTTTATAATATATCAGCAGAATCTAGAAGTCCTCATCTTTCAAGTATCTTGGCTTTAAGATCATCGTATGATAGGTGAGGGCGTTTAGGTATGTACAACCTGTGTGCACAGTTCAGACAGTTCACACTCCAGCGTGTATCTGATAACTTGCGTAAAACCTTCATCAAAACCTTCCATCTCCGAGGACTGCAACTGAAGAGTTTATACAGTTCATGAACAAATCCAAAAAATACATGTATTTCTGGACATGCCTGGGCAGCATGGACTCCAACATGATTCAAAGTGTGGGCAGCACATGGTGAAAATGTGGCCAGAGGCTTGGACCCTCTTTACTTTTCCTGCCATATGGGCTCCGTTGTCATAACACTGACCTCGGCAGTCACTTAAATCAGGGGTTCCCAAACCTTTCAGGCCCTAACCCCCGATATAACTAAACCAACAGCTCAGGACGCCCTTCTGTAACATGTCATTAGCATTTATAATAATATAAGGTGCAAAACATTTAAAATCTGGTTTAATGATGTTAATTTGGATACTGTTTGGATACTTAATGTTTGTCTTAATTTCACTAAAATATGCTGTTTTCAATTACACATATATCAAACTCAATGTCAGAAATATAAAAATATCATCTTGCGACCCAGTACCGTGACCCCCAGGGGGCCCTGAGCCCCCCTTTGGGAACCAGTGACTCATTGATGCTATTTCTTCTCCTGTCTTATTATTATAGTCTCTAAATTGTAGAAATCGTTCCTTTACTTCCCACTCCTCAGAAGTCAGACGAACATATCTGAGTAACAACACCTTTTGTTCCAAATTAGACACATCTGTGGAATCACATATTATGGAAACATAAGCTGAATCCTGTCTGTCTTTTACTATGGTATTTAAAACATGTGCGCTTGAAACCGCTTTCCCTGTTCTCGCTGCTCTCTTATCGCGTTCTCTTATCCTTTGTCATTGGTAATTGTAATAATTAGTAAATGTTCATTTAGAACAATGTCATATTTTGACAACAGTTCAGTCAGGCCAAGGAAATGTCCATTATCTGGTCAAATAAAGCATCCAACAGCCTTTACAGCAAAGCTTTGTTCTTTTGTTACCTCAGCCTCCACTTGTTATACTTTACATTTGATCCCTGAGGCTTTCAAGACACTGTGCTGCAGGTTCTTCCATTTCCATTTCAATATGTGTGTGCACTGTTGTTTTCGTATTCTGGAAATCGTCTGTAACGTGTTTTGTAATTCAGGTTGCATATGTTCGTCCCATCACTGGAATTCAGTACACTTGCTGATCACTTACTCTCAAAAGAAAATAAGGAACGTGGGAGGCAAAACAGACTTTTTTTTCTAAGTTACTGTGTATGAGCCGGTCCCTTTCATTTCCCCCTACCATACTGGGATGTTGCATAGCTCAAATGGTTGGGGAAGTCCTACCTTCTGCATCTGGGGGGCACTTTTTAGCCTCCTCTGATAATGGTGCTCTCTTTGCTGGAGAATGCACTGCACTTATCCGATCAGGCTCAGACATTACACCAGTCCAGTGGTTCTCAACCTTTTGGAGCTGTGACCCCTATTATAACAGTTAATTGGAATTGTGACACTGTGGGAAATGGGGACATTAGCCTGTATAATTCTTAAAAACAAAGGGGGAAAAAAACAAATGTCTAAAAATACAATTAAACAAATTAAAGGAATATGGAGGAATAGTTTTTCCATACTGAGATATGTTCTTATGCTGCCTAACCGCCCGGGCCGCGCTCCTGCTTCTATCTGGACTCTTTAAAGTAATCAGACGCTCGTATGTGTTCACCTCCAGCGGCGCCACTGCTGCACGATTCTGTAGAAGAAGAAAAAAACCTGCGCTGTTGCTGCTAAGCACTAAGATGTGAAAGAAAACGGTTTCCCGATTCTTTGTTTGTGCTTTGGTGACAGTATAATAGTTTTACCAGCCTACATTTCTCTGACTCTTTCCTCTCTCCCTCTCTCAGATATTATTTCAATACGTGTGAGTGTGTAGTCCCTGTCTGTCCAGCCTCATGTCAGTTTATTGAAGCGTATGATCCTCTGATCTGAATGCCTGGGCTCGGGAAAGGCATTTCAAACCACAGCTGATCATCATGAATACTTCCTCTTTTCAGACGGTGTCTCAGTTTCACTTGTGTCTTTATGATGTAGAAGAGGTGGTTATGTTGCTCCAAATGCAGATAAATAATTCCTGAATGTGTGTTTTTACTCCTCGTGTCTCTTCACGCTGAGTTCACACACACTCATCACCCGCACGTGTGCGTGCACTTACATTGACAATACACAAGAATCAACTGCTCCGCCGTGTGAGCCGCGTTTGGTCTGCACGCACCTTAACTTTAGCTTAGACCAGTTGATGTGTAGTTTTCTGGTGTTTACGCGTGGCCTCAGTCACGTAATTAGAGCACAGATGGTGTTAGCATAGCCTCCCCTCTATGTGGCCAAACGGGGGTGAAGTTAGAAGTGACCATTTATTACGGTTTTAAATACGGTTACATGAGCCTTTACACGATCTAAGTCTAGTTACACAAAATTAAACATGTCGATTTTCTAAGCGGATAAAAAGGGGCACTATATTGTGAGGCGTAATAACACCTGGAGTACTTCAAGAAGAAGAAGAAGAAACTTTATTTATATAGCACCTTTCACAGATAAAATCACAAAGTGCTTCACAGGGGCACAAAATAACAGATTATATGATTATACTTCAACATCCGTGCAGTAATATTGTCTTATGTCGTAGGTCAAAATGGCAGGTCGTAGGTCGTACAGTGAGACAGGGACAAAGATTTCAAATAGAACCGTCATACAACCAAAGACAAGCTACCGACATCAGGCAGTGTTTGATATTTTGGAACACTAGTTGCAGAGTGAGCCATCCTCTCGCTGCAACGATGATCTCTGTCAAGCGTCTCATCAACACATCACCGCGCCAGAGTCATAAGCAACGCGGGTCCGACTCGGCCTTTTACAGGACTTTCCCTGAACTTTTCCACCTGAAACTGTTACGACAAAACCTTGATCATAGCTCTGATTGTCTCTTTGAACAATCGCACAGTGGGGATAAGTGCAGCTCATGATTTTACAGACAAACAAAAATCACACAGTGTAACTCAGGCATTAGGCACAGCTGTGACGGGGATGGACTCTCGGCAGAGGAAATGTTTACTAAAGGACAGGGGCGTAGCACCAAATTCTGGGCCCCGGGTACAAACTATCTTGGTGGACCCCTGGAGTTTGACTTGAAATTTCATCTTATTTGGCTTCAGTTACAGAAATTGAATAACCTTTAATCCCGGTAGTGATAGATATTTAAATTGATGGTGGAATATTCTACTTTCATTGGGCCAATTGAAATTGCTAGCTTTAGATAGAACATAATGATAATTAGCATACCACATTAAACAGGACGGCTGCACCAGGATATTTAGGATATTTGTGCTGGGAATAACACATTTGTGACTTTTAAATGCTATTTTACAAACAATAATTATACTACATGGTGTCTCTTTGGCCCACAGGCATGAACAAAAAACTCAAGGGCCTGTTCCCTGGCCTCATTTAGTCTCTCACCATTTGAAGCCGACCTTTAAGTGCATTGTCAGTAAATTCTTGTTCTAAAAAAGTTACGCTGGAATAGGCCAAATGGCACGAGCCCTCCACCTTTTCAATAGAACCACGTTGACTCGTCTCCAAAGCTGCGCGTTTATAATGCAAGTCTCCAAATGCGCGCGGCTAATTAGCATATTTAAATAGCGTGAGCGACCTGTGGCTTTGGTCACTCTATTGGCCTGGTGGCAGTCAGTTACAATAGATATAAGGAAAGAGAAACTTTAGAGGTTAAAACGAGGAAAGATGGAGCTCTGTCTCTTTCTCTGACTCATCCACTTCTCAGCACAGACAGAGGGACTCGCCTCACCTCATGTTTAACGGTCATTTAGGACAGAAAGTTGCATTTAAGGCTAGAATAGGCCAGTGTTAAATAAAAGCACAGACCGAGGCAAGACTAAACTCTCTCTTTTCTAAGCTTTGTGTCATTGCATTGCAGAGCCACCTCATCAAAGTCACTGTTGAGTTGAAGCGCACGGTCCTGAACACCAGTGTGTGGGCTGAACCATTTGGCACATTGTTAAAGGGGTGTCAGGGCCCTGAGATATCATCCATCATTATTGTTTGTGCAAAATTCTGTCCAGCAACCACTGGATTTGACCACTGGATTTCAATTCTTATAGTATCAATTATGAGGAAATGTAGAAAGTACAATACAGAACGCTTTTTGCAGCACTTTTGAGGGCCCCTACCCTCCTCTGGGCCCTGGGTACTCAGTACCCTTTACCCCCCCAGTCCGACGCTAATGCTAAAGGACTATTCGCACAGGATTTATGGAGGACCGTGGCTGCCAAAACAATAAATAAATAAATAATAAATATTATTAATGTATTAATGTATTTTTATTTTTGTATTTTTTTTTCCTGTATTTTTTTTTCTATTTATTTATGTATGCATTTATTTTTGTTTTTATTTATTTATTGCTGTATTTATTCATTTATTTCTGTATTTATTTCTCTTAATGTATGCAAATCATGGGGCGGGTCTGGATGCCACTGCTGTAAGGTGATTGGTTAATCTTTCTCCACGCACACATGCCTTGTCCAGCATAGACGAGCTCTGCTTCAGTCTATGGACAGGGGCACAGAGCGGGTAATAAAATAAAAACAAAAATAAATACAAAAATACATATATAAATATATAAATAAATATATAAATAAATAAATAAATTAATAAATATATAAATAAATAAATGCACTTATTACAATAAATGCATGCATCTTTATTTTTTGTATTTATTTATATATTTATTTATATATTTATTTATACGGTCCTCCATACAGGATCAGAATTACCTGGGGATTGGTAATTTGTATCGGCATTCACACGGCTTAGCAATGTCAGTAATTCACTAATTTTTCACTAACCTTTCTCCGTAAATGATGGCTAGACAAAGAACACTGAATGATGACAACAAGCCTCATTTGTGGCGCAAGTTTGCAGAATTACCCTTAAGGTAAATAGCGTATTACTGACATGGCTGATTCGCACGGGAATAGAAACTCCGAGGACGTCATTAATATTTACTTTTTACCTGCGGTCCCAAGGTCATTCTAATCCCCTGCGAATGGGGTTTAACACAGATTATTATAGATTTGTGAACAATATTTGAGAGAAATTAGTCTATTGTGTTTCTAGAAAAAGTTTAATTTCTTTGAGTTCACCCCATGAAAAACCAGAGCAAAAACAAGTGTTGCTCTGAATGTTTGTGGAGTGTATTGATGGCAGAAAGAGACAGAAATCATGTGTTAGCACTCTTTTCTGCCAACGAAGACTCCTCCCGAGCCACCCTCGATTGAAAGAAAGGCACCAACCTGAGAAAAAACAGCAGGAAAAGGGGGCGATTCTTGACCTACTTGCTGCAGCGGCTCACTTGTTGAACGTATGTGATCAAAAACGGAAAGAGCTGAAAGCACCCTGGCTTCACTTTAGACAACACTACAATACATGTAAACGATTCATTGTTCATGAAGATATCCTGCCTTTCCTCTCTTACCAGCTTATGTTTCCATGCCCTGCGCCATGTTGAGTAAGTCACCCTGCTGGTGTTCAGTTACAGTATAACTGAAATATTATTTGGGTAATGGCTGCTGGTGTTACGTCGGGATGTGCAAATCAATACTAAAGTATCAATAATTTAAATAATATTGACCCCATTTTGACAATACCAATGTTCATGAATCAATACCTAGTGATATAAAGTCTAGGTGGGGCGTTTGCACACCATTACCAAAAGTTACCTACAGCGCTGTACACAGACAGATGTGAGACACAGAGTGAACAGTGAACCACAGAGCTTGTAAAATGCTCATAGTTGTGTCATATAAGACTTTATTTTGGTAGTGGCAGTATGAGGTTATTTCCTGTCCCTTTTTTCCTCAGTTGCTTTGATGATTATGGTGGGGAGGTAAGCCGGAGAAGTTGCTCTTCACCATTTAAGATAAAAAAATTAGACACTATATGTACATTTGAAACATGGTCTAGTTTTGTTGTAAAGCTATGTTTCCACGTTTTGCCTTTGGTTGATGTGTGAAATAAGGTTTTGATGTTTGGCACAGCACTTCGTAAAAGAGGTTCGTAGTAGCAAGTGAACTTGGGCTGACAGTTTTCTCTGTCCTCCTGACGAGAGTGGACAGTTGGGGTATTTACGGGCTAACAGAAAATGTAAAACTACTTGATCACCTTGTAAATTGTCATTTGTAATAACACACTCAAGCTTCAATGATTATGGAGGGGAGACGTGTGCGCCACAAGAGTTATTAGAAGGGTGTTTGTGCCGAGTGGCAGCCCAACCCCAACGCATGTGTGGGAGGTGGGACCAGGCCCATCGACAGGGGGTGTCCAGGGCCCATCAAGGAGCACACTTTGGCCCTGTCCAAATTCAAACCCTAGCCCTAGATTTGAGCCCTTCCCCTAGATCGTGCGTGTTCCCGCGGAGGGGTAGGGTGTCCCAATACTTTAGGGAGCGAGAGGGAGTGTCTATCTCCCCTTGAAAAGGCCCCTCGGCAGCAAGTCAGCCGAGGGGGCGGCTACCGGTGGAAGCGACAATTACAAATGTAAGAATATATACGTAAATAAGCCTGTAAACATTCTGAAATATGCTGGAATGTGTTAGTTAGAGGTATATTATGCACTGGACTTTTAAGTTAGAGTTTGAAAGTCGCTGTTTGACGACGTTCGTAAAAAAGCAGAGTGCTTCACAAGAGTCTGCCCGTCAATATACACTGACCGCCAGGTATGTGTCCCGGTGTGTGTCCCCGTGTGTCCCGGTATGTGTCCCAGTGTGTGTCCCGGTGTTTGTCCCGGTGTGTGTCCCGGTGTGTCCCGGTGTGTGTCCCGGTATGTGTCCCAGTGTGTGTCCCGGTGTGTGTCACGGTGTGTGTCCCGGTGTGTGTCCCGGTGTGTGTCCCGGTGTGTCCCGGTGTGTGTCCGGTGTGTGTCCCGATGTGTGTCCTGGTGTGTCCCGGTGTGTGTCCTGGTGTGTCCCGGTGTGTGTCCTGGTGTGTGTCCCGGTGTGTCCTGGTGTGTGTCCCGGTGTGTGTTCCGGTGTGTCCCGGTGTGTCCCGGTGTGTGTCCCGGTGTGTGTCCCGGTGTGTGTCCTGATGTGTGTCCTGGTGTGTGTCCTGGTGTGTGTCCCGGTGTGTCCCGGTATGTCCCGGTGTGTGTCCCGATGTATCCCGGTGTGTCCCGGTGTGTCCCGGTGTGTGTCCCGGTGTGTGTCCCGGTGTGTGTCCCGGTGTGTCCCGGTGTGTCCCGGTGTGTGTCCTGGTGTGTGTCCTGGTGTGTGTCCTGGTGTGTGTCCTGGTGTGTGTCCCGGTATGTCCCGGTGTGTGTCCCGATGTGTCCCGGTGTGTGTCCCGGTGTGTCCCGGTGTGTCCTGTTGAAAATAGCGTATTCTTTAGTGCTGGATGAAAGGATGGAGACTCGGTATAATATAATCCAAAATCATTACTTTATTTCCTATTACAAGCTAACAGTCCATCTGTTGAGCTGACTCCATGTTGACCGGACGACGAGGCGGGTGGAAGAGGGTGCTTCTCTCCCCCGCCACACAATACAAAGGAATAGGTGTGTCTTCCCCCAACCAATCAGCGCTCTTGGATCGTCACTTCTTCTTCTGCGCAATCTGACTCCTCATTTGAACACACTGCCCCCCAGTGGATCAACCATACATACAAGCAGAAACTAAAATGTCCGCCAGATTCAAATGTATCTCAAAGCACAGTTTACAGATCAACACAGTTATATATATAATCACTAAAACCTAATATGACAAATATGTATATAAATAATTCCACATTCCCCGTTTTGATCTCTACAAAAGAGATCACAAATCAGATTGAATATTTGTCCTATGAAATCACAGTGACAGATGCATGTCCTTTAACTGGTTGCCTTTACTCTGTCAGGTCGTTGTCTCAGTTCATGCTTCCTCGGCGTCCGCTATAAAAACATACACTCACCACTAAGGGTGGTTTTTATTGTTTATTTTTCTACATCATGTTTTGGTCAACTTTGATTATTGTAAGGCGCTTTAAAAATACAACTTTATTGATTTGGATCAAAAACTCTCATAATGACGACCACTCACAAGCACCCACAGAGACAAGGAACCAACAGAGATCCGTAACAGAAACACAAAAGAACAGACAAAAATTACAAACAATTCTCATCAGGGCCGCTCACCGTGAGAACGACCATGCCAGCTAATCTTGCAAATTATGGCTGGACTCAAAGACCTATTTAACTTAATTTATCTGTTGGAATACTAGGGTCAATTTTATCTGGAAAATTCAGGAATTCAGGTTTCATTAATCTACAGAGAAAAACTCTCTTTTAGCTTCTGTTTCCCACATTTGCCGCAGATTCTGTGTGCACTTCAGAATCACAGCAAACGTCAAAAACAGAGTATTATAAATTGATTTACCTATCTGAAACCGAAATCTTAGTTGGCCATAACATTTGTCAATTCGTCACTTTATGCTTTCGTTTGTTTATCTTTTAGATATATTTGTATCAGTTCTTTCCCATGCCAAAATAAACCAAATTATAATAATTTTCCCATATAATTAACACCCCCTCTTGGACTGAGGAAAACTCAGTCCAATAAAGAGTCATGTAACATACATAAACAAGTGAAACCTCTATCCTTGTACAGGAAACACAACAAACCAACTCCAATTTCACTGGAGATTAATACCTTCTGCACCCACATAACACAAAGAAAACACAAAGAAAACAATAGCAAAATAACAAATGTCAGGTTCAGTCCAGGGAGGTTGAAGGCGGGTTTAAATGGGTCGACATGGCGAGTGAGAGGTGGACACCACTCGTCTGGTTTGCGACCTGGACAGCATGTGAGGTCCTGGGAGTGGCCTCAAAAGGGATCAGACCAGCACTGGTTCAGTCCAATCGCGGCAGAGGACCGTCAGACAGGCTGGGAAAGGAGCTCTCAGCGGCTCCCAAAGTGAGAATAACAGTCACCTCCAACCTGAGTACACAAACTAATGAGTGTAGATGGTTTCAATAGGGATTATAACATACAATCTTAAGATCAGTGTCCACTGGATTCCCGTGGAATCAAAGAGGAGCCTGATCTCAGGCGCCAAAATGGCCTGTGTCAAGTTCATAAGAGTTTCCTCTCGATCTGCTCACGGATTGGCGCCAGGAGCAGAGCAAGAGAAAGGGCCGAAACCCAATTCACTTCAGCTTTTAGACATAATTTCAGACAATTTAGTTTTATATATTCCAATTCATAGCTATAGCATTTCACAATTGTATCACATGTCAATGCCCTCTAAGGCTTCAAATTTAAATTTTGTATTGAGATATTCAGACAAATGCATTTTGTAACTTAAAGATTATTGATTCAATTTAGTAAATAAACCAGCATCATCAGGTCCTAAAGACCATCTGTATCTGGTGCATTAAGATATTTTTCAGTCAGTTCATAAACACATAATTCTCCATCATGGTGTCGTGGAATGATGTTCCAAAACGGACATAAGTATCAGACACTGATGGAGGGTACAGGACATTTTAGAAACTTCAATTTCTTACCAATCTTTTGTTTCACTCACGCTTTGGTCATGGAACAAATTCTTTAGCCTATTGTCCAGGAGAGAGAGCAAACGAGTTATAAACACATTATCTCATAGGGTGTAAACAGTTCACAGTCACACCTCGTTTGCCTAATTAATTTTGTTATTTTAAAAGGACCATTCATGTCCACTAAGGTTAGCCTTAAAAGCTTTTCTATATCATATTAAAGTACAGTGATCAATGGGTGGGTGGCTTTGGCAAAGTGAATGTTTGATCCAAGGTCAAACGTCAGTTGTACAGTCCTTCAGCTCTTCCCAGGAGATATATCTGCATTCAGCAACCACTGTCAGACAGCAAGGTGTTTGTCCAATCAGGGAAAAGTCACTGTTAGTCCATTCAGAGAGCACAAAACTGTTGCTCTCACTGTCATCAGCATATCACATCCGAGGGGAGAAACAGGAGTCTGAGTTGGCGTGTCAGATTCAGTCCTGTGAGCTGACTAGGCACTGGCTTGGTGAAAGGTTTTGGGTGGTCTTCCTGTATCCACCCAGTAGATGGTGTCCGTTAATGATCACAGTCTCATAGTTCACAGATGAGTGTCGTTCACCTTTATCCACCAGCACGTCAAGAGTCTGTCCGTTCACCTTCACAGGTAACAGAGTTCTGGACTCCCATGCCTCAGCACTCAGCATTGTATTGTCCCCATCAGCGTTGTTGTAAACGCCTCGATCTCCTCGAACGTTGTTGGTCATCTTTGTCTGAAACAATCCTTGGCCACAATTACCAACACCACACCCACAGGTCACTGCACATTCAAGTAAACTCATTATTACTCTTTTTTCATTATTACTTTCATTACTCGCTCCTTTAAGCTGCACCTTTAAAAGTTGCACTCATTTCTTTCAGTTCAATTTTGCTCTCGCTTCTGTTCAAGGGCATTCATCTCAAAATGTATTCATTAATTTATTTGGTTTTCTTTAACAATAATTTGAATTTTGCATAATTGCTCCTTCATAACTTTTGGTAATGCGTCCAAAATGGCGCATAAAGATCAACTTAAACTCTAAATTAATAGTGGTTTGTACTTTCAATCAATGTATTCAAACTCACGACAGGACTTCCCTGCTTCAGTTTTCATTCCATGGCGCCACCGTGTGGAGAGAGGTTCTAATTTTTTTAGCAACATCTCTCAGAGCCCTAAATGGTCCATTAATCACAGGCTCAAAAAAAATAATGGCATTTGTCTCACACTGATTTTGGATACTTGTTCTTCAAATGTATGCTGTGGAGACATAACTCTACCACCAGCAGAAATGTTTCTCTATAAAAAACAAAACAAAAATAACTTTTAAAACAATAACATTGGTCAAAAATGTTCTTTTCTTCTTTTTTTTTTCTCAATGAGGGGCGGAGCAATTTCTCCACTTCCCCTCCTACACGGATGTCTGGGTACAAATGAGGATGGCCACTCCTCCAATGCACCCATTACTTCCTGTTTGATCATTTCCTACGTCCACACAAATGCAGACACAGCAAATACACGTTTAGTTTTCTAATAAAAAACAGTGTCCACTCAACATTCACACACCACATCTCTGAGTAAGGAATTATCTTATCTTAAAACTTTCTTTCAACCGTCCTTCTCACTTTCAATCACCTTTCCATCACGCTTCACATTCAATGCCATTTCGGCATCCAGTCTCCTCAGAGAACCATCTATCACCGTTAAATGATCAGATGCATTCACTCCAATACTTTCCAAGTCTTTCTCTCCGTTTGCTTCTTCGCCACTCACAGTCTGCTCTCAGCGATACAAAAATATCACTTTTGTTTGTCCTTCTCCACTCGTCCATCACACTGGTCACTCGTCACTCAGGACACACTCAGTCACTCTACAATAAAAAGAACATTACACAAAAGACAAGACAACAAGACACAATAATTTCACATATACCCCATAACCATGTGCACAAACATCTAAACATAATCTGGCCAGTACTTTATATCTTATTCTCATTTTCTTTATTCTCTTATCTGGAATTTGTCCAGTCTCTCTCTATTTTTTTTATTTTTATTATTTCACCGGTTTCTAAGGTCCGCAACGTCCCTAACGGATACCGGATAACGCTACAACGCTCTCTCCCGTCGGAGTCGGCACCAGTCTACGGGGCGGAAATTTAGGTCCGTACCTTACGCGACCAAGGCTTGACGCGTCCACCACAATTTACCGAGATTAAATAGCCAATCAAAATCCCAAAGCCTAAATAGTAGCTCGCCGGCTACTTTGAGTCTTGGCAATTCGGAAATTCCCACTCCCGAACTCCATTAGCGACTCGGTGCGATCACGTCCACCTATCTCTCTATTTTTGTTATTTTTATTATTTTATATTTTTTATAATATTTTTTTATATTAACCCCCAAACAAAACAACAGTTAACAAAAAACCAAACAGTCAAACAAGAACAACAAACAGATTAACAGACAAACACTTCTCCCGCCTCTCTCTCCGCCGGTCAACAAAATCAGATAAAAAAATGTACCTTAGTTGCTTTAACAAAATTGTTCCGTTTTCAGATAAAAATGCCTGCGAAGTCACTGTTTAAGGCAGATGTAAAACAAAATTTCGAAAACCAGCCTCATTCCTTTAATTGTAAATAACCCAGCGTTATCTCAGTAAGAATATGTAGCCATATTAAGTGTTTAAAAATAGAAAACAGGCGTTAAAATAGTTCTTAATGTGTCTAAAGTCCGATGCCTTTCAGTGAAAATTTAGTGGCCATATGGTGGTACTACAGGTGTGTTAGTCGGAATGTACCGTTGCCTCAATGCCCCGGTCTCAATGTACCGCATCCATTGGTCTGAATGTACCGCTCTTAAAAAATTGTTTTATCGGGCTCCATATGTACGCGTTTTATGCGTCACATTTATGCGGTTTATCAACATTTTGAGACTATAGCAATGGCGGCCATAAACTCCGGTATTACAATATAACAGCCAAATAACAGTACCACATGGAAAAAACTAAATGCTAAGGCTAAATCCTTTGTTCTCAGAGCCAACTTAGCAACCTCGCATACCAACAGCAAACAGATCATATTGAAAACAAACCATGCACCACACATCAATAAAATCTTTTACTACTACACAGAACAGCCTTCAGTGTCCACACACTGAGCTGGGTTTAACACATTTGTGGGTTTATTACACGTTTATCAACAATAAGCTGCATGCTAACACACTAAGCTAACCATGCGGTATGCTAGCGCACTAAGCTAACGATGCTAACGAAAGCTAACAACACAACATTAAGCTGTAATTTGACCAAAATATTGAGGAAATTCTTTTGCATAAACAATGGGGATATAGTTAAAGATTCACAGAACATGCCAACAGCAAAAATGGGAAACCAATCATCGCAAACAACAGTTATTTTTTCCAAAACAAACGCGCCTTTAAAATTACTTTAGTCTAACTTCAATAAAAACATCTACTTACATGCCTTAAAAAAAGCACCTTAAAAATCTGCAAGGCGTATGGTCTAAACACGGAACAATCCAGTCAAGTTTCATAGCATCTTTAGCTTCGTTTCATTTTTTTTTTTTTTTATGTTTTAAAAGTATCGCCAAATATCTCAAACCCCCAGCAAAAACATACGCACACACTTCCTTCATCATAGCCAATATAAACAAATTTGCTATAAACAATTCGTATTCTTACCCATTTTAAAGTCGGTGTGCACGTCTGCTTTGTGAGCGAAAGAGCAACAAAAAAGCATTTTTTTTTTTTTTTTTTTTTGTCTATTCACTAGTTCCATCCAATCTTCCACAAATCAAAAACATCACGTCGGGGTCACCAATTGTTGAAAATAGCGTATTCTTTAGTGCTGGATGAAAGGATGGAGACTCGGTATATTATAATCCAAAATCATTACTTTATTTCCTATTACAAGCTAACAGTCCATCTGTTGAGCTGACTCCATGTTGACCGGACGACGAGGCGGGTGGAAGAGGGTGCTTCTCTCCCCCGCCACACAATACAAAGGAATAGGTGTGTCTTCCCCCAACCAATCAGCGCTCTTGGATCGTCACTTCTTCTTCTGCGCAATCTGACTCCTCATTTGAACACACTGCCCCCCAGTGGATCAACCATACATACAAGCAGAAACTAAAATGTCCGCCAGATTCAAATGTATCTCAAAGCACAGTTTACAGATCAACACAGTATTATATAATCACTAAAACCTAATATGACAAATATGTATATAAATAATTCCACAGTCCCGGTGTACTACATGCGGATGTTTGGTGCTTATCCAGGTTCTCGATCTACTGACCCTGATTCGAGCTTTCAGTGAACAAACGGTCTTAGCTGAACCCGTTCTCCTGTGGGGACTGAAAGTGTTGCTGGTTTACGTTCTACTTGTGTGACACAGATGATTATTGTTTGCTCTATGGAAAGCAGTAATCGTTTAATCGTTTAACAAAAGACTGGATGTAAACTATACGATCTACAGTGTAGGTCGTCTTGTTTTTAGACACAATGGTAGTTGGCAGCTAAGTTCAGCAAAGTGCCAAAATTAAACAAAACAACATACCAGAAACATCCCGACCGTCACAATCATGCGGCATGTTTCGTATATTTCCTCTCCGTTGATTTATCAAACGTAGATAAATCAACATGGCACACACAACAGGCGGGAGCTACGCCGGAACCGGCATTTTCACACGTGAATGAAAATAGTATTTCTTATATAAATATGTTTATCACCGCTATCTGCTGGACGGGGGTGAAATCAGTCAATGTGCATATTAGTGTTGTCCCATTCCTTCACTTGCACTTCCCTCATTGCCCACAGTAGAGTCCCCCACTCTACTGTGGAGGGAACTCATAGTGAATGTTCTCAGAGCAAGTGAGAGAAATGGGACTGAGCCTTTCCCATATTTTAATATGAGTAAATTACTTTTTAATATCATGTATTTTCATGAATAAGATCATCTAGGATGTTTCTTTATTGCACACTCTCCACTTTACACATCGCATCGCTTTTAAGTTCCTGACTGTCAATCAACTTTCCCCCAGGAGAAACTGAAGCTACTAACGTAGCTTACCACCACCAAGTATGGAGTGAATCTACAATTGTCTCATGTGAAGCGCTTTGTGACCATGTCTGTGAAAGGCGCTATATAAATAAAATAAAGATCTTCTTCTTCTTCAGCTCTGTGCATTTCGCTCTCTCTCCCTCTCAGTCTCTGCTTCTCTCCCTTTGCCAAAATCTCCACCACAGACATGATCCTCGTCATCGCTCCACAGTCTGCTGCACTAAGAGAAAGAGAGCCCGTCTCCGTCATCCATCCATCTATTTTCTTCCACTTGTCCGTTGCCGGGTCGTGGGGGCAGCTGTTGGACCAGCCCCTATGGCGCCCCCTGCAGGTGGTGGGTCCACAGAAGGACGGCCTCATGGTTCTAACCGGGCCTGTTGGTCTCTCATAAGGGGCTTCTGAACCGCTCTTTGTCTGACCCGTCACCTAGGACCTGTTTGCCCTGGGAGACCCTACCAGGGGCACGAAGCCCCCGACAACAGAGCTCCAGGATCATTCAGGTGCTCAAACCCCTCCACCACGTTAAGGTGGCGGTTTCAGGTTCCAGGAAGGGCCCTTCTCCGTCATCCCCATGAGAAACCTCTGTGTGTTCTCCTGCGCCCTCACGTCTGTGTTCTCTGCAGTAAAATAGTGACAGTGACCAGAAAGTTCAGTTTGGGTCTGACTGAAAGGAGCGCAGCGGGAACCTACTTTTTTCATAACTACAGGTCTACGAATGTGCAGGGTTTGAAGATAATCATATTCAGACTGAATAGAAGAAGCTTTGATAACAAATACCAGACAGGTGCCGTTTCAGTATGTTTTAAATCAGTGGTTCTCAAACTGTGGGACAGGGACCATAAGTGAGACATAGCATGGGCCTGAGGCTAAGTAACCTGCAGGTTATGAAACACAATGAAGGAAGTGTTCTTGAGGCCAGGACCAAATGGGTGATGAAACAGTTGTCACCTGAAGGGTCAGGGGTGGTGGGGCCCTTGTGAAATGTTCATGTCCCGGGCCCCACCAAGTCTGCCAACTGCCCTGGGTGGGACTAATACAAAATATCACTTTGTCCGTTCTTTGTGCCAAACGTTGTCATCAGATGTAGATTTCTACAATGATACAATATATTTTAATGACATTGGGCAATTAGTTATGATAGAAAATGAACTATAAAATATTACACATAGCAACAGTTTTCTTTTCAATAAATGACAGTAGGGGCTTAGCCTACCTAGTAGTAAAAGGGGAAACAAAATGTTGTAGCTGATGTGTACGGCAATGACAGTTTAGTATTGTTTATCAGCACAATGAAAAATAACATAAAAGATAACAAAAGTTTGGAAAAATGTAATTGCAATAAAAAGTCCAGTCCGTCCACAGTTCATTGTGAATATCTGGGGTCTGGGTTTAACCATGGAGTCAAACAGTAAATGGTCTAGTAAGGGCTTTATATGGCAATGACATAATATAGCATGGTTAAAAACTGAAAATAGCTGATGTTGAATTTCATAAGCCTTATTGATGGGAATAGAATCAAAAGTGAAAAAGCTGGTGAGCTGTGTGACGTCATGTCCCTGTCGGTGTTCAGAGCTATACTCAGATAATGACTCTATGGGAGTTAAGAGCAGTATTTGGGTAATTCCCTGCTGATGTTCAAATTTGGGTCGGTGCAGCAGTGAACTCTGGGATACCGATGTCTATCAGATCCCGCTGATTCTCCGAGATTTAAAGTGCTCTGCTGTTTGACAGAAAGAAAGAAGTGCAAATCCATCAAGGTATCACTCTGAAAAGTAGAATGTACATCATATTCACTTGTTCAAATTCAGAGTGCTATTTACAGCTCTGAAGTTTATGTGAAACCATATAATTGTGTTGCTTTTCAATGCAAACATCATTTACATGTGTTACAAGTGTAAAAAGTTAAGTTAAAAAGTTGACAAATATAAAAATCCTTTAGAACCCATGGCTTGTGTCTGTCCTCGGACTTGGATGGCTGCCTTAGTCTAGGTCTGAGCCTGTTGGCATTGGTCATGTCCCAAGTGGGTTGGTAAAAGGTCGCGGTGCATGAGGAAATACAAGTCATTATAATCAATCATTAGGCCTGAGATCTGTCAGGTCTGGGGAAGGGGCTCTTAAAATCCTACAGCAGAGTGGAGCCCTGCCACCAAAGTGTGCAGAAAACACTTTCTTTCTCCCTCTCTCTTTGCATCTTTCTCTCACACACTGCAGGCTGCTAACTTTCTGTTGGGGCATCTGAACTTATATTTGCAGATGATTGTTCTATGTTTTGCCTGATGAATGAACAGACTTCATGCACGATGCCGTGCATACAGTTTGCTCTTGATCTCGGAGCGTTTGAGCCAAAACATGTGCGTGATGAGGGTAAAGCAGGCAGCGGCACTCGGAGAGGAGAGGGCAGAGAAATAGCCCTCGTGCTACTGCTTGGCAGTTCCTCTTATCTGATGTGTCCGAGTCTTGGGACCCCTCTTATTCAACTTGTACATGCTTCCATGGGTCAGCTAATAAACAGCAACAATGTGTCGTAC
Source organism: Proterorhinus semilunaris (assembly GCA_021464625.1). Taxonomy (NCBI): domain Eukaryota; kingdom Metazoa; phylum Chordata; class Actinopteri; order Gobiiformes; family Gobiidae; genus Proterorhinus; species Proterorhinus semilunaris. The sequence continues at coordinate 157,219 of JAJBBP010000043.1, read as the reverse complement.
CACAACTACGCAGATGACACTCAGATCTACGTGTCACTGATACAGGTGAACATGGGCCTGTAGATACTCTCTGTCACCGATACAGGTGAACATGGGCCTGTAGATACTCTCTGTCACTGATACAGGTGAACATGGGCCTGTAGATACTCTCTGTCACTGATACAGGTGAACATGGGCCTGTAGATACTCTCTGTCACTGATACAGGTGAACATGGGCCTGTAGATACTCTCTGTCACTGATACAGGTGAACAGGGGCCTGTAGATACTCTCTGTCACTGATACAGGTGAACATGGGCCTGTAGATACTCTCTGTCACTGATACAGGTGAACAGGGGCCTGTAGATACTCTCTGTCACAGGTGAACATGAGCCTGTAGATACTCTCTGTCACTGATACAGGTGAACATGGGCCTGTAGATACTCTCTGTCACTGATACAGGTGAACATGGGCCTGTAGATACTCTCTGTCACTGATACAGGTGAACAGGGGCCTGCAGATACTCTCTGTCACTGATACAGGTGAACATGGGCCTGTAGATACTCTCTGTCACTGATAGAGGTGAATAGGGGCCTGTAGATACTCTCTGTCACTGATACAGGTGAACAGGGGCCTGTAGATACTCTCTGTCACTGATACAGGTGAACATGAGCCTGTAGATACTCTCTGTCACTGATACAGGTGAACATGGGCCTGTAGATACTCTCTGTCACTGATACAGGTGAACATGGGCCTGTGGGTACTCTCTGTCACTGATACAGGTGAACATGGGCCTGTAGATACTCTCTGTCACTGATACAGGTGAACATGGGCCTGTGGATACTCTCTGTCACTGATACAGGTGAACATGAGCCTGTAGATACTCTCTGTCACTGATACAGGTGAACATGGGCCTGTAGATACTCTCTGTCACTGATACAGGTGAACAGGGGCCTGTAGATACTCTCTGTCACTGATACAGGTGAACATGGGCCTGTGGATACTCTCTGTCACTGATACAGGTGAACATGGGCCTGTGGATACTCTCTGTCACTGATACAGGTGAACATGGGCCTGTGGATACTCTCTGTCACTGATACAGGTGAACATGGGCCTGTAGATACTCTCTGTCACTGATACAGGTGAACATGGGCCTGTAGATACTCTCTGTCACTGATACAGGTGAACAGGGGCCTGTAGATACTCTCTGTCACAGGTGAACATGAGCCTGTAGATACTCTCTGTCACTGATACAGGTGAACATGGGCCTGTAGATACTCTCTGTCACTGATACAGGTGAACAGGGGCCTGTAGATACTCTCTGTCACAGGTGAACATGAGCCTGTAGATACTCTCTGTCACTGATACAGGTGAACATGGGCCTGTAGATACTCTCTGTCACTGATACAGGTGAACAGGGGCCTGTAGATACTCTCTGTCACTGATACAGGTGAACAGGGGCCTGTATATACTCTCTGTCACTGATACAGGTGAACATGAGCCTGTAGATACTCTCTGTCACTGATACAGGTGAACAGGGGCCTGTAGATACTCTCTGTCACTGATACAGGTGAACATGGGCCTGTAGATACTCTCTGTCACTGATACAGGTGAACATGGGCCTGTGGATACTCTCTGTCACTGATACAGGTGAACATGGGCCTGTAGATACTCTCTGTCACTGATACAGGTGAACATGGGCCTGTAGATACTCTCTGTCACTGATACAGGTGAACAGGGGCCTGTAGATACTCTCTGTCACAGGTGAACATGAGCCTGTAGATACTCTCTGTCACTGATACAGGTGAACATGGGCCTGTAGATACTCTCTGTCACTGATACAGGTGAACAGGGGCCTGTAGATACTCTCTGTCACTGATACAGGTGAACATGGGCCTGTAGATACTCTCTGTCACTGATAGAGGTGAATAGGGGCCTGTAGATACTCTCTGTCACTGATACAGGTGAACAGGGGCCTGTAGATACTCTCTGTCACTGATACAGGTGAACATGGGCCTGTGGATACTCTCTGTCACTGATACAGGTGAACATGGGTCTGTAGATACTCTCTGTCACTGATACAGGTGAACATGGGCCTGTAGATACTCTCTGTCACTGATACAGGTGAACATGGGCATGTGGATACTCTCTGTCACTGATACAGGTGAACATGGGCCTGTGGATACTCTCTGTCACTGATACAGGTGAACATGGGCCTGTGGGTACTCTCTGTCACTGATACAGGTGAACATGGGCCTGTAGATACTCTCTGTCACTGATACAGGTGAACATGGGTCTGTAGATACTCTCTGTCACTGATACAGGTGAACATGGGCCTGTAGATACTCTCTGTCACTGATACAGGTGAACATGGGCATGTGGATACTCTCTGTCACTGATACAGGTGAACAGGGGCCTGTAGAAACTCTCTGTCACAGGTGAACATGAGCCTGTAGATACTCTCTGTCACTGATACAGGTGAACATGGGCCTGTAGATACTCTCTGTCACTGATACAGGTGAACATGGGTCTGTAGATACTCTCTGTCACTGATACAGGTGAACATGGGCCTGTAGATACTCTCTGTCACTGATACAGGTGAACATGGGCCTGTAGATACTCTCTGTCACTGATACAGGTGAACATAAGCCTGTAGATACTCTCTGTCACTGATACAGGTGAACATGGGCCTGTAGATACTCTCTGTCACTGATACAGGTGAACATGGGCCTGTAGATACTCTCTGTCACTGATACAGGTGAACAGGGGCCTGTGGATACTCTCTGTCACTGATACAGGTGAACAGGGGCCTGTAGATACTCTCTGTCACTGATACAGGTGAACATGGGCCTGTAGATACTCTCTGTCACTGATACAGGTGAACATGGGTCTGTAGATACTCTCTGTCACTGATACAGGTGAACATGGGCCTGTAGATACTCTCTGTCACTGATACAGGTGAACATGGGCCTGTGGATACTCTCTGTCACTGATACAGGTGAACATGGGCCTGTGGATACTCTCTGTCACTGATACAGGTGAACAGGGGCCTGTAGATATGCAGACATGGGGAGAACACGCTAACTCCACACAGCAAGGCTCCATCCTTCTTGCTGTGAAACACGAGCACTAACCGCTGTGCCACCGTGCCGTCCAGAACGTGGCAACAGGCGGCTGTTTTTATGTGTTGTTTTGTTGACAGAGCAAGACATCCAGAGATCAACCCAAATGCAAAATCCATGAAAAATAAAAACACTAGACTTACTATGCTATGTGGGATCCCTCTTCCCTTCATAAGTCCCAGCGCAGATGACGCGGGGAAACCCTTCTCCTGTCCGGGAACAACCAGCCAAACTCCTCCTGGCGTCTGTGTCCCACTCCTCTGCTGTTGAAGCTCTTCATGAAGAAGGGGCACAAAATATCTGTGATTAATAAATCCTCTTAATTTCACAAAAGGGCACATTTGTTTATCCAGTCTAGCTGAGCCTGCACTTCTGATTGGCTGGAACATCTTGCCCATGTGCAGTCACACCAGTGGCCAAAGGGTGTTATAATGGCCACACCTGCAGCTCTTTGTAGTGGGCCTAGGGCCTACAGTGCATCAAAAACGTGACCCAATTTGGTGGCATTAAAATGGCATTAAAGAGCATTAAATGTGACTTGCTTTCACTGGTATAAACCCTGAGTAAATGCAATCTGACTACACTTATTTAGACAGTACATATTACGCAGATGTTTCAGCGACACATTTTGGCCTTTGGCGTCTTCTTCGATTTGCTTCACCCACCGCTTCCGGTTGTCCACCTTCCTGTTTCTTGCCTTTTGGCTTCCATTGTAATAAAATCTTCTGGATCCTGGAATCCTCCATCTGACTAATCCTTCTCCAATACTTCGCTCTCCTGTTCACAATTACACAGGACTTTGGGGCACTGACATTTCTCTCTTAGTTCTTCGGATGTCACATGATCCTTTATTGGGACAGTAGTAATCCCTTTGAACATGTGATTTTGGCGCCTCTAGCTTCACCTTGCTATCTTTCGTAATGGTCCATGTTTCTGAACCATATAAGAGCGCACTAAGCACTAGGGACTCGCCATGTTTGTTTCTAATTTGTACTCAGTAGATCTCCATATCATCGCAGGTTCAGCTGCTCATCTGCTGGAGAATTGTGAGACTGACTGAATTATTACTGACTACTCGTTTACTACTCATTACTACTACTCATTACTACTACTCATTACTACTACTCATTACTACTACTCATTACTACTACTAGCCATAATCCACAGAGTACAGCAGTGCAGATAGCAGTTTAAAGTTAACATATTTGTGAGAAGCTTGTTGTGTCCGGGCCAGAGTTGACCAGTCATCTTGCCTCCCACACAGACTGTGGCTGATTACTTTCTGTCTAGACACAATGAGAACCCCGCACACCCCCGCCCCAGAGGGACAGATACACCCCCCCTCCCATATGCCCACCCCACCCCCTGCACGCGTCAGCACCAGCCTCTGTTCACCTCGAATGGTCCTTCACCAGACTAAAACAGCGCCAGCCTTGTTCATTAGTTTGAAATAATGAAACAAAACTAAAGAAGCATTTATAAACTCTTGCTCAGGACAGAATAATGCCGTTATTGCGTGTAATAATGGGTTAGCGCTCATGCCTCACAGCTAGAAGGTCGTGGGTTCGATTCCCACCTGGACAGTCCCTCTCTGTGGAGTTTGCCTGTGATCACCATGTCTCAGTTTCCTCCGGGTGCTCCAGTTTCCCCAACCACTAATAACATGTACAATAGGTTAAACCTCCTGCCAGGTGATACAGACCATCAGTCTGGGTTCACATGGGTGGGTCCCTGAGCGCTCCTACAGGTCGCCCCAGCAGCATTGAGGATGGGTCGGATGCAGAGAACGAATTTCCCTACAGGGGTTAATGACGTATAAGTTAATCTTGCCCTTGTTTGGCTCATATACAGAGTTATAAGGAAAGTGCGACACTTATGCCTTGGCTTTGGTCTGTATTCCATTGAATGGCAGTGAAACATTTTGTTACGGCCACAATTCCTCATTTCCATTATGTGTTTGGTCACTTTGCACAGGAAGCCACAAACACACAACAATGGCCAAAAGTTGGGACATGGTTGTGAGAGGTGAAAATGAGCCACAACTGTAGAACACTGAATTTCCCCTCGCTGGGATGAATAAAGTATCTATCTATCTAGAAATATTTGCGTGACAGGGAATCAATCTAAAAGCATCTTAACCCCTTAACCCCCACCTTAACCATGCACATTTTCTCCAGTTTTTACTGTAGAACTTACAGCCTATATGCCTGTGCAATGCCCCATTTGAAAGCTAAGAACTGCAAAACACATCTAAGCTTCTTTGTTTTTTATGTCAAAATGTTGTCGTTTTGTCACATTTTCACCACATTTCTATCACAATTTCATTGCTCTTTTGTAGCATTTTGTTGCATTTAGTTTTTGTGTGTAATGGAACTCTGATCAGAAATGTGACCAAGACATTTAAAAAAAAGCAACAAAAGCATGATGAAAACACAACCATAAAGGATGAAAACGAGACAACATAACAAGAAGCTTAGATTCATTTTGTGGTTAGGGTGGTGTTAAGAGGTTAGTTTAACATATTGGGTCATGCTGTAAGACCAGACCATCTCTGAAGTACAGTCATGATTCCATAATATATAGGCTAATGGCACATTTGCTAATGCTAAACTAAGAGGCTTTTAGACTGCCATTTACACAAATATTTCACCAGTTCTGGCTCATTTACATAAGTCAACTTTTTTTTTTTTACAACAGTTATTGATTATTGATTTGTATGAAAATGAAAAATGAAATGAAAAAACAGAACCATCTCTAAAAGTCTTGATGCTCACACATCCACAGTTAGAAAAAAATGTCTATAAATTGTGACAGTTTGGCTTCACTGTTGCTGCCCTTCCAAGGAGTGGCCGTCCAGTAAAGATGACTCCAAGAGCACAGCGTAGAATACTCAATGAGGTCAAAATTCCCACCAAACATCTCAAGAATCTCGCTGAACTGCAGCAGTTTTGTAAAGAGGAATGGTCCAAGATTCATCCTGATTGTTGTGCGCTTCTAATCTGCAACTACGGGAAACATCTGAGGCAGCCAGTTATAAAATCCAAGGGTTCACTTACTTTTTCCTCCCTGTCCTGTGAATGTTCAAATTATTATTTATTTATGTTTTACTTTTATTTAACCAGGAAGTCCCTTGAGAGCCAATAAGAGCATGATACAATGTAATTGTCCGGGTGGTATTAGTTCAAGCAGACACTGTTTACTCATTCTTGTGATTTTTATAAAGATCAGAGCACATTTTACGACCAATTTAGGCAGAAATGTAAGAAATTCCAAAGGGTTCACATACTTTTTTCTCCCACTGTATGTTTATTATTCGTAACGCATGAGTCTCTAATGCTTTGCTTTCATTTAATTAGCATGGCATCTTTACTCTCCATCACGGCGGCCTCTAGGACGCTCCAGAATCTATTTCAAGTTTTGGGGTTTCAGCAGTGAAAAACTTACCCGGAAAAACAATTGATCCTGCGTAACTGAAAGTTCAAACAAGCACAAATATCAACCCTTTTCTACCTAAAGTTCATAAAGTTACGTAAGGCACCTTTAACCACATGAGTCTCACCGTGAGGCCCCAAAGAAGCTTTGCATATACATTCTTGGCTGAGACGTGTTTGCGTTACACTAATCAAAGGCCATGATACATCTTTATATTAAACAGACAAGATTTTATTGGCTGTGCTTTCGTTTACATTTTGAGAATTTCAACTAATTATTGCAAATACTTTACAAGTATCTCATAACTTGTAAAGTATCATAACAATTGGTCATCACTTCGCTTCCCTTCGGCGAGTGTCCCACTTCCTTCGCACTGCAGGACTGAGAACAAAAAGGAAATCCAGGCCATATTGTTGAAATGAGTCTGTTTTTGTCATCATTTGGTCCTAAAAAGGTCTCCGCTGACACATTCATCTGCCGGATAGAAAGAGCTTAAGGAGGCTCCATCTTGACTTTGGAGAAGGGCCGAGTTTATAGTCTCTGTCATGAAGAAGGAACACCGAGTCAAATATTGGAGAATTCATTTGATGTTATGAGGAAGATAAATCTATAAAAGGCAGGAGTGGGAGATAACTGTGTATTGTCAGTGTGAAAGGTCACGGCGTGGACAGAGCGGGTGAACGAGGAGGAAGTGGAGTCCAAAACACACATTTGAGAAAAAGGACACAGGAGATTATCGGCCCTGAATCTGGAGCAACATAACCACCTCTACTACACCACAAAGAGTGAAACTGAAACACCACCTGAAAAGAGGTGGAACAGCTTTATGACAAGCAGCGGCTGTGGTTTGAAATGCCTTTCCCGAGCCCAGGCATTTGGATCAGAAGAATTACACCCTTCAGTAAACTCATGAAAACACTGGATTACAAACATGTTTGAAACAGGATTTATCATGACATGAGGCTGGACACGCAGGTACTGCAACCCTAACCCTATCTTCAAGCCTACTTTTATTTTATAATTTTTGACATGAACAAATATTGACATATTGTGTATCCACATGTACTGCAAAAGGTGCTCGAGATGGTATAATCCATTATGGCCATTTCCTTGGCTGCTACGAAAGACCCATTCGCACACGTTACAAAACTTTAAGGCGGTTTTCTCCAAATGAGGTTTTCATTCCACTCTTGAATGGTAAATGGTCTCAACTTACATAGCGCTTTTCCAGCTACATTAGGCACTCAAAGCGCTTTACAGCAAGGAACCGCTAACCCATTCATACGCCAGTGTACGCAGACACTGGAGGCAAGGTGGGTGAAGTGTCTTGCCCAAGGACACAACGACAGCATGCACCTTCAGGAGGCGGGATTCGAACCCCCGACCTTCCGATCATGAGACGACCCGCTCTACCATCTGCGCCACCGTCGCCCCGAACTACATCTCACTTTATCCGCTCCTACAGACTCCACATTACAGGCTTGGACTTATAATTTTCAATATTATATCCAATTCCCAGCCTGATTATTTCTATTTCTTATTTTTATATGAAAACATAAAATGGCAGAAATAAATGTTTCCCTCATTCAGCACAAGTTTCAAACTGATATCTATCTAAATGTTTTTCTTTTTACCCTATTTACCTTAAAGCTTATCACTCACATGATTACACTGTGTTCGAGGTGTGTGTTTGGTCGTTTGGTAGCTCCACCTAATTGTTGCCACACGTCTTCTTTCTACATCCATCTCCTCTGCTCCAGTGCCTGAGTCCTTTCTCTCGCCAGTGTAATTGAGGCTGACTCGCGCTGTTCCCAATGGCGTCCGGAGAAGTCACTTTGTTTATTTGCAGGCAGGACATCGTGTCTTTGGCTGGGACAGTGGACCGAGACAAGCCTCTGTCCTGTCCTTGTACGACTTAAGACACACGCAGTCACAGACGAACCCAGCCGAGCAGAGATGGAAATAAAAGATCTGTGACGGTGGATGAGGGGGGAGTTTCCTGAAGGTTGAAAGTGTGTGTGGCACAGGCCTAAGTGATTCAGACTGTAAAGCCTGGCCCGCATCATATCCATATGACGCAGAGACCAGCGTGCATCATATTGGTCTCCATGTCCACACTGAAATATGTAACCGGGTGGATATTTTACTTTAGCACAAACAGATTGCTATAGGGGCATGCATAAAAATATTAAATAAAGAAGATCAAGAAGATAAAAAGGACCACAGGTGTGTTTAATGAAGAGATAGGTACATTAGTTATGTCATTTATTACAAAGTTGAATAAATTAAGTTTGAGTTTCCAATTTAAAAACAAATAGCCAAAAAAAAATTATTGGCAATTGTCATGCTCAAGCACAGCGCGTATCGGGCAATGCATTAGGTTGTATTTCAGCCCTTTAGGCTTTCGCTGATGCATAATCTCTCTCCAACCACCCAATGGGCCTGGGTCTATGGAAGGGGACCTAGCCTGACACTCTGCTCCTTTTTCTCTCAGCTTGCCTTTGGGAAATCTCTACAAGCAAACATTCAAACAGAAGACTCGCACTTGAGGTGGCGTCACCCTCCAGTGTCAGGATGCGGGTCTGGGACTTCTGTTCGGCTTCTCTTACCCTGGCGGACACGCGCGAGTCTCTTATCGAGCAGTGTAACTCGTGGGCTTCAGAGGTCCACTTAACAATGCTCTATGGACGCACGGGACAGTAGTAAATTCAGTTTTAAATGAGCAAACACACATACAGTAAATATCCACTCATGTAACATATGGACATATCATTATACACAGCACATGTGCATTCCAGTAACACAACTACTCTGCGCCTAATATACAGGCGACAGCCAGAGGCGTAGCCTGCCATTAGGCAAGGCAGGGCCAACAGAGAATACGGTGCAACAACAATTGGCCGTCGCATACTCCCTGACAGGGCCCCATGAGCAGGCAGAGAGAGAGAGAGAGAGAGAGAGCAACAACAAGCTAGGCGTTCGTCACTGTGCCGTCACTGAAGAAGATGATTGTCCCCAAAGCGCAAAGTACGTGCTCATTATCTCCCATTTATTTGTATTGCATGCAATGTACAAACTGTCCAGCGGGGGTGCTGCAGCACTCCCTGCACACCAGGTTCCCACCATAGTCTGTAAAAAATAATAGACAGCTCCTCCTCACTCCCCGTTTGCCATAATGACTACATTCGAGAGGGAAATCACACAACCCTGCTGTGACGGAGCATGTTCCTAAAAAGTCACTGTAAACTCGGCCCTCGCGTGACGTGTAGTTCAGTCGTACCCGCGCCATTAGCTCTAATGCTAACGGCCTGTCAATCAAAGTCGGGCCCTCATTAGTATACAAGATTTAGAAAAATGTTTCTTACGAAAACCCGGCTGGTTTCTTTAATTGTAACTAACCCAGCATTATCACAGGAGGAATATCTAGATGTAGAAAGTTTGGCTGCTGAGAGGGAGCAAAATGCCAAAACCGACAAAAATAGAGGCGAAGCAACAGGCAGATTCGGCGGTGGAAGAGGAATACGTAAGCCTCAGTCGAGTCACGGAGCTCATGGAGCAGCAGAGGGACATGTTCAGAGAATTAATTCAACAGCAGCAGGAAAACTTCAAAGGATTCATAAAACTCATCATGGAATCAACAAACACCCGCATGGATTTACAGACTAAGGACATTCAAGAACTAAAAACAAGCCTGCAGTTCACGCAAGGTGAGGTGGACACTTTAAAAGAACATAATCTGAAACTCACGGAGCGCACAAACACTTTACAAATGGATTTTTACAAAGTATGTGACAATTTACACATCATCACGGACAAACTGGAGTATCTGGAGGGGCAGAGCCGCAGAAATAACCTGGTATTTGAGGGAGTGTTGGAGTCCCCTGGGGAGACCTGGGCCGACGCCGAGGAAAAAGTGAAAGAAATACTGAAGGAGAAGCTACAGCTACATCACGCGGTGGAGGTGGAGAGGGCTCACCGCGTAGGGAAACCCGGCGGAGGGAGAGACTGGCCGAGACCCATCATCGCCAGACTACTGCGGTGGAAGGATCGCGAGGAAATCTTGCAGCGCGCCAAACGACTTAAAGGAACAAAAATCTTCATAAACGAGGACTACACGGAATCTATAAAAAGAAAACGTAAAGAACTGATGCCGGAGCTGAGAGCTGCACGAGAAAGGGGGGAGATCGCCTTCTTGCGATATGACAAACTCATTATACGTCCACGCAGCAGTACACCACATCCAGTATAAACACCGGGAAAAACGTATGGATTTTGGTATGTAAAAGCACATAATCTCACATGTCTAGTAATACATATAGTTCTATAGGAAGCACCGACTTGGACTTTTCAATAAGGAGAATTGCTGAAGCAAACTCCCAGGATTTTACATTCTCTCAATACGACCTACAGAACACTGAGATCGACATCGACCCGGAAAATAACTTTTTTTCTAGAGCTACCAATGACTGTCAATACTACACAGAGGATCTGTACAATAGTAAACTTAAGAACATTAAGGCATTCACTGTAATCCACTTCAATAGTCGAAGCCTCTATGCAAACTTTGACCACATCAAAAGCTTCTTAAAACAGTTTTCCACACCATTCAGTGTCATTCTAATCACAGAAACATGGATTAATAATGACAGAGAATTTGAGTTTTCTATTGATGGTTATGAATTTATAAGTATGAACAGAAAGAACAAGCATGGAGGGGGCGTAGCTATGTTTATAGACTCCAACTATAGTTATAAAGTAATGCAAAATAAGACAATGGTGGTGGATGATACACTTGAATGCCTTACTGTAGAAATTACAAGGCAAAAAAAGAAAAATATTATTGTGAGTTCTATTTATAGAACACCTGGCTCTGATATAGATGTTTTTTCTAATTGGATGGAGGAGCACTTTTCAGGATTAAATCATAAAGTCATGTTTGTGGGGGGAGACCTCAACATCGATTTGTTAAACCCATATAAACATAAAAAGACGGACGAATTTATAAATACTTTATTTAGTATAGGTCTGTTTCCTCTAATAACCAAACCGAGTAGAATTACAACCCATAGTGCCACCTTGATTGATAACATTTTCTCAAATGAAATAGAAAGAGACACAGTCAGCGGATTAATGATAAACGATATTAGTGATCACCTTCCAGTTTTCGTTATGTATAAAAATGGATATGTAAAAGATGAAGAGGAAAACAAGTATTGGTTTAGAAGGGTAAAAACAGAGAAAACTATTGATGCATTTAAAAAGGAGCTTTTAGCTCAAGACTGGAGTATTGTGTACAGAGAGAATGACACGAATATGGCTTATGATGAGTTTACGCAAGTATTTCAAAAGGTATACGACAAAAACTGCCCAATGAAGAAATACTGTAAAAACAGAAAGTGTAAAGAAACACCATGGATGTCTAAAGGTTTACTAAATGCTTGCAAGAAAAAAAATAATCTTTACAAAAACTTTATAAATAACCAAACAAAAGAAGCTGAGGATAAATATAAGAAATATAAAAATAAATTGACAGGTATCATTAGAAAATGTAAACAGGATTATTATAATAAGTTGTTGGATAGTAATAAGAATAATATTAAAGGTTTATGGAACATCTTAAATAGTATAATTAGAAATAAACCAAGAACGATTAATTATCCAAAATATTTCAAAGATGAGGATAACACGTTAAATAATATGAATGAAGTCGTCGAAACATTTAATAAATTCTTTGTAGATGTTGGACCGAACCTTGCTGCAAAAATTGCAAACGTTGAGAACTATAATTGAGAACTGATAGACACAAATCCTATGTCCCTGTTCCTCAATCCTGTGGAGGAAAAGGAGATACTGGACATTGTTAAAGGGTGTAAAAATAAGACCTCGACCGATTACCATGACATGGACATGAAAACTTTAAAAACTGTTATTGAAAGTATCTCTAAGCCGTTAACTTACATCTGTAACTAATCGTTGCAAACTGGACAATTTCCTGATAGTATGAAAGTAGCAAAAGTGATTCCTCTGTTCAAGGCAGGAGATAAACATCTCTTTACAAACTACAGGCCTGTTTCCCTGTTACCGCAATTCTCTAAAATATTAGAAAAGGTTTTTAACTCTAGACTTGACGGCTTTATTGAAAAGTGTAATTTACTCTCGGACAATCAGTTTGGTTTTAGGAACAATCACTCAACCTCACACGCGCTCTTTGATATAACTGAAGAAATAACTAATGCTGTAGATAACAAGAAATATGCAATAGGGTTATTTATTGACCTGAGTAAAGCGTTTGATACAATAAACTATGATATACTAATTAATAAACTAGAACATTATGGGATTAGGGGGGTAGCTCTACAGTGGGTTACCAGTTACTTAAAAAATAGAAAACAATGTGTGAAAATCGGTGATTATCAGTCGAGTTGTCGACAAATTGTCTGTGGTTTACCTCAAGGTTCTATTCTGGGCCCAAAATTGTTTAATATGTATATTAATGATATTTGTAACACATCTGAAGTACTTAAATGTATCTTGTTTGCTGACGATACAAATATTTTTGCATCAGGAGACGACTTACAGCAGCTGTGTCGGATTGTTAACTTGGAACTCAAAAGTGTTGACAAGTGGTTCAAACTAAATAAATTATCTCTAAATCTGAGTAAAAGCAAAATGATGATATTTGGCGGCTGTAATTGCAATGCTCAGGAAGCGATTCAGATAGAAGGTGTTGTTATCGAGCGAGTGCATGAAATCAAATTCCTTGGTGTGATTATTGATGACAGAATTACTTGGAAATCTCATATTAAATATATATCTACGAACATTTCTAGAAGCATTTCAGTAATAGCAAAAGCAAAGCACATTTTAAACATCAAAGCTCTACATACCTTATACTGTTCTCTGATTTTGCCCTACTTATATTATTGTACTGTGGTTTGGGGTAGTACTTATAAAAACACAGTTAAACCAATAGTATTGTTGCAAAAAAGAGCTATTCGAGTAATTCATAAAGTTGGGTTTTTGGATCACACAAACTCATTATTTTTAAAATCAAAGATCATGAAGTTTTGTGACATTGTTGAGTTCCAAACTGTACAGATGTTATTCAAAGCAAGGTATAAATTGTTACCAAACCAAATACAAAGAAGGTTCCAAGAACGTACTGGTCGTTATGAATTACGTGATGAATTAAACTTTAGGATTCAGAAACATAGCACAACTTTGAAAAGTTTTAGTCCAACAGTTAATGGTGAACAATTGTGGAATAAACTGGAGATGGAATTGAAACGATGTCCAAACATCAACCTGTTCAAATATAAATACAAACTAAAGACTTTTGAAATATACAGACAAGAAGAAATGTGTTGCCACTAGGGGGAGCAGTAGGATCAATGATGTGTATTTTTTCCTCTATAATCAGGAAGAGTGTTGCTGCTTGGAACGGTTGTCATTCTATTGCTCAAATTCACAAATGGAGAATTAGGGTTGGCAGGTTATGGATCTGTTGAGAGGAATCCTCCCACTGGGCTCTAAACCTTGTCTTTTAATGCACCACTCAGCATAGGAACATCATCTACAAAATCAGCTGTTAGGGCAGCTGTGTGGGGGTTTGTTGAAGGGGAGTTACTGCCCTCTTCAACTGGCTCACTCTCTGGCTTTTTAATGCACCACACTATGCAGGGCTACAGCATACTTCACATATAACTCAATTAAATAAATATATAATAATGATGATGATAATTAAACCCAAATTAAAATTATACTGAGAGTGGTAATGACAACTGGAAAGTATCAAGATCTCAGATTATAATATCTATTAATGTACCTTTATACCATAAAAGTAACTCGGTAATCACGGGTAAAAATCTGCAAGCAATATATTTTTTGACTTGCTTTGTATTAGACATCGTATATGAAACGAGATCGTTGTTGTAGCTGTGCGTTGTTCCAATTAATTATATAAACAGTTCATATATTTGTGTTGTTTGTTGTAAGTTGGTCTGTACGAATGTAGCTGCTTGTAATGTTTTGAAATGTTCTTTTTTTATTTTATTGCACTTGGGGGTGGGGGCTCATAAGCTTTTTGCTTCAGCCCACTCCTTTTGAGCACAATGTGTATTGCTCAAATAAACCAATAAACTAAACTAAACTAAATTTTAGGAAAATTAGAAACCAGGCTTTACAGTTGTTGTTAACGTGTCTAAAGTGCAATGCATTCCAATGGGGGACTAGCGGCTATATGGAGGTACTATTGGCCGAGGCTGAGCAATGGCGGCCCCTCGTGTCGCGAACAGAGCAGCCATTGGTTCCCACTAATTCATGAGCGACCTGCTCTTCTGAACGGCACTTATGGTGAATCCGGACTCAATTGTGAAAAGAGCTTTGTTTCAATTTGACCCGGGGCTTCCCCGAACGAACCCAAGAATCAGCCCAACCCTGGAGCAGGCCACACAAGGGACAGTTACAGCCTCTATTTCTACAGTTGTGGTGCAAGGTTCACTAACACGTTTTTTATATAAGTATAACATAACTTTTGGTTAATCAGTCCCATTGTGATTTTGGATTATTTAAAATAAAAAAGTGTGTCTTTTATCAATCACATCTTAGATATTGTGAGTCATCTGGCTGGCGTTACTGACATTGAATTATAAAGAGCCAGTCTTTTGAACAGCTCTTTGAAATGAACGGATCACAAAGACTCGGCTCCCCGTAAAGAGCCGTAAATTCTATCGCGGCCTTGTAGCCGCTGCACCAGATTAAGGCACATAGTGTAATAAACTTCCCTTGCAGGTTTGTTTAGTACACACTACATTTACAAAAAATAAATAATTTAGAGACATCAACTTTTATTGAAGCTTTTACTGATACTGACTTTTACTCATATAAAAATAAGGCATTTTGTGCATAAAACTGTGCCTATATTTTAGCCATGAAATCTAAATGGATAGACCCAGATTTAAATATGGTTGTATTTTGTTGACATAATTGGAAAGGATGAATTCAGTGGGGATTTTGGATGTTGGTTAGTTTTTGAATTTGACCTTTATTTAACCATGAAAGTCCCGTTGAGATTAAGAATCTCTTTTTCAGGGGAGTCCTGGCCCTAGAGGTGAACCTATTGTCCATGTTTTTAGTGGTAGGGGAAACTTGAGTACCCAGAGGAAACCCACACAGACACGGGGAGAACATGCAAACCCCACACAGAAAGGCCCCGTCCAGGTGGGAATCGAACCCGGGACCTTCTAGCTGTGAAGCACGAGCGCTAACCACTGAGATGCCCGGTGGCTAAAAATAAGTGAAAACATCTGTAAAAACTTACTTTTTGGGGGGTTCAAAGCTGAATTCAGGCTGGAAATTGGAGATTAAAAAATCTCTCAAATCCTTCAAAATATTGTTACACCCAAGACGGGAACGTTTGGAGTCTGTAGGGGCCCGTCCAGCTCCAATCAAAAGGCGGGATATGGACCACCTGACTTGTCGTCCCCCCTGATCCAGGGGGTTAGGGTTATGATTAGGATTACGAACGGCAAAACTGATGCAAGTTGTGCTTCACTCACTCAGAACTTACACATAGTTTTAGAAACTAGAAGGTCTCGGCTTTCAAATGAGGTAACACACTGGCATATAGGCTGTAAGGTCTCAAGTTAATACGCTTTGAGATTTGGATTCTAACTCTAACCCTAAACCTAAGGCTAAGATGGCGGGTTACAGAACTCTTTGTACTTTGCTCACGTCCCTTTTTTGAGAGTGGATGGCAGGGACAGACAGTGGATGGCAGGGACAGACTTTGGCAGGGACAGACTTTGGCAGGGACAGACAGTGGATGGCAGGGACAGACTTTGGCAGGGACAGACAGTGGATGGCAGGGACAGACTTTGGCAGGGACAGACTTTGGCAGGGACAGACTTTGGCAGGGACAGACTGTTTTAGGATGATGGCCCTCCTATGACAGTAAATGGAAAAGAAATAAATCCCAGTTTTGAACCCAGAAAGATTTGCTCCACTGTGTAGTGGATACAAGAGGCTTTAAAACTTCGGTCCCTTTCTGCTCCGTCACAACAGAGCATTTACCGCGGCAAATAAAGCAGTTATGAGTTTAGAAGGCTGATGAAATGAAAAAGATGAACCATTGTCCACGTGTTTCTGGGCCTAAATGAGCACAACTGATTGCTCCAGGCCTTCACGTAAGAAAAAACACAAATCAAAAGGTAACAAAACCTGTGTGCATAATCCTCTTAAAAGTCCATGAAGATGGAAAGTATTGTACGTGTGCTGCCACAATACTGAGCTTTGGAGCCGCAGATTATCAGACAACCCGGGGATTAGGTTGACAGAATGGATGGCCCTTATTGTTGCACTAAGACCATTTGACAGTAATCATTTTGAGCCGGAATAAGGAGAATAAAGTCTTCAATAATATAGTAACTTAAACATCCTGTGCAGGTCACTGGTCAAGCCTGCGGACACACTTCCATATTTATGAGAACATCAGAAGTGTATCTTGACCCGAGCACTCACCTAATTCTCTCCTCCTCTGTTGAATTGTAAATGTGTGGTCCCATTCGGCCCGCTCCGATAGGCGGGTCATCACTTTCCCCCCGGACCCCATGTATTGATTTTAACCCCGTGACCTTTCCCTGTGACATTTCCTCAGCCCATTCTCACACCGGCCCGTCGGTGTGAAGCACCAACTCTATCTGCGGATTCATCGTGTGCATGGAGAGGTAGCAGTTAGCTCTGAGACACGCGAGTGTAGCAGTCAGACCCATCCCTAACCCTACGACCGCTCCCTTTAAGGGGAGCGACTGCAGGGGAAGAGTTTTCTGTCATTTTAGATGAAAAATGATTAAAATGTACAATATTTTTAGCAATTAAATCTAAATAATGGATAGACCTAGGTTTCAATTTATTGTATTATTATGTTAATATATTAGGTATTAGAGGGAATTTTGGCTCTTGTTTAGTTTTTGAATAAGTTTGCCTTTTGTGTGTGTTCAAAGCTCAACAAATCAAGCTGGGAATTAGATAGACTCCTCTCATGCTATCCTCTTTTAGACAGTCTCTCCTCCTCTCTCTCTCCTCTATCTCACTCTCCTCCTCTCTCTTCTCTCCTCCTCTCTCCTCACTCTCCTCCTCTCTCCTCACTCTCCTCCTCTCTCCTCCTCTCACTCTCCTCCTCTCTCTTCTCTCCTCCTCTCTCTTCTCTCCTCCTCTCTCCTCACTCTCCTCCTCTCTCTTCCTCTCTCTTCTCTCCTCCTCTCTTCTCTCTCTCTCCTCCTCTCTATTCTCTCCTCCTCACTCTCCTCCTCTGTCCTCTGTCTCTCCTCCTCGTGAGGCTTCCTCCGGTAGGGTGAACTGGCAGAAATGTGAGGGGCTGCTGCTCGGTCGATGGGTGCTGGGGACAGTGCCCACACTCCCGGTGGGTCTTCAGTGGAGCAGGGATAAAGTGCCTTGGGGTGTTTTTGGGGAGCGAGCTCTTTCAGAATAAGAAGGCAGCAGTGCTGTATCTGCCTATTGATGAAGGGTGACAAGGAATCGTGGAAATTGCCAGTCGAGTGGCAACTCTCCGACTGCAAATGATCCAGAGGCTACTATACGGGCAGAGTCGGCTGGGGAGGACCGCCTCTGTTCTGCTTTGTGGAGTGGGAAGTCTGGGCTACGACAAGCACTTGTTCCTGCTGGACCTGCACGGTGTGGACATAACTGGGACCTCTGCTTTCTACCAGTCAGTGCTGAAAGTGTGGAGCGCAGTGCTGACTTTGTCCAGGACGGGGAGCAGAGGAGCCAGTGTTCTATAACCCACTGGTCAGGAGCGACCTACTGGACTCTGCAAATGTGCGGCAGGCGTTTGTGGCATCCAAAGTAACAAAGTCGGCTGACCTGAGGTTTGGAAGAGGTTGGAAAAGTGCAGCTCAGCTAAGCCAGGAGCCTGACGTTAGATCACAGCGGGTGCTGGGAGAGATGAAACAAAGGCTTCCATCGAGGTTCAGGGAAATGTTGGGACTGGGCTTTTCTGGACCACCTCCACTGGTCTTTCCATCACTGACGGTCCTACCGGTAGGTGGTGGTCAGGACGCATTTGTGGCTGTCCTGCTCCCGGCTCGCTCCCCTCTTCACTCTACTGGGGCGTTGGGTGGATGAACTGGGCCTGCGGTTTACAAGGGAACTTCTAATTTTTGGCCCAAACTTCTCGGGGGCTCAACGAAGAGTGGGGACCCTAACAATCTTTCTTGTGGGCCAAGCGGAGCTCAGCTGTCCATGGGCCGATTTTAGACAGATAAAAACCCATAGAATCGTAGAACTGTTTTGATCTTTTCACCAGAACTCGCTCTACTTTGGCAAACGTGCTCCATGGAGCGAGAAAGTACTAGTACACCTTGAACTTTTGCACATTTTGTCATGTTTACAACCCTAAACGTAAAGATTTGATTTTGAATGTTTTACTGAAAGTTCACACACAAGTAACAGACAACTGTGAAGTGAAAGCAAAATGATACACGATTCTGTTATTTTTCAAAAAATAGAAAAGTGAAAAGTGGGGCGTGCATAAGTATTCATACAGCATGACTGAATACTTTGTGGAACCCCCTTATGCTGCAATAACAGCAGCAAGTCTTCTGGGGTCTGACTCTACAAGGTTTGCACATGTAGAGACTGACATTTTAGCCCATTCCTCTTTACAAAACAACTCAAGCTCTGTCACATTAGAAGGAGAGCGTTTGTGAACAGCAGTTTTCAGGTCTTTCCACAGATTTGCAATAGGATTGAGGTCAGGACTTTGACTGGGCCATTCTAACACATTCATATGTTTGTTTTTAAACCATTCCATTGTAGATGTAGTTTTGTGTTTAGGGTCATTGTCCTGCTGGAAGGTGAATCTCCGCCCCAGCCTCAGTTCTCTTGCTGACTCCAGCAGGTTTTCCTCCAAAATGTCTCTGTATTTGGCTCCATCCATCTTCCCAACTATTCTTACAATCTTCCCAGTCCCCGCTGAGGAAAAGCAGCCCCATAGCATGATGCTCCCCCCACCATATTTGACACGGGGGATGGTGCACTCAGGACGATGAGCAGTGTTAGGTTTGCTCCATACATAACGTTTTGCATTTGGGCCAAAAAGTTCAATGTTTGTCTCATCTGACCAAAGCACCTTCTTCCACATGGCAGCTGTGTCCTCCATATGACTTCTAGCAAACTTCAAACGGGATTTCTTATGGCCTCCTTTCAATAATGGCTTTCTTCTTGCCACTCGTCCATGAAGGCCAGATTTGTGTAGAGTACGACTTATAGTTGTCCCATGTACAGATTCCCCCAGCTCAGCGGCAGGACGTCGCTGCACACCTCTCTGGTGAGCTCCTTGGCCTTCATGATGTTGTTTAGTGACCAATACACTCTGACCATAGCTCTGAGGCCCTCACAGAACAGCTGTAATTATACTGAGAGTAGATTACACACAGGTGGCCTCTATTTAATGGTTAGAGCAAGGTGTGAACTTTCTGCAGTCATTAGGAATGTTATAAAGGCAATTTAATGCACTCCGAAAAATGCTGTACACTTATACTTATGCACACCCCACTTTTCACTTTTCTATTTTTTGAAAAATAACAGAATCATGTATCATTTTGCTTTCACTTCACAGTTGTCTGTTACTTGTGTGTGAACTTTCATTTAAAAATGTAAGGTGTATTAGTACTTTCGCAAGGCATGTATGTATATCTATGTAGAATTGTAAATAAAAAAATAAAAAACAGGCCAAGTGGTCAAGAGGAACGGAGAAGCAGAGAATATCTTTCAGAGAAGGGATAAACGTGTCCCGTCCATTTATTGATCTGAACAGAGAGCGAGCGCAGGAACACCATTCAAATCAAATTTATTTTATTTATATAGCACATTTAAAACAACTGTTGTTGACCAAAGTGCTTCACAAAAAGGTCTACAGTAGAAAAAATAATAATAAACAAAACACAATATACAAGCAGCAAAGCACTAACAGCTCCGATTTTGGCCATGATGCTAGACAGTGTTAAAAGCTTTTGCATAAACATGTGTCTTAAGCAATGATTTAAAATGGTCAAGTGTCTGTGCAGCTCTTATGTGGAGAGGCAGGTCATTCCACAGTTTGGGAGCTGCAACAGAGAAAGCCCTGTCCCCTTTGGTCACTCGCTTGGAGCGAGGAACCTCCAAAAGCAGCTGATCAGCTGATCTCAGAGCCCTAGCAGTGCCATGGAGACATTTGAAAACAACAAGTGGAAGCTTAAACCTTATCCTGTAATACACAGGAAGCCAATGTAGAGCAGCTAACACAGGGGTGATATGCTGTCGCTTTTTGGTCCCTGTAAGGAGACGGGCAGCTGCGTTTTGTACCCTCTGGAGGCGACGAATTGAACGCTGACCAAGACCAATGTACAAAGAATTACAAAAATCAAGTTGCGAAGTTATAAAAGCATGAATGGCTTTCTCAAAGTCACATGCGGGTAGATAGAGTTTTAAGGTGGAAAAAGCTAGATTTGACAACATGATTTGTTTCTCAAATTTAAATTCCTTGTCTACAAACACACGGAGATTCCTTGCAAAAGGGTGACAGAAAGAGGCTAAAGGGCCGATGGCACTGTCACAATTGAATCAGGATTTCCAAATATTAAAATTTCGGTCTTATCTTTGTTCAGACTTAAAAAGTTGGCCTCCATCCATAACTTAACTTCTTGTATACAATCCAACAAAGGATTCAATGATCTCTTAGAGCTAGACCTTAGTGGCATAAAGATCTGCAAATCGTCAGCATAAAAATGAAAGCCGACTTTGTGTTTCTCTTAAATCAGCCCAAAATGGACCCTTGAGGCACTCCACAATGAATAGGTGACACAGATGAGAAGCAACAGCCAACATTAACTGAAAAACGTCTATCAAATATATACAATGCGAAGAGAATGCACATTATATCACTCGCTTACAGATTCAATGATTTTTTATTATTTGTCAAACCATTTGTGAATTATTTGAAATTATATTTCTCTCATCCTTGATTGTGAAACAGGGCGTGGGGAGTTGTCCCCCCTTACGCATGAAATGTCCCCATTTCAATCTCACAGAACACATTAATGAGAAAGAAAAACGACCACAATCCACCACACAGTAAGCAATTTGAGCACTGAGTCCGGCGGCCTTGTGTGCAGCACAGTCCTTGGAACCACACCTCGATAACATCAGGCACCACAGAGTTACATAAGGCAGCG
Source organism: Proterorhinus semilunaris (assembly GCA_021464625.1). Taxonomy (NCBI): domain Eukaryota; kingdom Metazoa; phylum Chordata; class Actinopteri; order Gobiiformes; family Gobiidae; genus Proterorhinus; species Proterorhinus semilunaris. Next base: position 135,458 of record JAJBBP010000043.1, on the reverse strand, counting down.
GCATCTGAAGACATCGAGCAGAACAGGCATACGGTGCCATGCCATTGGTCCGACAACCCATTAGTCCGACGTCTCATTAGTCCGAACATTTACCATTGAGCAGAGGTGTGTTGTGGATTAGAGCGCCATATACGACCATTGGCCCTAACCTTAAGGTCAGTGGACTCTTGCCTGAACTTATTTTATTTGCCTAGAGTACCATTTTTTAAAAGAAGACCTTTTGAAGTCCCATTTTTCTTGGCAGAAGCCACCATGTGGCTGCTGGCAAACAGCAAACTAAAAATGGCTTGTTCTAGCCACTCTGACAGATTTGTACAGTGCAGGACTAATAGTTGTTCTGTGGACAGTTTCCCCCACCTGAGCTGTAGCTCTCTGCAGGTCATCCAGGGTCATCATAGGCTTCTTGGTAACAGCTGTGGTCAGTGCTGTCCTTGTTCGGTCAGTAAGTATAGGAGGACGGCCGGGTCTTGGTAGGTTTGCAGTGATGTCATACTCTTTCCATTCCTGGATGTATTTAACTGTACTTTAAGAGATGTTCAAAGCTTTGGAAATCTTTTTATAACCTAACCCAGCTTTATATTTCTCAATAATTCCCGGACCTGTCTGGTGTGTTCTTAGACTTCATGATGCTGTCTGCTCCACAGTAGTCTCTGAACAGACCTCTGAGACCATCACAGAGCAGCTGGATTTGAACTGACATTAGATTACACACAGGTAGACTCTATTTAGTCATTGGGTCAACATGTGATCATTCAGAAATCATCAGGAAACTTCTGAAGGCAATTGGTTGCACTAAAAGGAAAGGGGCGGGTACTTATGCAAGTTTACACTAGCGTAAACTAATCCAAACTAACCCTACCCTTAAGGATAATTAAGTAAGTAAGTGCTTTATTTGTCATTGTACAAGTGTACAGCAAAATAGTGTTCAGGTGTTAGTCCTGAGCAGCTGCGACTGAGCCGTGCCACAGCTGTGGGCCAACCTGAGCAGTATGTTTTTGCATGCATCCTGGATTTGTCCCTGTTTCAGAGCATGGTGTCCTGCACTGGTCAGCTCCTCCTCCCTTTCCTGTTTCCTGTTGCGCCTCTTGTGTGCTACAGCTGTGGGGGGCTCTTGGTGCCTCTTCAGTGTTTTAGAAGAAAACATGTGCAAGTCTCTAATGGGTTCAGCTGGTAAGCTAGCTGTTTACTTTAAAAAAGCTGCTTTCTTCAAGACCATTATGAACTCTTTGCAGTAAGACATTCCACTGATCCTCACAAAAACATGGCAAAGACGTACAAAAGTATCAAGTAAAACAATGTGGAACGCAGAAATCACAAAGGCAGTTTGCAGAAAAAGACAAAAAATGCAGACGTACCGAGATAGAGGGATGTTGCTGCCTTTTTACATGTCGCCATAACGTTCTCAAGGATAGTTAGTACGTACTAAAGATTAACTTCAATAAATGCCTCGTCAGTTTTGCCGCCTGTACAGAAATCTTCTTTCTACCCATGTACAAGTTTCCAGGCGACGGCACAAGGCGAGATCGGTCAGAGTTTATCTGTGGTGATGATTCTTTAGACCAGATGCTCTTATTCATGAACGGCAATAAACAAACCTGATGCAGTTCCAAAATATAAGATACTGCTGTTCCCCCAGAGCCGTCAGCCGTGAGTAAAACTACAGTGAAATGGGTCTATTTGGGTAATGTAATTGGCTTTGAGAGGCTGAAGCTCCAGTAACTACTTCTCATTATTTACATAAATACACTGAACCTGTCTGTGACACTAACGTTACATTATCTCAAAAACAACACTATCGTTACACTCTCCTCATGTCAGTGTATAGAAACAGGGCAGTGCTTTATTCACCATCATGTCTTCTTCAGGTTTTACATTCATGGTGACTGGTTGTGCCATAGTAGTTTTGTGTTTGCTTTCTTTGGGAGAGACATTATAGCCTTGACAGAAATGAATGTTTCTATTTTTTAAGTTGTTTTAGGTCAATATTGTTGTTAAAGAGGGGGTATTATGCTTTTTTCAATCACATAGCACCAGTCTATAGCACTACAATGATGACGTAACCTTCTGTTGGTCTGTATATGCAGTAAATTAAAATAACTGCCTTGAATAAAATTGCTCTCTCAAAATGGCTGTACTGAACGTCTTGAAATAGGCCTCTGTCTCTTTAAGAAGCTTTCCGACACGCCCCCTTCAGCACACTACTGTGGCATTGAAACAACAACACTGTGCGGGGAGGGGGCTCTGCTGAGCTGAGGAGCAGTGGTTGGGGGCTTGGCTGGTGACGAAAGGTCCAGAGGCGTCTCCAGGAGGTGGGGGCGTTCCTAGGAGGACTGAGGCATAGCTACACCTAAAATGGCCGCCGTCTAAGTTTTTACTGATTACTCAAAAATATGTGAATGAGCCAAGGCAACACTCCAGGCATGTGTTTAATGAGGGAATGACATAATAACAGGATATAAAGCTTGAAAAAGTCAATTTTACATAATACCCCCCCTTTAATATTGTTGTATGTGTGTAATACATGGTCACAAAAGGTCACCAAATGAACTGGAGTAAAGGCATCATGAATATTATACGTTTGTATTAGCAAAATATGGGCCTTTGAGTGAATGACCATTTCTGCCCCGTGATAAGAGTGTGTGAACAGGTCCGTGGTTCTTCATAGTTCTACGGCGCTGTGGCTGCAGCGTCTCCAAGTCGTCGTCTCGCCGTGTTTTCCGCGCTCTGATTGGTCGCCTCAGCTCCAGCTCCTGTCCTTCTGATACTGCTGTTATCTGCTGAGTAATTGGAATGTGTCCCGCCACCTGAGACTTTACCCTCTCACAGATAGGACGAGGGGGGAGAGATGAGTGAGGCAGGGCAGTGGAAATCGAGAGAAGATACAGATGTGAGGAATGGGGCGGTGGATGGGAAGCAGAATAAAGTGGGGGAGGGAGGTAACTGGCCCAGACACGGACAGAAAAGCTCACAGAAGGGGCACATTTCCTCGGTTAGACTGAGGCTTTAAGGAAAAGTTTTGCTTTGGACATTTTTTCGCGAGTGGGACTTGACCGCGGACAAACATTTCCTTCATTTGTTGTTGGAGAGAGGTTGAGATGTGAGTGTTGATATTTATTTTCCACATTTACTCGGTTATTTGACCATATTAAGCCAAGGAGTAAACCATATGTAACCAGGCCAAAAAAAGGTCTATGACAAAACTAAACAAGACAAAGGCTACAGGGGAGGAAGGTCTTCACCAAGACCCCAGTGATCCTCAAACAACACGCCTCTCCCTCAGCTGTGCGGTCAGAGGCTGATCAGGCTCCTGTGGGAATGACACCACTTTGGAGTCAATCGGACACTATGGGGGGCTAACTTCACACAGTTGAGGATAAACTACTTCTTAGTTTAGCCTCGTACTCCGTTTGACAGAGCCATGTTGAACCTGCTATAGCAGGTGATGATGGTCATGGGGCCAACACTCCACTCCTCAAAGCAAAACGAGCGGCGGGCCAGATTACATTACTTGGCCTGCTTTAGAGCGTATTTGATTGGATAGGATTCAATGACTGTATCGGGACAGATTAGCAAACGTTAGTTTTATTTTTTTTAAGACTTGGAGAGTTGGGCAGGGCTGGGGACCGGACGACCAGGTGAGTACAGGACCAGGAGATGGACGGAGACAAGCCAGAGGACTGAACACAAGGAGACAGACTGGTAAGTATCTTGCAGGTAAGTTGGCAGAGTAAAAAGATGCGTATATACTTAGGCAGATGGGCAGGCAGGCAGACTGGGGGCAGGTAGTATGCAGACAGTTTTTTGGACAAAAGGATAATTGAGTTAAGTTAAAAAAACAGGTGTATAAATGGAAAACAGCAGGTGGATACTGACTGAGTGAAGTCAACAAACTGGCAGTGTGTTGCAGGGAAACCAAGCCTCTGTACTTCAGGTTATCGGCAGATTGAAGCCAGCTGTGCCAACCTATACCCAGGAGCTGCCACGCCCACACAGGTGGAGACATACCAAACACAAAAGGGGGGGGGGTAGAGTAAAACTGGAGCACAGGTGTACATTGTGAAACACTATACTGAAGACCAGTGACGTGCTGTGAGGTTTGAGGCATATGTTAATCCAATATGAATTCAACAAAAAAACTTTGAAATAACAACAGCCTTTTCCAATAAAAAGTGAATTTTAAACATAGAATATCTCACGATATTGCAAAAAAAAAGAATGAAAGGACAAGGCCTGACTGTTGTTTAACCAGCGTCTTGTTTGGAGTGAGGCTGCTGCATGGACACGCCTCCAAAAGGAGAGAGCAAACTCTCATTCATGTGTAAAGTCATTCATGTTTAAAGTATACTCAACAAAAATATAAACGCAACACCTTTGTTTCTGCTCCATTTTTCATGAGATGGACTTAAAGATCTAAAATTCATTCCAGATTCACAATATTACCATTTCTCTCAAACATTGTTCACAAATCAGTCCAAATGTGTGATAGTGAGCACTTCTGCTTTGCTGAGATAATCCATCCCACCTCACAGCTGTGCCACATCAAGATGCTGATCTGACATCATGATTAGTGCACAGGTGTACCTTATACTGCCCACAATAAAAGGCCACCCTGAAATGTGCAGTTTTTTTCTTTATTGGGGGTCTGGGGACTCAGAACCAGTCAGTATCTGGTGTGACCACCATTTGCCTCATGCAGTGCAACACATCTTCTTCATAGAGTTTATCAGATTGTCAATTGTGGCCTGTGGAATGTTGGTCCACTCGTCTTCAATGGCTGTGTGAAGTTGCTGGATATTAGTGGGAACTGGTACACGCTGTCGTATTCGCCGGTCAAGCACATCCCAAACATGCTCAATGGGTGACATGTCCGGTGAGTATGCCGGCCATGCAAGAACTGGGACATTTTCAGCTTCCAAGAATTGTGTACAGATCCTTGCAACATGGGGCCGTGCATTATCTTCCTGAAACATGAGGTGATGTTCACCTAACCCTAACCCTAACCGAGATTCATCCGTGAAGAGAACACCTCTCCAACGTGCCAGACGCCATCGAATGTGAGCATTTGCCCACTCAAGTCTGTTACGGCGACGAGCTGGAGTCAGGTCAAGACCCCGATGCAAATGGTGATCACACCAGATACTGACTGGTTCTGAGTCCCCAGACCCCCAATAAAGCAAAAAACGGCACATTTCAGGGTGGCCTTTTATTGTGGGCAGTATAAGGTACACCTGTGCACTAATCATGATGTCAGATCAGCATCTTGATGTGGCACACCTGTGAGGTGGGATGGATTATCTCAGCAAAGCAGAAGTGCTCACTATCACACATTTGGACTGATTTGTGAACAATGTTTGAGAGAAATGGTAATATTGTGTATCTGGAATGAATTTTATGTTTGATTTTATGCATGTTTTATATTAAGCTCGTTGCCCCGCCCCTTCTTGATTGCCTCAAGTGGGCACACCTGGGAGAAATGACATAAAAGCAGAAGCGGTTGGAGACAAAAAAACAAGGGCAGACAGAAGAAAAAACACGGAGGCAGGCAGGCAGGCAGGCAGGCAGGCAGGCACGGCCGGCCGGCCGGCCTGGCCTGGCCTGCCTCTGCGACAATAGACGAGGACACCGGTTGTGATAGTACGGGAGACTGACGCACCAGGAAGGAGACCAGGCGACCGAGGGGCCTCGGCAGGCACGGGGCAAGAGAAGAGAGGCGGAGGAGTTGCGGGGTGCGCCACACGCAGGGGAGACGAGGACCGGCGCGACCTGGCAGGATGGCCTACGGCACCGGGGTTGGACGTCCCGTTGTCCTGGTCTGCGTGGGTGGCGGGGGACCTGAGCGCAGCGGCACCGGAGGAGAACTACGCCACGTGAGAGACCCGGAGTGGCCCCGTGAGTTGTCCCGCTTCGCCCCTTGGTCGCCCCGGAACCATGCAGGCTTCTTCCCCGGAGCGGCGACATCAGAGCGGAGGAGCCGTGGAGAGCAGACGCACCTCTGCAGTAGCGGAGGGGAGAGAGACACACCTCCGATTAATCAGCTACTTTTAGTTATTGGATTTTAGCCTAGGCCTGGGACCCTACTTTTAATACTTCTTTTAATAACTTTTGTACAGTAAATTTGGGAAACCTTCTTTCAGTTGTGCATTGTTGTTTAGTAGAGATACTCCCCCTGGGACCAACTGTAGTTTTAAAGCTCGGGGCACTAAGCCCCGTGACAACTGCAGTCCTGATCCATGACTCTAAAGGCTCGTTTATAGTCGAGCAGCCGGTCCCCCCCCATTAGAACTTTGTAGCTCCTCTGGGTTCACGTTGTGATGTATATTTTAAACCATTTTCTTAAGAACATAACACAAGTGAAACCACAAAAGCACTAAATCATAGGAACAATATATTAACGGAAAATAACTTGGAAGGAGTTTGTTGTGTCCCCTCCTGGAACCAACACCTTAACGTGGTGGAGGGTTTGACCTGAATGATCCTGGAGCTCTGTTGTCGGGGGCTTGGTGCCCCTGGTAGGGTCTCCCATGGCAAACAGGTCCTAGGTGACGGGTCAGACAAAGAGTGGTTCAGAAGCCCCTTATGAGAGACCAACAGGCCCGGTTAGAACCATGAGGCCGTCCTTCTGTGGACCCACCACCTGCAGGGGGCGCCATAGGGGCTGGAGCAGCTCCAACAGCTGCCCCCACGACCCGACAACGGACAAGTGGCGCTTGCGTCGTCAACTCCCTGTTTGGCTCCCACGTAAACGCGGAGCTGTCGCTGAAGTATAAACCAGCCTTGAGAGCGCACTCTTTGCCCTTCCACGGCTCATCTGACTGCCCTCAACATCGCAGTCTATTCTAATCAGAGTTCCAAACCCCGCCAGTGAAAGTTTGGAGTCTGAGACCATGGTGTCACACCACGTCTCACTGTACGACCTGAACCCTGCGATGTTCTGCTACCACCTAAGATTTTCCTCACGACGAGTGATCATCGCAGACGCCCAAAATCGCACAGTGTACACCGGGCCTAAGATGTGTTTAGAATGATTACCAAGTATCTGAAAAAGCATAACACCCATACTTCAGTGAAAGGTCATCACGATATAGCCCCTGTGACGTCTTGTAATATCTTAAATATGTATTCTTTCTATTTGAATCTGTGCATTCTTATCGGGCGTTGTCCTGTATGAATAGTAAGAAGGAAGCCTCATCCAGTCTGTAGCAGATCCTCCAGCAGATATTTGCATAAGGAGGACATGTCCATCACAGTAAATCCGGCGGGCGGTGTGCAGCGGAGGTGAACTAGGGTCACGCTCTGAAAAGCCCCATCCCACATTTACATATGCTCTGTCGAAACTAAACTCTCACTGCTAGGCCACACTGGTGGAGGTAAGCAGTGTATTTAAAATGTGTCATGAATCAATTCCTTAGGGGGCCAATATATGAAAGGCTGGGTAATATGCTTTTAATTGCTTTATTTAAAAAACAGTTTTAAACCATTTTACAGAATAACACTTCTTTATGTTTGCCTTGTTTGAGATACTCTCAGAAAGTTAGAGCAACCACTCGTCCTCCCCAGAAAATGTATAATCAATCAATCTGTGTATTTTAAGCAACAACTTGCTGTTTTAATCATTCTTATATAGTGATGAAAATCAGAACTGTCTTTGAAAAATAGAAAAAGAAAAGCAACACTATTTTCATAGCTGCAACTAGGATACTGTCAAAATGTACTGTCAAAATCCTGTGTAAGTGTTTTCCAATGGGCCCCTCAGCCTTTCTGCTCCGCCCCTGGTCCTGCTCCGTCTGTAGCTGCTCCTCGTGCTGAGTTGTGAGGAGGACGTTTGTTGCTTTAATCACGGGGCAGATTCAGAGGATCAGATTAGAGGAAAGATTGTGTGAAAAAGGCCGACATTGGCCTACAGGAGAGAGGTGGACCGGCTGGCGTCCTGGTGCAGCCACAACAACCTGGAGCTGAACGCCCAGAAGACAGTGGAGATGATCGTGGACTTCAGGAAAGACACAGCCCCACCGTCCCCCCTCACCCTGACAGACTCTCCCACCCCCATCTCCATCGTGGACTCCTTCACCATCTCCCAGGACCTCAGATGGGAGCCAACCATCTGCTCCCTCATCAAGAAGGCCCAGCAGAGGAGATTCTTCCTGCGGCAGCTGAACCCTTAAAGGCCTTTGTACGTGCCCGTGGAAGAGTGTGGTAAGTTCCAACTTCACCCCAGTTTGGAGCTATAGCAATATACTGGCAGAGGCCAAATGCTAACAACATCTTTGGTCTGTTTGCATGACTGAGGGCACGCACAAAGACCAGACAGGTACGCGTCAACTCTTCTAAGCTCAGGTAAGAACAGATCTCAGTGTGGAGAAACACAGGCCTGTTCCTTTAGGCTGTGCTAGGGAAGGTCAAAGTGCTTATAAGAATACTGTTTACCAAATGTCTTTTGGACTCGCCCCTGGCCACCATGGGGTGGTATTACAGCAATGTCAGCTCTCCGCCATGATAACCAAAGAGAAGTGTGTTCCTCCCCCATTGATCCAGACCCAGACCTCCCGCCCTCGGCTCTGTAACTGTATCATGAACAGAATAACCTGTTTGCACAGCTCTATTGGACTATGTGGTATGTCCACACTCAGATCTGCTGCTAACATTTAATGCACCTTAGTCTCTTTCGTAACAGACACTCTCATTTCCCCTCATGGTAATACCCAAATAGCAGCCAACACCACATCTGTCAGGGCATGTGATAAAGTGCATTTGTGCGTGGGGATTTTGTAATCACACAGAGGTAAGTCTACTCTTAATCCCGTCATTCAAAGCCTGTATTATTATGTACGCCAGGTCGGACTTGATTTTCTATGTTTGTTTGTGAGTTTACAGGACAGTCAAAAATGTGCACTCCTATGTTTGTCAAAAGTTATTTTATGGCCTTGTACCTGATTGTTATAGATACTGTAAGTAGTTGTGACCGGACGTCCTGAGATCGAGGTCGATATTTCTAAAATCCTGGACCTGTGGAGCCAGAATAGTAGAAACAATGAAATATTGTTATTGAAACATATGCATTGAACAGAAAAAATATTAGGAAAACATTATTTTTTTACTTTAAATATTTGTATACAGACAATCTTCATAATTTCGGTTGATTTTATTATAATACTTGTATTTTCTTTCGGGTTCATGTCTTTTTTATTTGATGCCAATCCTCTCCATGTTCTACTGGGTATACTGTGGGGCGTGGCTTTTTATTCTTTTATTTAGGCTAAGCTATATACAGTGGGAGGTAAAAGTAATTCTCAAAGTATGCAAACTCTTTGGAATCTCTCACATTTCTGCATACATTGGTCATAAAATTTGGTCTAATCTTTATATAAATCACACTAATTAGTAAACGGTGTCTGCTTAAAATAATACCACCCAAACAATTACAAGTTATGTTTAGTTTATTAGTTTCATTTCAACGGTTTCCATCTGCAGTCCAGGTGCTTGTTTTACAATACATCACTAAAGGTTATGTTTAAATCCACAGGTATCTGTGCTGACCGTCTGTTCAGAACAGCGGTGGAGGCACAGTATTATTCAACATTTTAAGAACTCATCATACATTTGTGTACACAATTAAATGATCAGAGCTTAACATGCTCTAGTTTTTATAAGTCATCAACAGTGATTATTGTCTGTCACTTTAACAGCTTGATTATATAGAGATTTTAGAGGTGTTATTGTTGTGTCACTCGTCTGTGACCAATAAGAAATACAAACTGTTTTTTAATGTGTTTCAGATTTTTGTAACATTTTAAAACTAAACATTGAATCCAAAACAAGGCCCTGATGTTTAAATTCCTCCACTACTTTCATTTGACTACATGCATTGATTACATACATGCATGGGAAAGAGGACTTCAGTTTTTGAGTTTTGGTCAAATACATTGTTACTGTTTTATTTACATTCAGTGTGAGCGAGGCAGAGGAAAGCCAGTTTGAGATGTTTCCTATAACATTGGTTAGTTCATTAGCTACACGGCCGATTCACTTCCACGCACATAAAATACAGTATCGTGCGCGTACATCTGTATGTCCACCTCACGGCACACCGAGGGGAGATCGTTTATGAACAGCAATGGTCCAAGAGTAGTAGTAGTAGTAGTAGTAGTAGTAGTAGTAGTAGTAGTAGTAGTAGTAGTAGTAGTAGTAGTAGTAGTAGTAGTAGTAGTAGTAGTAGTTTATTCGGTCATTTTCATTCTTTTAAACATAAAACAAGCATCTCAATATTTCGTGCTCAACACGACCGAAATGGTAAATGGTCTCAACTTATATAGCGCTTTTCCAGCTACATTAGGCACTCAAAGCGCTTTACAGCAAGGAACCTCTCACCCATTCATACACCAGTGTACGCAGACACTGGAGGCAAGGTGGGTGAAGTGTCTTGCCCAAGGACACAACGACAGCATGCACCTTCAGGAGGCGGGATTCAAACCCCCGACCTTCCGATCATGAGACGACCCGCTCTACCATCTGCGCCACCGTCGCCCCTTAGGCTGAAGTAAAAAACTTATTGTGCCTAACCCAATTTACAGACTTCCACGAGAAAACAAAAACAAACATTAATAGTAAACAATATCAAGTGTCAAACAGAAGAGAAATAAGCATGTATTTAGAATTGATTTTAACATAAATTGTCAGCTAAAGACTTACAAAAATCACTGGCACAGGCCATCATCTCTGTTGACACATCCACAATCCGTAAAACACTGAACAAGAATGGGGTTCATGGGAGAACGCCACAGAGGCTGTCAAAAAAAAAAAAATTGTTTGAAGTTTGCAAAAGAGCTTTTGGATGCTCCACAGCACTACTGGCAAAATATTCTGTGGTTTGATGAAACCAAAGTTGAATAGTTTGGGAGGAACACACAACGTCATGTGTGGAGGAAAAAGGGAACAGCACACCAACATCAACACCCTATCCCCACTGTGAAGCAGCATTGAGTTGCCTTGTGAACGAAATGCTCTGTATAAATAAAGTTGCCTTGAAGTTTGGAGCAGAAGCATCATGGTGTGGAGCTGTTTTGCTGCCTCTGGGCCTGGACAACGTGCTATCATCAATAGAAAAATCATTGTCCAATCAACCATCTTTCCAACAGCTGAAGCTCAACAGAGGAGGAGTGCTGCAACAAGACAATGACCCAAAGCTTGAAGCCACTTCAGAAAGGTTTCAGAAGAATAAAATACACGTTCTGGTATCACCCAGTCAAAGTCCTCAGCTAAACCCGATTGCGATGCTGTGGCATGACCTCAAGAGAACCATTCTAAACCATTCATTCTTTGCGTACACATTCTTAATTGTGTACGCAAATGTATGATGAGTTCTTAACATTTTGAATTATACTGAGCCTCCACCACTGAAAAAGTGTGTCCAACTCTGCTGAACTGCAACCAGTGCAAAAGGTTCCATAGCAACCGTATTCTACAATGTTTGCACCCTCAGTTTTGGTTACTGTTCAATATGTTTTAATGGAAAGAATATCTATTTGCATTTCTTTAAAAGTCTGATTCACCCTCAAGGTGCTTCCAGACCTTCTGATTACTGTGTCTCTTGGTAGTTCGCCAAACCCTTTCCACATCTCTATACGCTTGACATTTAGATGCATTTTCTTTTTGTTCTGAACGTGCTAAGCACAGTTTGCTCATATTAAGTATGAGGACTAAATTTCAGTATTTCTTTGAAATACCACCTTGGCTACTAATTATCCTGGGTGAACCCACCTAAGTCGCATTTTAGTCTTTGAAGCATAATTGGCTCGCCGGGTAAAAAGAGGTTGGAGACCCCTGTCCTAAAGACTTGGTTTGCGTTAAGTGTCCGAGGAAGATAGTAAAACTAATCCACTGTCACCAAAGCACAATGACAGAATCATGTAACAACATGGGCTGTTTCCCAAAGCCTAGGTCTGAAGTGGGCGTGGTCAGGCAGCCACATGATCACTCGCTGCCCAAGTGTCGTCTGGAGGCCTGTGTCCTCCCTTTGGTTAGCATGTGGCTAATTTACCAAGGATACATCAGTGTAGCCTTTGCTGCCTTGTTCAAGCTAAAATCACCCATAATGCACCACGGCTGTCAATGAAAAAAAGGTGGCGATGGCTTATGTGACTTGTTAAAGTCCACTTTTTGAGAAAAATAAATACATGCTTTGTCTCGTTTTATGGTTCTGCGGCCCGTGTTCATTTTATATTGTGTCTTTTTACCAACAAAAAAAAAACGTTTTTGTCAAGATTTGGTCAAAATATCATTATTGATTAGGCTATTTGTGGGGTTTTGTTTCTTTAGTCAATAATAGAAAAAACAAACCTATGATTAGTTTTGTTTACTTGAAATGTATATAATTTGATTCAAACATTCAAGCACATATAGAGCAAAACAAAAGGACTTGATTTGATGTGTGGGCATTGAATTTAATTGCTATAAAGCACTTTCAAATCTTAGTTCTAAAGTTTTTAGTCGCCCCTTTCAAGTTTTATTTTTGTATTTTCAGATTCATCGTTTCTGACTGCTTTTTATGTATTCATTTTTAGTTGGTCAAATAATTACTTTCACCCCCCAGTGCTTCAGAATAGCCCCTCCTCTGCAGACCCTCCCTCTCCCCTGGATGAAACATGACTTCCTTTTTTGTTTTGTGATGTCACAAGGTGGCTAATGGAGGTGTGTTCCATTAGCAGCTCTTTTGGCCAAAGGCTTGGACTGGAATAAAGTGAGTTTGGAGGCACTGCCTTCAGGGGGAAGGTCCCTGGACTTTGGGAAACAGCCCATAGACTAACCCACGGGTTTGATCAGTGTGAGCCATAATCTCATCAAACACAACAGTAATGTGCTAAAACTGTCGCCGGCGACGAACGATCACTCGCTGTGGGAAAAATCTTAGGTCGTATAATGAGACGGGGAAAAAAATTCAAAATAGAACTGTCATGTAGTTAACGGTTTTAAACTCTTTTGGTGTTTATTTCCACAGCGTTGTTTTTGCTCCACATCAAAACCTTGACACAACCTTCTATTAAAGAATTGGTTCTACTTACAAGAAGCAATGCTGCAATGCACACACGCGCACACGCACATACACACACACACACACACACACACACACATACGTGGTTTTATGGTTTATGTTGACCTTTTGGAAAAACCAACCCTGGTGTGGTTTAAGAGGACTATGGTTTCCCAAGGTCCTAGAGAGATAAGCTCTGGATAGACTAACTGTAAAAAATCTGAAAAAAATTTAGGTCTATTTAACATCCTTGTATCAGCTACGGTTGTCTATACACAGCCACCGACCAGAAGGTGGTTCATGAGGACCAAAGATGAATTATGAGGACTTTAAACATAACTGAACCACAATTCCCCTATGAGAGACCAACAGGCCCGTTTGGAACCATGAGGCCGTCCTTCCGTGGACCCACCACCTGCAGGAGGAGCCATAGGGGACTGGTGCTATGTGATTTGGGCAGCTCCAACGGCTGCCTCCACGACCCGGCAACGGACAAGTGGGAGAAAATGGATGGATGGATGAACCACAATTAGAGGCTGGAAAAGTTTTAATGTTCTTCATACATACACTCCATGCTTATCCATCTTTTACCTTTAGTTGTCTTTTATGTGCTAGTCCACGATTTCTCACAAAGTCTCTTATATTCTGCAGTGTTCTCTGACTTAAGGCCATTTCTGCTTGCTTACACTGAGTTACTTCATTTTTTGTGGCCAGTTTTCCTCTCTTGATGTGTTTTTTAAAATGCCGCATTACAGCTGCTTCTTCAGTCTTTGACCATGCTCTTTTTGTCACTCTGCGTTTTGGTCCAGGTTGCTTTGCAGGCCTCTGTGCTGCCTCTGAAAAGGAAAATTAGGAATTAATTTAAACAAAACAATGTGAATAAGTCAGAGCAAGACTACTACAAGAGTAAACAGAAGAACTTGCCTTCAAAATCAGAGGTATCTCCATCAGCTATGTCGATCGGGTCATCATCTATAACCACAGTTGCCGCTTGTTTCTCAGCAGAGTCCCCCGAGTCACTGTGACTCTCCTCTTCGGCCTCATCTGCACTGATGGGAATTTCATCTAAAAACAAAAGGGGGATTCAATTCAATCAGCCCGCTCCTAAAGCCACCAGGCCTGGGAAAACTCACCAAGGCTGGGGCTAAGATCCCCAGCCGGCTCCTAAAGCTACCAGCCCCGCACCGACATCCACCACAATGACCCACCCTCTACTCCACTTACACTACCCGGCTCAGGGCACTCCTACCCCGGCCTACGTGCACACACTCGCCCCCCTGGCTCCTCTGGACCTCCTCTGACCAGCCTGCTCCTAAAGCTACCAGCTCCGCACCGACATCCACCACAATGACCCACCCTCTACTCCACTTACACTACCCGGCTCAGGGCACTCCTACCCCGGCCCTACATGCACACCCAGATAAGAGATACATTTAACAAACCTTCAAGTTCAATCTCCTCCAGCGTCTTTCCTTTTAGCGAGGAAATGGATCCCTTCTCCATTAAAAGCAATACTTTGGATATCTTTGCAAGTTGTGTTGTTGGAACAGGCAGTCTGTAGAATTCCCTGTGTACGCGGATATCATGTCCAAGGAAGTCTGCCACCTGATCCAGCTCATTCTCCTGGAGGTTTAAGACTTGAGATAGCGTGGCCACATGTTTCCTGAGACCCGTCGACCGGAGGTGCTCGGGGTACTTTGTGTCGCACTGTGTGGAGAAACGTCTCAGGCAGTCGCTTCCTCTATAATGGGTTGGTGCTTTGGGTCGTGCAAATAAGAATGGGTTTGAGGGAGACACACCACATTCTTTCCTCTTATTTGTGAGTAGTGTAAGACCATTGACAACAGGTCGGGGGAGAAGAACTGCAACTTTTCTCCCTCTTTTACCCATAATTTCCACGCGACTTAGATACCGGCAGAGCTTCTTTTCTGTGTCCGATAAACCAAGGCTTACATCCGCATGAAGTTGTTGATTATCCCTCTCCAGAAAATGTTTCAGAGGCATTTTGGAAACCTCTCCAGCTCGCCGACGGTTGAACACAATGATTTGTGTGAGCAACACCATGGCAAGACGGGCATAAGTTTGAGCATCATCTGTTTCTTGCAGTTTGCTTGTGGCCTCTTCTGCTGCCTTTTCCAAAAACTTGTGAAGTTTCACAACATCTTCAGTGAATGGTAAGGTTAACGGTTTATTAAACTTGGCATCACTCAGTGTGTTAAGGGCATTGTGAGATACATATTCTTTCCACTTGGTACTGAGCAACTTCTTAAATGTTTCAGTATACTTCACCAGCTTCTCATCTTCTGCCATCAAGCCCCGGCAGTGGATGATGTCGCAGATCTTATTCAGTGTGTGGCCGAGTTTAAGAGCAAGGCTCGGGGTTTTGTACGAAAGATTGTCATCATTAAAACCTGCTACCTTTTTGACCGCTTGTACCACTTTCTCAAAGTTTGCAGGCCTAACAGCATCTTCCAGGGTCGGCACAGAGAAATCTGTCCGCAAGCACAGCAGCAGACGTCCCACTTCTCTCAGTTTTTGTCTTATGTATTCATACTTTGTTGTATCCTGTCCATGAATGTTGTAAAGTGACTGGGCAAACTGGAGAATACAGAAGTCATTTCGCACAACTGATCCAACTTCATCCACGTTCATAACACTGAGAAGCTTCCAAACCCCACCCGAGATTTGCGCACATAAGGCGGCATCCTGAGCTGATGCAGAGCCGAGGATCCTTCTCCTTCCAGACGTCTCTTCTTGGTTTGCATCTTCGGGTTTGTGAGGGCACCTGCGAGTATGCCTCCATAGTTCTTTGCGGAGAAACATGCCTTGACAATACATGCAGTGAATAAACTTTCCATCCAAAGCTTTTTTTTTGCATCGTCGCTTCACTTTCAATTGCCCTTTCCCACTTTGTAATACTGCTTGATTATGTAAAAAGTTCCCTTTATTCCTAATTTTTTCAATCCGTTTGTTGCGCTCCTTGACATCAGTAAGGGAAAAGACTTGTACAATCTCTGCATTGGTCTTGTGTGTTTTAAGATGTCTCGATATTTTCTTCTGGGGCTTACCGCAGACAAAGCAGTAATTTATGGAACTTGTCCGCTGTGGGTCTCCTCTTCGTGGACCATTCTCTGAATGCAACTCTGAGGTGTATGAAGAACTACCTTGCTGGCTGGTTCCCGGTGCACTAGAAGCAGGAGCAAGACTTGTATCCGACTTTTGTGTCAGCCATATATTTGGATGGGGGAGCTCATCTAAATCTTCATCACCCACATAGTCTGGGTCTGAGTCTGGGTTGTTTTTTTCTTGTGCCATCTCCTGCCTTTGGTCCTTCCCAGTGTCACTCTGAAAGATAAACAGACAATACTTGAACCTACAAAGAACCACCCAGGCTGGGGCTAAGTTCCACAGCCAGCTCCTAAACCCAATACCCCGGTCCCCAACTCATCAGGGCCGGGGAAAACTCACCAAGGCTGGGGCTAAGTTCCACAGCCTGCTCCTAAAGCTACCAGCCCCGCACCGACATCCACCACAATGACCCACCCTCTACTCCACTTACACTACCCGGCTCAGGGCACTCCTACCCCGGCCTACGTGCACACACTCGCCCCCCTGGCTCCTCTGGACCTCCTCTGACCAGCCTGCTCCTAAAGCTACCAGCTCCGCACCGACATCCACCACAATGACCCACCCTCTACTCCACTTACACTACCCGGCTCAGGGCACTCCTACCCCGGCCTACGTGCACACACTCGCCCCCCTGGCTCCTCTGGACCTCCTCTGACCAGCCTGCTCCTAAAGCTACCAGCTCCGCACCGACATCCACCACAATGACCCACCCTCTACTCCACTTACACTACCCGGCTCAGGGCACTCCTACCCCGGCCTACGTGCACACACTCGCCCCCCTGGCTCCTCTGGACCTCCTCTGACCAGCCTGCTCCTAAAGCTACCAGCTCCGCACCGACATCCACCACAATGACCCACCCTCTACTCCACTTACACTACCCGGCTCAGGGCACTCCTACCCCGGCCTACGTGCACACACTCGCCCCCCTGGCTCCTCTGGACCTCCTCTGACCAGCCTGCTCCTAAAGCTACCAGCTCCGCACCGACATCCACCACAATGACCCACCCTCTACTCCACTTACACTACCCGGCTCAGGGCACTCCTACCCCGGCCTACGTGCACACACTCGCCCCCCTGGCTCCTCTGGACCTCCTCTGACCAGCCTGCTCCTAAAGCTACCAGCTCCGCACCGACATCCACCACAATGACCCACCCTCTACTCCACTTACACTACCCGGCTCAGGGCACTCCTACCCCGGCCTACGTGCACACACTCGCCCCCCTGGCTCCTCTGGACCTCCTCTGACCAGCCTGCTCCTAAAGCTACCAGCTCCGCACCGACATCCACCACAATGACCCACCCTCTACTCCACTTACACTACCCGGCTCAGGGCACTCCTACCCCGGCCTACGTGCACACACTCGCCCCCCTGGCTCCTCTGGACCTCCTCTGACCAGCCTGCTCCTAAAGCTACCAGCTCCGCACCGACATCCACCACAATGACCCACCCTCTACTCCACTTACACTACCCGGCTCAGGGCACTCCTACCCCGGCCTACGTGCACACACTCGCCCCCCTGGCTCCTCTGGACCTCCTCTGACCAGCCTGCTCCTAAAGCTACCAGCTCCGCACCGACATCCACCACAATGACCCACCCTCTACTCCACTTACACTACCCGGCTCAGGGCACTCCTACCCCGGCCTACGTGCACACACTCGCCCCCCTGGCTCCTCTGGACCTCCTCTGACCAGCCTGCTCCTAAAGCTACCAGCTCCGCACCGACATCCACCACAATGACCCACCCTCTACTCCACTTACACTACCCGGCTCAGGGCACTCCTACCCCGGCCTACGTGCACACACTCGCCCCCCTGGCTCCTCTGGACCTCCTCTGACCAGCCTGCTCCTAAAGCTACCAGCTCCGCACCGACATCCACCACAATGACCCACCCTCTACTCCACTTACACTACCCGGCTCAGGGCACTCCTACCCCGGCCTACGTGCACACACTCGCCCCCCTGGCTCCTCTGGACCTCCTCTGACCAGCCTGCTCCTAAAGCTACCAGCTCCGCACCGACATCCACCACAATGACCCACCCTCTACTCCACTTACACTACCCGGCTCAGGGCACTCCTACCCCGGCCTACGTGCACACACTCGCCCCCCTGGCTCCTCTGGACCTCCTCTGACCAGCCTGCTCCTAAAGCTACCAGCTCCGCACCGACATCCACCACAATGACCCACCCTCTACTCCACTTACACTACCCGGCTCAGGGCACTCCTACCCCGGCCTACGTGCACACACTCGCCCCCCTGGCTCCTCTGGACCTCCTCTGACCAGCCTGCTCCTAAAGCTACCAGCTCCGCACCGACATCCACCACAATGACCCACCCTCTACTCCACTTACACTACCCGGCTCAGGGCACTCCTACCCCGGCCCTACTTGCACACACTCGCCCCCCTGACTCCTCTGGACCTCCGGGGACACACAGCCCACATCTCGGACCCACTCTTAAGCACCCCTCCTCGGACTACACCCCCCAACTCATCCAGGCCGGGGAAAACTCACCAAGGCTGGGGCTAAGTTCCACAGCCAGCTCCAAAACCCAATAGCCCGGTCCCCATATCATCCAGCCCGGGGATAAATCCTCCAGGCCGGGGCTAAGTTCCATTCAGAAAATACTTGATAACGTATATTTAACAAGGACTAGATACTTACCAATATATTTTCTTGTCTTCTTTGGAGTGAACTTTCTCTTGGTCCTTCTTCTTCGCATTACCATTAGATGTCTTCCGAAATCACTCAACATGCCCGGACACATATCCCGCACGTGTCCCCATAAAGAACCAATCACAATGGAGCCTTCAATACCGCCAGAG
The DNA here is from genome assembly GCA_021464625.1 of Proterorhinus semilunaris. Classification (NCBI taxonomy): domain Eukaryota; kingdom Metazoa; phylum Chordata; class Actinopteri; order Gobiiformes; family Gobiidae; genus Proterorhinus; species Proterorhinus semilunaris. The sequence goes on along the minus strand of JAJBBP010000043.1, from coordinate 116,478 downwards.
TAGGGTAGGGGGAGCACATCATACACTCCATACACAAGAAGTCAGGTTGGGGTATTATATGGACGTCAAATAATCTTTCAATTTATGGTCTTTAAAAGCTAAGAATTTAAAAAAACTTGATATGTGCATGATATATTATCATTGAGCATTAAAAGGACTTCAGAAAAACAATGAAATTATGCTCTTTATATGCTAAAAATTAAAATACAAAATCTTGGTTTATGAGGACCGTAGCATAGTCCTGCTAATCCCCTTAGGTTCTCGTAGTGCTGGTGAGTAGTCAGGTCAATTGGCTCCATAAACCATATATACAGACACACCACCTCCAGCACCTAACCAACAGCTCCAGCCCGGTTATGACAGCTCCAGGCCTTGTCTAAGACCTACAGCCCAGTCAGGGAAGCTCCAAGCCGGGTCCACCACCTCCAGCACCTAACCAACAGCTCCAGCCCGGTCAGTACAGCTCCAGGCCTTGTCTAAGACCTACAGCCCAGTCAGGGCAGCTCCAAGCCGGGTCCACCACCTCCAGCACCTAACCAACAGCTCCAGCCCGGTCAGTACAGCTCCAGGCCTTGTCTAAGACCTACAGCCCGGTCATGACAGCTCCAAGCCGGGTCTACCACCTCCAGCACCTAACCAACAGCTCCAGCCCGGTCAGTACAGCTCCAGGCCTTGTCTAAGACCTACAGCCCAGTCAGGGCAGCTCCAAGCCGGGTCTACCACCTCCAGCACCTAACCAACAGCTCCAGCCCGGTCATGACAGCTCCAGGCCTTGTCTAAGACCTACAGCCCAGTCAGGGCAGCTCCAAGCCGGGTCCACCACCTCCAGCACCTAACCAACAGCTCCAGCCCGGTCAGTACAGCTCCAGGCCTTGTCTAAGACCTACAGCCCGGTCATGACAGCTCCAAGCCGGGTCTACCACCTCCAGCACCTAACCAACAGCTCCAGCCCGGTTATGACAGCTCCAGGCCTTGTCTAAGACCTACAGCCCAGTCAGGGAAGCTCCAAGCCGGGTCCACCACCTCCAGCACCTAACCAACAGCTCCAGCCCGGTCAGTACAGCTCCAGGCCTTGTCTAAGACCTACAGCCCAGTCAGGGAAGCTCCAAGCCGGGTCCACCACCTCCAGCACCTAACCAACAGCTCCAGCCCGGTCATGACAGCTCCAGGCCGGGTCCACCACCTCCAGCACCTAACCAACAGCTCCAGCCCGGTTATGACAGCTCCAGGCCTTGTCTAAGACCTGCAGCCCGGTCATGACAGCTCCAAGCCGGGTCTACCACCTCCAGCACCTAACCAACAGCTCCAGCCCGGTTATGACAGCTCCAGGCCTTGTCTAAGACCTACAGCCCGGTCATGACAGCTCCAAGCCGGGTCTACCACCTCCAGCACCTAACCAACAGCTCCAGCCCGGTCAGTACAGCTCCAGGCCTTGTCTAAGACCTGCAGCCCGGTCATGACAGCTCCAAGCCGGGTCTACCACCTCCAGCACCTAACCAACAGCTCCAGCCCGGTCATGACAGCTCCAGGCCGGGTCCACCACCTCCAGCACCTAACCAACAGCTCCAGCCCGGTTATGACAGCTCCAGGCCTTGTCTAAGACCTGCAGCCCGGTCATGACAGCTCCAAGCCGGGTCTACCACCTCCAGCACCTAACCAACAGCTCCAGCCCGGTCAGTACAGCTCCAGGCCTTGTCTAAGACCTACAGCCCGGTCATGACAGCTCCAAGCCGGGTCTACCACCTCCAGCACCTAACCAACAGCTCCAGCCCGGTCAGTACAGCTCCAGGCCTTGTCTAAGACCTACAGCCCGGTCATGACAGCTCCAAGCCGGGTCTACCACCTCCAGCACCTAACCAACAGCTCCAGCCCGGTCAGTACAGCTCCAGGCCTTGTCTAAGACCTACAGCCCGGTCATGACAGCTCCAAGCCGGGTCTACCACCTCCAGCACCTAACCAACAGCTCCAGCCCGGTTATGACAGCTCCAGGCCTTGTCTAAGACCTACAGCCCAGTCAGGGAAGCTCCAAGCCGGGTCCACCACCTCCAGCACCTAACCAACAGCTCCAGCCCGGTCAGTACAGCTCCAGGCCTTGTCTAAGACCTACAGCCCAGTCAGGGAAGCTCCAAGCCGGGTCCACCACCTCCAGCACCTAACCAACAGCTCCAGCCCGGTCAGTACAGCTCCAGGCCTTGTCTAAGACCTACAGCCCGGTCATGACAGCTCCAAGCCGGGTCTACCACCTCCAGCACCTAACCAACAGCTCCAGCCCGGTCAGTACAGCTCCAGGCCTTGTCTAAGACCTACAGCCCAGTCAGGGCAGCTCCAAGCCGGGTCTACCACCTCCAGCACCTAACCAACAGCTCCAGCCCGGTCATGACAGCTCCAGGCCTTGTCTAAGACCTACAGCCCAGTCAGGGCAGCTCCAAGCCGGGTCCACCACCTCCAGCACCTAACCAACAGCTCCAGCCCGGTCAGTACAGCTCCAGGCCTTGTCTAAGACCTACAGCCCAGTCAGGGCAGCTCCAAGCCGGGTCTACCACCTCCAGCACCTAACCAACAGCTCCAGCCCGGTCATGACAGCTCCAGGCCTTGTCTAAGACCTACAGCCCAGTCAGGGCAGCTCCAAGCCGGGTCCACCACCTCCAGCACCTAACCAACAGCTCCAGCCCGGTCAGTACAGCTCCAGGCCTTGTCTAAGACCTACAGCCCGGTCATGACAGCTCCAAGCCGGGTCTACCACCTCCAGCACCTAACCAACAGCTCCAGCCCGGTTATGACAGCTCCAGGCCTTGTCTAAGACCTACAGCCCAGTCAGGGAAGCTCCAAGCCGGGTCCACCACCTCCAGCACCTAACCAACAGCTCCAGCCCGGTCAGTACAGCTCCAGGCCTTGTCTAAGACCTACAGCCCAGTCAGGGAAGCTCCAAGCCGGGTCCACCACCTCCAGCACCTAACCAACAGCTCCAGCCCGGTCATGACAGCTCCAGGCCGGGTCCACCACCTCCAGCACCTAACCAACAGCTCCAGCCCGGTTATGACAGCTCCAGGCCTTGTCTAAGACCTGCAGCCCGGTCATGACAGCTCCAAGCCGGGTCTACCACCTCCAGCACCTAACCAACAGCTCCAGCCCGGTTATGACAGCTCCAGGCCTTGTCTAAGACCTACAGCCCGGTCATGACAGCTCCAAGCCGGGTCTACCACCTCCAGCACCTAACCAACAGCTCCAGCCCGGTCAGTACAGCTCCAGGCCTTGTCTAAGACCTGCAGCCCGGTCATGACAGCTCCAAGCCGGGTCTACCACCTCCAGCACCTAACCAACAGCTCCAGCCCGGTCATGACAGCTCCAAGCCGGGTCTACCACCTCCAGCACCTAACCAACAGCTCCAGCCCGGTTATGACAGCTCCAGGCCTTGTCTAAGACCTACAGCCCGGTCATGACAGCTCCAAGCCGGGTCTACCACCTCCAGCACCTAACCAACAGCTCCAGCCCGGTCAGTACAGCTCCAGGCCTTGTCTAAGACCTGCAGCCCGGTCATGACAGCTCCAAGCCGGGTCTACCACCTCCAGCACCTAACCAACAGCTCCAGCCCGGTCAGTACAGCTCCAGGCCTTGTCTAAGACCTACAGCCCGGTCATGACAGCTCCAAGCCGGGTCTACCACCTCCAGCACCTAACCAACAGCTCCAGCCCGGTCAGTACAGCTCCAGGCCTTGTCTAAGACCTACAGCCCAGTCAGGGCAGCTCCAAGCCGGGTCCACCACCTCCAGCACCTAACCAACAGCTCCAGCCCGGTCAGTACAGCTCCAGGCCTTGTCTAAGACCTACAGCCCAGTCAGGGCAGCTCCAAGCCGGGTCTACCACCTCCAGCACCTAACCAACAGCTCCAGCCCGGTCATGACAGCTCCAGGCCTTGTCTAAGACCTACAGCCCAGTCAGGGCAGCTCCAAGCCGGGTCCACCACCTCCAGCACCTAACCAACAGCTCCAGCCCGGTCAGTACAGCTCCAGGCCTTGTCTAAGACCTACAGCCCGGTCATGACAGCTCCAAGCCGGGTCTACCACCTCCAGCACCTAACCAACAGCTCCAGCCCGGTTATGACAGCTCCAGGCCTTGTCTAAGACCTACAGCCCAGTCAGGGAAGCTCCAAGCCGGGTCCACCACCTCCAGCACCTAACCAACAGCTCCAGCCCGGTCAGTACAGCTCCAGGCCTTGTCTAAGACCTACAGCCCAGTCAGGGAAGCTCCAAGCCGGGTCCACCACCTCCAGCACCTAACCAACAGCTCCAGCCCGGTCATGACAGCTCCAGGCCGGGTCCACCACCTCCAGCACCTAACCAACAGCTCCAGCCCGGTTATGACAGCTCCAGGCCTTGTCTAAGACCTGCAGCCCGGTCATGACAGCTCCAAGCCGGGTCTACCACCTCCAGCACCTAACCAACAGCTCCAGCCCGGTTATGACAGCTCCAGGCCTTGTCTAAGACCTACAGCCCGGTCATGACAGCTCCAAGCCGGGTCTACCACCTCCAGCACCTAACCAACAGCTCCAGCCCGGTCAGTACAGCTCCAGGCCTTGTCTAAGACCTGCAGCCCGGTCATGACAGCTCCAAGCCGGGTCTACCACCTCCAGCACCTAACCAACAGCTCCAGCCCGGTCATGACAGCTCCAAGCCGGGTCTACCACCTCCAGCACCTAACCAACAGCTCCAGCCCGGTTATGACAGCTCCAGGCCTTGTCTAAGACCTACAGCCCGGTCATGACAGCTCCAAGCCGGGTCTACCACCTCCAGCACCTAACCAACAGCTCCAGCCCGGTCAGTACAGCTCCAGGCCTTGTCTAAGACCTGCAGCCCGGTCATGACAGCTCCAAGCCGGGTCTACCACCTCCAGCACCTAACCAACAGCTCCAGCCCGGTCATGACAGCTCCAGGCCGGGTCCACCACCTCCAGCACCTAACCAACAGCTCCAGCCCGGTTATGACAGCTCCAGGCCTTGTCTAAGACCTGCAGCCCGGTCATGACAGCTCCAAGCCGGGTCTACCACCTCCAGCACCTAACCAACAGCTCCAGCCCGGTCAGTACAGCTCCAGGCCTTGTCTAAGACCTACAGCCCGGTCATGACAGCTCCAAGCCGGGTCTACCACCTCCAGCACCTAACCAACAGCTCCAGCCCGGTCAGTACAGCTCCAGGCCTTGTCTAAGACCTACAGCCCGGTCATGACAGCTCCAAGCCGGGTCTACCACCTCCAGCACCTAACCAACAGCTCCAGCCCGGTCAGTACAGCTCCAGGCCTTGTCTAAGACCTACAGCCCGGTCATGACAGCTCCAAGCCGGGTCTACCACCTCCAGCACCTAACCAACAGCTCCAGCCCGGTCAGTACAGCTCCAGGCCTTGTCTAAGACCTACAGCCCGGTCATGACAGCTCCAAGCCGGGTCTACCACCTCCAGCACCTAACCAACAGCTCCAGCCCGGTTATGACAGCTCCAGGCCTTGTCTAAGACCTACAGCCCAGTCAGGGAAGCTCCAAGCCGGGTCCACCACCTCCAGCACCTAACCAACAGCTCCAGCCCGGTCAGTACAGCTCCAGGCCTTGTCTAAGACCTACAGCCCAGTCAGGGAAGCTCCAAGCCGGGTCCACCACCTCCAGCACCTAACCAACAGCTCCAGCCCGGTCATGACAGCTCCAGGCCTTGTCTAAGACCTACAGCCCGGTCATGACAGCTCCAAGCCGGGTCTACCACCTCCAGCACCTAACCAACAGCTCCAGCCCGGTCAGTACAGCTCCAGGCCTTGTCTAAGACCTACAGCCCGGTCATGACAGCTCCAAGCCGGGTCTACCACCTCCAGCACCTAACCAACAGCTCCAGCCCGGTCAGTACAGCTCCAGGCCTTGTCTAAGACCTACAGCCCGGTCATGACAGCTCCAAGCCGGGTCTACCACCTCCAGCACCTAACCAACAGCTCCAGCCCGGTCAGTACAGCTCCAGGCCTTGTCTAAGACCTACAGCCCGGTCATGACAGCTCCAAGCCGGGTCTACCACCTCCAGCACCTAACCAACAGCTCCAGCCCGGTTATGACAGCTCCAGGCCTTGTCTAAGACCTACAGCCCAGTCAGGGAAGCTCCAAGCCGGGTCCACCACCTCCAGCACCTAACCAACAGCTCCAGCCCGGTCAGTACAGCTCCAGGCCTTGTCTAAGACCTACAGCCCAGTCAGGGAAGCTCCAAGCCGGGTCCACCACCTCCAGCACCTAACCAACAGCTCCAGCCCGGTCAGTACAGCTCCAGGCCTTGTCTAAGACCTACAGCCCGGTCATGACAGCTCCAAGCCGGGTCTACCACCTCCAGCACCTAACCAACAGCTCCAGCCCGGTCAGTACAGCTCCAGGCCTTGTCTAAGACCTACAGCCCAGTCAGGGCAGCTCCAAGCCGGGTCTACCACCTCCAGCACCTAACCAACAGCTCCAGCCCGGTCATGACAGCTCCAGGCCTTGTCTAAGACCTACAGCCCAGTCAGGGCAGCTCCAAGCCGGGTCCACCACCTCCAGCACCTAACCAACAGCTCCAGCCCGGTCAGTACAGCTCCAGGCCTTGTCTAAGACCTACAGCCCAGTCAGGGCAGCTCCAAGCCGGGTCTACCACCTCCAGCACCTAACCAACAGCTCCAGCCCGGTCATGACAGCTCCAGGCCTTGTCTAAGACCTACAGCCCAGTCAGGGCAGCTCCAAGCCGGGTCCACCACCTCCAGCACCTAACCAACAGCTCCAGCCCGGTCAGTACAGCTCCAGGCCTTGTCTAAGACCTACAGCCCGGTCATGACAGCTCCAAGCCGGGTCTACCACCTCCAGCACCTAACCAACAGCTCCAGCCCGGTTATGACAGCTCCAGGCCTTGTCTAAGACCTACAGCCCAGTCAGGGAAGCTCCAAGCCGGGTCCACCACCTCCAGCACCTAACCAACAGCTCCAGCCCGGTCAGTACAGCTCCAGGCCTTGTCTAAGACCTACAGCCCAGTCAGGGAAGCTCCAAGCCGGGTCCACCACCTCCAGCACCTAACCAACAGCTCCAGCCCGGTCATGACAGCTCCAGGCCGGGTCCACCACCTCCAGCACCTAACCAACAGCTCCAGCCCGGTTATGACAGCTCCAGGCCTTGTCTAAGACCTGCAGCCCGGTCATGACAGCTCCAAGCCGGGTCTACCACCTCCAGCACCTAACCAACAGCTCCAGCCCGGTTATGACAGCTCCAGGCCTTGTCTAAGACCTACAGCCCGGTCATGACAGCTCCAAGCCGGGTCTACCACCTCCAGCACCTAACCAACAGCTCCAGCCCGGTCAGTACAGCTCCAGGCCTTGTCTAAGACCTGCAGCCCGGTCATGACAGCTCCAAGCCGGGTCTACCACCTCCAGCACCTAACCAACAGCTCCAGCCCGGTCATGACAGCTCCAAGCCGGGTCTACCACCTCCAGCACCTAACCAACAGCTCCAGCCCGGTTATGACAGCTCCAGGCCTTGTCTAAGACCTACAGCCCGGTCATGACAGCTCCAAGCCGGGTCTACCACCTCCAGCACCTAACCAACAGCTCCAGCCCGGTCAGTACAGCTCCAGGCCTTGTCTAAGACCTGCAGCCCGGTCATGACAGCTCCAAGCCGGGTCTACCACCTCCAGCACCTAACCAACAGCTCCAGCCCGGTCATGACAGCTCCAGGCCGGGTCCACCACCTCCAGCACCTAACCAACAGCTCCAGCCCGGTTATGACAGCTCCAGGCCTTGTCTAAGACCTGCAGCCCGGTCATGACAGCTCCAAGCCGGGTCTACCACCTCCAGCACCTAACCAACAGCTCCAGCCCGGTCAGTACAGCTCCAGGCCTTGTCTAAGACCTACAGCCCGGTCATGACAGCTCCAAGCCGGGTCTACCACCTCCAGCACCTAACCAACAGCTCCAGCCCGGTCAGTACAGCTCCAGGCCTTGTCTAAGACCTACAGCCCGGTCATGACAGCTCCAAGCCGGGTCTACCACCTCCAGCACCTAACCAACAGCTCCAGCCCGGTCAGTACAGCTCCAGGCCTTGTCTAAGACCTACAGCCCGGTCATGACAGCTCCAAGCCGGGTCTACCACCTCCAGCACCTAACCAACAGCTCCAGCCCGGTTATGACAGCTCCAGGCCTTGTCTAAGACCTACAGCCCAGTCAGGGAAGCTCCAAGCCGGGTCCACCACCTCCAGCACCTAACCAACAGCTCCAGCCCGGTCAGTACAGCTCCAGGCCTTGTCTAAGACCTACAGCCCAGTCAGGGAAGCTCCAAGCCGGGTCCACCACCTCCAGCACCTAACCAACAGCTCCAGCCCGGTCAGTACAGCTCCAGGCCTTGTCTAAGACCTACAGCCCGGTCATGACAGCTCCAAGCCGGGTCTACCACCTCCAGCACCTAACCAACAGCTCCAGCCCGGTCAGTACAGCTCCAGGCCTTGTCTAAGACCTACAGCCCAGTCAGGGCAGCTCCAAGCCGGGTCTACCACCTCCAGCACCTAACCAACAGCTCCAGCCCGGTCATGACAGCTCCAGGCCTTGACTAAGACCTACAGCCCAGTCAGGGCAGCTCCAAGCCGGGTCCACCACCTCCAGCACCTAACCAACAGCTCCAGCCCGGTCAGTACAGCTCCAGGCCTTGTCTAAGACCTACAGCCCAGTCAGGGCAGCTCCAAGCCGGGTCTACCACCTCCAGCACCTAACCAACAGCTCCAGCCCGGTCATGACAGCTCCAGGCCTTGTCTAAGACCTACAGCCCAGTCAGGGCAGCTCCAAGCCGGGTCCACCACCTCCAGCACCTAACCAACAGCTCCAGCCCGGTCAGTACAGCTCCAGGCCTTGTCTAAGACCTACAGCCCGGTCATGACAGCTCCAAGCCGGGTCTACCACCTCCAGCACCTAACCAACAGCTCCAGCCCGGTTATGACAGCTCCAGGCCTTGTCTAAGACCTACAGCCCAGTCAGGGAAGCTCCAAGCCGGGTCCACCACCTCCAGCACCTAACCAACAGCTCCAGCCCGGTCAGTACAGCTCCAGGCCTTGTCTAAGACCTACAGCCCAGTCAGGGAAGCTCCAAGCCGGGTCCACCACCTCCAGCACCTAACCAACAGCTCCAGCCCGGTCATGACAGCTCCAGGCCGGGTCCACCACCTCCAGCACCTAACCAACAGCTCCAGCCCGGTTATGACAGCTCCAGGCCTTGTCTAAGACCTGCAGCCCGGTCATGACAGCTCCAAGCCGGGTCTACCACCTCCAGCACCTAACCAACAGCTCCAGCCCGGTTATGACAGCTCCAGGCCTTGTCTAAGACCTACAGCCCGGTCATGACAGCTCCAAGCCGGGTCTACCACCTCCAGCACCTAACCAACAGCTCCAGCCCGGTCAGTACAGCTCCAGGCCTTGTCTAAGACCTGCAGCCCGGTCATGACAGCTCCAAGCCGGGTCTACCACCTCCAGCACCTAACCAACAGCTCCAGCCCGGTCATGACAGCTCCAAGCCGGGTCTACCACCTCCAGCACCTAACCAACAGCTCCAGCCCGGTTATGACAGCTCCAGGCCTTGTCTAAGACCTACAGCCCGGTCATGACAGCTCCAAGCCGGGTCTACCACCTCCAGCACCTAACCAACAGCTCCAGCCCGGTCAGTACAGCTCCAGGCCTTGTCTAAGACCTGCAGCCCGGTCATGACAGCTCCAAGCCGGGTCTACCACCTCCAGCACCTAACCAACAGCTCCAGCCCGGTCATGACAGCTCCAGGCCGGGTCCACCACCTCCAGCACCTAACCAACAGCTCCAGCCCGGTTATGACAGCTCCAGGCCTTGTCTAAGACCTGCAGCCCGGTCATGACAGCTCCAAGCCGGGTCTACCACCTCCAGCACCTAACCAACAGCTCCAGCCCGGTCAGTACAGCTCCAGGCCTTGTCTAAGACCTACAGCCCGGTCATGACAGCTCCAAGCCGGGTCTACCACCTCCAGCACCTAACCAACAGCTCCAGCCCGGTCAGTACAGCTCCAGGCCTTGTCTAAGACCTACAGCCCGGTCATGACAGCTCCAAGCCGGGTCTACCACCTCCAGCACCTAACCAACAGCTCCAGCCCGGTCAGTACAGCTCCAGGCCTTGTCTAAGACCTACAGCCCGGTCATGACAGCTCCAAGCCGGGTCTACCACCTCCAGCACCTAACCAACAGCTCCAGCCCGGTCAGTACAGCTCCAGGCCTTGTCTAAGACCTACAGCCCGGTCATGACAGCTCCAAGCCGGGTCTACCACCTCCAGCACCTAACCAACAGCTCCAGCCCGGTTATGACAGCTCCAGGCCTTGTCTAAGACCTACAGCCCAGTCAGGGAAGCTCCAAGCCGGGTCCACCACCTCCAGCACCTAACCAACAGCTCCAGCCCGGTCAGTACAGCTCCAGGCCTTGTCTAAGACCTACAGCCCAGTCAGGGAAGCTCCAAGCCGGGTCCACCACCTCCAGCACCTAACCAACAGCTCCAGCCCGGTCATGACAGCTCCAGGCCTTGTCTAAGACCTACAGCCCGGTCATGACAGCTCCAAGCCGGGTCTACCACCTCCAGCACCTAACCAACAGCTCCAGCCCGGTCAGTACAGCTCCAGGCCTTGTCTAAGACCTACAGCCCGGTCATGACAGCTCCAAGCCGGGTCTACCACCTCCAGCACCTAACCAACAGCTCCAGCCCGGTCAGTACAGCTCCAGGCCTTGTCTAAGACCTACAGCCCGGTCATGACAGCTCCAAGCCGGGTCTACCACCTCCAGCACCTAACCAACAGCTCCAGCCCGGTCAGTACAGCTCCAGGCCTTGTCTAAGACCTACAGCCCAGTCAGGGAAGCTCCAAGCCGGGTCTACAACCTCCAGCACCTAACCAAAAGCTCCAGGCAGCTGGGTCTGAGACCTACAGCCCAGTCAGGGATGGGATCCCGACCTGCAATGCAACCATGAGCGAGATAGGCCAGAGGCCAGTGGTTGAAATCAGGAATTAAACCTGAAAATGCATCACCTAACCAACAGCTCCAGCCCAGCCCCCAGTCATGACAGCTCCAGGCCTGGTCTAACACCTCCAGCCTGCTTCCATGACGCCTTCGTCCGGGTCTAACACCTCCAGCCAGGCCCCCCAAAAACTTCAACCCAGTCCCAACACCTACAGGCCCATACACACAACCACAGCACCGGAACAACACCCACCACCGCTCTCATCCACTAACCCTACCCCGCTAAGGGCTCCCCCAACACCGCCTACCTGCACAACCTCGGCCGCATGGCTCCTATGGACCTCCGGGGACACCCGGCGCACCTTTCGGACCCGGGTACCCACTCTTAAGCACCCCTCCTCGGACTACACCCCAAGACCCGGCCCGGAGGAAGTCCGTGACCCTGATACTCTGAGCCACTTTGGACATTTTTTCTAAGTGCTGAGCCACTTAGAAAAAATGTCCAAAGAGTATCAGGGTCACTTGGAAAAATTTCTAAGTGCTGAGCCACTTAGAAACTTTTCCATGTTACCCTGATACTCTTTGGACATTTTTTCTAAGTGGCTCAGCACTTAGAAACTTTTCCAAGTGACCCTGATACTCTGTCATACACATAACACATAGAAACCTGGGTAAAACCAACTCCCACACCTCCCCTGGTACTCTCTACCCAGGGGAGGAGGGAGGGACCCGGAGGCCGGCCGACAAAAGCTTGGATCAAGGGCCTGACTTTCAATAGAGCGCAGCGACGGAGCTGCTCTGCTACGTACGAAACAACTTTAATATACGCTATTGTAGTTTGAATTACCGCTTCAATTACAGGCCCTCAATATTCCTTCCTTGGATGTGGTCGCCAGTTGCCTTCCTTGGATGTAGTTGCCATTTCTCATGTTCCCTCTCCGGAATCGAACCCTGATTCCCTGTTACCCGTGGTCACCATGGTAGGCACAGAAAGTACCATCGAAAGTTGATAGGGCAGAGTTGTCTCCGCCACGAGGGCCAGTGATCGGCTCGAGGTTATCTAGAGTCACCAAAGCGCGCGGGGAGCCCCGAGGGGCGACCCCGCATGGGTTTTGGGTCTGATAAATGCACGCATCCCCGGAGGTCAGCGCTCGTTGGCATGTATTAGCTCTAGAATTGCCACAGTTATCCAAGTAACGGTAGAGCGATCAAAGGAACCATAACTGATTTAATGAGCCATTCGCAGTTTCACTGTACCGGCCGTGTGTACTTAGACTTGCATGGCTTAATCTTTGAGACAAGCATATGTTACTGGCAGGATCAACCAGGTAGCCCAGAGTGGCTGCGGTTCGGGAAGAACCGCGTCGGCCGTGGCCAGGGCTGGCCGTGGGCCGAAAACGGGGCCCCGCGCCCCGTGGTTGGGCACGCGGGGCCGTGGAGGCGAAGCGTACGCTCTCCTGGAGGCGAGCTCCCCGGGCGTGGGAGTCTCTGTGCGGAGGTTTCGAGAAAATGCGTTAAACGGCCGCAAATACCCCCGCTCTGGAACGGAGAGGGCCCGCGGGCCGGCTCTACCGTGGCGGGGGGCGGCCGTCGTAAGGCCCCTGGGTCAGACGGGTCGTCTCGGTCTCGCTTCCGAAAGGACCGGGCGACGGGGCTCCGTTCAGCCCCGGCCCGAGTGCGCTCATGTCCGCAGTGCTCCGGAGCCGACCGCGCTGGAATAGAACCAGCCAGAGGCCCAGAGGTGGCGGATTTTGCATGCCCACAGGTCGAGCTGGGATCCCGGATCAAAAAGAACCAGGATTCTGACCATTTTCGATTTTGAAAAACGTCATTCCCAAAAACCGCCCGACTGTCCCTTGGCTCTGGGGGTGTATAGCCAATCCGCCCGGAGCAGCGTCAAATGCCCGGAGATCGTCCCGGGCTTCCGCGCTGAAAACACTTAGTGCAAAAACCAGATCCGTGACCCTGATACTCAAAGAGTATCAGGGTCACGGAATCGACTTTTGAGATTTGCACATCCACGGGTCCGGGCGGTCACCCTCTACCCGCCGGTACCACTCTTTCCGGGATTAAAAGCGTTTTTCTATTTTTTGGCATTTTTTTTCTCCGCGGGTGCTGTACGCCTATAACTCCGCGGGGGTGCGAGCCACCGCGCGGACACGCACATCAGCGTGACCGGGGGACTCTCCCGGACCGGCCCGTGTCCACCTTTTGAAAGAATAACCCAGGACTCGGCGTCTGCTGCCGCGGGAAGGGCGAGAACCTAGCGCTACGGAACTTTGAACCGTTAAAAGGGGCCTTTAACGGTGTCCCACCGGCCCAATTCCAGCACAGGCGTGTTCGGGAGGCTCGGCTCTATAACCCTGGATACTTTTAGTGTGGATTGAAAGTCGTTTTTTGGGGGGGGGGGTTGGTTTGTTCCTGGGCTGTCCGAGGTGCTGAAGCCGAGCGCCTGTCTTAACCTCTTAACCCCCGCCTCCGCCGAGCGCTATTATACACGGTTTTACCCCGAAATAAAGCTCCAGGAAGCTCCAGGAAGCTCCAGGAAGCCCCGCCACTGGACACCGAATACAGGACAGTGTTACAGGCCGGGTTGGACAACTCCAGCCCGGTCCCCAACTCAGTCAGGCCGGGGAGAACTCATCCACGCCGGGGATAAGTCCTCCGGACTGGGGACTCCGGAGCTAATAACTCCGCGGGGAAATGAGCCACCGTGCGGACACGCACATCTACGTGTCCGGGAGACTCTCCCGGACCGGACCGTGTCCACCTTTCGAAAGAATAACCCAGGACTAGGCGTCTGCTGCCGCGGGAAGGGCGAGAACCGTTAAACGGGGCCGTTAACGGGCTCGCATCGGCCCGGTTCCGGTACCAGCGTGTGCGCAAGGGTCGACTCTATAACCCTGGATACTTTTGGTGTGGATTTAAGGGCGTTTTGGGGTGTGCTTTTGCCTCGCTCCGGCTGGCGCTTAGTCCTGGCGACGGTCCTAACCGCTTAACCCCCGCCTCCGCCGAGCGCTATTATACACGGTTTTACCCCGAAATAAAGCTCCAGGAAGCTCCAGGAAGCTCCAGGAAGCCCCGCCACTGGACACCGAATACAGGACAGTGTTACAGGCCGGGTTGGACAACTCCAGCCCGGTCCCCAACTCAGTCAGGCCGGGGAGAACTCATCCACGCCGGGGATAAGTCCTCCGGACTGGGGACTCCGGAGCTAATAACTCCGCGGGGAAATGAGCCACCGCGCGGACACGCACATCTACGTGTCCGGGAGACTCTCCCGGACCGGACCGTGTCCACCTTTCGAAAGAATAACCCAGGACTAGGCGTCTGCTGCCGCGGGAAGGGCGAGAACCGTTAAACGGGGCCGTTAACGGGCTCGCATCGGCCCGGTTCCGGTACCAGCGTGTGCGCAAGGGTCGACTCTATAACCCTGGATACTTTTGGTGTGGATTTAAGGGCGTTTTGGGGTGTGCTTTTGCCTCGCTCCGGCTGGCGCTTAGTCCTGGCGACGGTCCTAACCGCTTAACCCCCGCCTCCGCCGAGCGCTATTATACACGGTTTTACCCCGAAATAAAGCTCCAGGAAGCTCCAGGAAGCTCCAGGAAGCCCCGCCACTGGACACCGAATACAGGACAGTGTTACAGGCCGGGTTGGACAACTCCAGCCCGGTCCCCAACTCAGTCAGGCCGGGGAGAACTCATCCACGCCGGGGATAAGTCCTCCGGACTGGGGACTCCGGAGCTAATAACTCCGCGGGGAAATGAGCCACCGCGCGGACACGCACATCTACGTGTCCGGGAGACTCTCCCGGACCGGACCGTGTCCACCTTTCGAAAGAATAACCCAGGACTAGGCGTCTGCTGCCGCGGGAAGGGCGAGAACCGCTTAACCCCCGCGAGCTGTCCGAGGTGCTGATGCCGAGCGCCTGCCTTAACCGCCTAACCCCCGCGGCCCCCGAGCGCATTTATCCACAGTTTAAGCCCGAAATAAAGCTCTATGGAGCTCCACGGAGCTCCACGAAGCTCCAAGAAGCTCCACCACTGGTCTAACACCTCCAGCCCACTTCCCAGACGCCTTCGTCCGGGTCTAACAACTCCAGCCGGGCCCCCAAAACCTTCAACACAGTCCCAACACCTACATGCACCCACACATACGTGGTTTTATGGTTTATGTTGACCTTTTGGAAAAACCAACCCTGGTGTGGTTTAAGAGGACTATGGTTTCCCAAGGTCCTAGAGAGATAAGCTCTGGATAGACTAACTGTAAAAAATCTGAAAAAAATTTAGGTCTATTTAACATCCTTGTATCAGCTACGGTTGTCTATACACAGCCACCGACCAGAAGGTGGTTCATGAGGACCAAAGATGAATTATGAGGACTTTAAACATAACTGAACCACAATTCCCCTATGAGAGACCAACAGGCCCGTTTGGAACCATGAGGCCGTCCTTCCGTGGACCCACCACCTGCAGGAGGAGCCATAGGGGACTGGTGCTATGTGATTTGGGCAGCTCCAACGGCTGCCTCCACGACCCGGCAACGGACAAGTGGGAGAAAATGGATGGATGGATGAACCACAATTAGAGGCTGGAAAAGTTTTAATGTTCTTCATACATACACTCCATGCTTATCCATCTTTTACCTTTAGTTGTCTTTTATGTGCTAGTCCACGATTTCTCACAAAGTCTCTTATATTCTGCAGTGTTCTCTGACTTAAGGCCATTTCTGCTTGCTTACACTGAGTTACTTCATTTTTTGTGGCCAGTTTTCCTCTCTTGATGTGTTTTTTAAAATGCCGCATTACAGCTGCTTCTTCAGTCTTTGACCATGCTCTTTTTGTCACTCTGCGTTTTGGTCCAGGTTGCTTTGCAGGCCTCTGTGCTGCCTCTGAAAAGGAAAATTAGGAATTAATTTAAACAAAACAATGTGAATAAGTCAGAGCAAGACTACTACAAGAGTAAACAGAAGAACTTGCCTTCAAAATCAGAGGTATCTCCATCAGCTATGTCGATCGGGTCATCATCTATAACCACAGTTGCCGCTTGTTTCTCAGCAGAGTCCCCCGAGTCACTGTGACTCTCCTCTTCGGCCTCATCTGCACTGATGGGAATTTCATCTAAAAACAAAAGGGGGATTCAATTCAATCAGCCCGCTCCTAAAGCCACCAGGCCTGGGAAAACTCACCAAGGCTGGGGCTAAGATCCCCAGCCGGCTCCTAAAGCTACCAGCCCCGCACCGACATCCACCACAATGACCCACCCTCTACTCCACTTACACTACCCGGCTCAGGGCACTCCTACCCCGGCCTACGTGCACACACTCGCCCCCCTGGCTCCTCTGGACCTCCTCTGACCAGCCTGCTCCTAAAGCTACCAGCTCCGCACCGACATCCACCACAATGACCCACCCTCTACTCCACTTACACTACCCGGCTCAGGGCACTCCTACCCCGGCCCTACATGCACACCCAGATAAGAGATACATTTAACAAACCTTCAAGTTCAATCTCCTCCAGCGTCTTTCCTTTTAGCGAGGAAATGGATCCCTTCTCCATTAAAAGCAATACTTTGGATATCTTTGCAAGTTGTGTTGTTGGAACAGGCAGTCTGTAGAATTCCCTGTGTACGCGGATATCATGTCCAAGGAAGTCTGCCACCTGATCCAGCTCATTCTCCTGGAGGTTTAAGACTTGAGATAGCGTGGCCACATGTTTCCTGAGACCCGTCGACCGGAGGTGCTCGGGGTACTTTGTGTCGCACTGTGTGGAGAAACGTCTCAGGCAGTCACTTCCTCTATAATGGGTTGGTGCTTTGGGTCGTGCAAATAAGAATGGGTTTGAGGGAGACACACCACATTCTTTCCTCTTATTTGTGAGTAGTGTAAGACCATTGACAACAGGTCGGGGGAGAAGAACTGCAACTTTTCTCCCTCTTTTACCCATAATTTCCACGCGACTTAGATACCGGCAGAGCTTCTTTTCTGTGTCCGATAAACCAAGGCTTACATCCGCATGAAGTTGTTGATTATCCCTCTCCAGAAAATGTTTCAGAGGCATTTTGGAAACCTCTCCAGCTCGCCGACGGTTGAACACAATGATTTGTGTGAGCAACACCATGGCAAGACGGGCATAAGTTTGAGCATCATCTGTTTCTTGCAGTTTGCTTGTGGCCTCTTCTGCTGCCTTTTCCAAAAACTTGTGAAGTTTCACAACATCTTCAGTGAATGGTAAGGTTAACGGTTTATTAAACTTGGCATCACTCAGTGTGTTAAGGGCATTGTGAGATACATATTCTTTCCACTTGGTACTGAGCAACTTCTTAAATGTTTCAGTATACTTCACCAGCTTCTCATCTTCTGCCATCAAGCCCCGGCAGTGGATGATGTCGCAGATCTTATTCAGTGTGTGGCCGAGTTTAAGAGCAAGGCTCGGGGTTTTGTACGAAAGATTGTCATCATTAAAACCTGCTACCTTTTTGACCGCTTGTACCACTTTCTCAAAGTTTGCAGGCCTAACAGCATCTTCCAGGGTCGGCACAGAGAAATCTGTCCGCAAGCACAGCAGCAGACGTCCCACTTCTCTCAGTTTTTGTCTTATGTATTCATACTTTGTTGTATCCTGTCCATGAATGTTGTAAAGTGACTGGGCAAACTGGAGAATACAGAAGTCATTTCGCACAACTGATCCAACTTCATCCACGTTCATAACACTGAGAAGCTTCCAAACCCCACCCGAGATTTGCGCACATAAGGCGGCATCCTGAGCTGATGCAGAGCCGAGGATCCTTCTCCTTCCAGACGTCTCTTCTTGGTTTGCATCTTCGGGTTTGTGAGGGCACCTGCGAGTATGCCTCCATAGTTCTTTGCGGAGAAACATGCCTTGACAATACATGCAGTGAATAAACTTTCCATCCAAAGCTTTTTTTTTGCATCGTCGCTTCACTTTCAATTGCCCTTTCCCACTTTGTAATACTGCTTGATTATGTAAAAAGTTCCCTTTATTCCTAATTTTTTCAATCCGTTTGTTGCGCTCCTTGACATCAGTAAGGGAAAAGACTTGTACAATCTCTGCATTGGTCTTGTGTGTTTTAAGATGTCTCGATATTTTCTTCTGGGGCTTACCGCAGACAAAGCAGTAATTTATGGAACTTGTCCGCTGTGGGTCTCCTCTTCGTGGACCATTCTCTGAATGCAACTCTGAGGTGTATGAAGAACTACCTTGCTGGCTGGTTCCCGGTGCACTAGAAGCAGGAGCAAGACTTGTATCCGACTTTTGTGTCAGCCATATATTTGGATGGGGGAGCTCATCTAAATCTTCATCACCCACATAGTCTGGGTCTGAGTCTGGGTTGTTTTTTTCTTGTGCCATCTCCTGCCTTTGGTCCTTCCCAGTGTCACTCTGAAAGATAAACAGACAATACTTGAACCTACAAAGAACCACCCAGGCTGGGGCTAAGTTCCACAGCCAGCTCCTAAACCCAATACCCCGGTCCCCAACTCATCAGGGCCGGGGAAAACTCACCAAGGCTGGGGCTAAGTTCCACAGCCTGCTCCTAAAGCTACCAGCCCCGCACCGACATCCACCACAATGACCCACCCTCTACTCCACTTACACTACCCGGCTCAGGGCACTCCTACCCCGGCCTACGTGCACACACTCGCCCCCCTGGCTCCTCTGGACCTCCTCTGACCAGCCTGCTCCTAAAGCTACCAGCTCCGCACCGACATCCACCACAATGACCCACCCTCTACTCCACTTACACTACCCGGCTCAGGGCACTCCTACCCCGGCCTACGTGCACACACTCGCCCCCCTGGCTCCTCTGGACCTCCTCTGACCAGCCTGCTCCTAAAGCTACCAGCTCCGCACCGACATCCACCACAATGACCCACCCTCTACTCCACTTACACTACCCGGCTCAGGGCACTCCTACCCCGGCCTACGTGCACACACTCGCCCCCCTGGCTCCTCTGGACCTCCTCTGACCAGCCTGCTCCTAAAGCTACCAGCTCCGCACCGACATCCACCACAATGACCCACCCTCTACTCCACTTACACTACCCGGCTCAGGGCACTCCTACCCCGGCCTACGTGCACACACTCGCCCCCCTGGCTCCTCTGGACCTCCTCTGACCAGCCTGCTCCTAAAGCTACCAGCTCCGCACCGACATCCACCACAATGACCCACCCTCTACTCCACTTACACTACCCGGCTCAGGGCACTCCTACCCCGGCCTACGTGCACACACTCGCCCCCCTGGCTCCTCTGGACCTCCTCTGACCAGCCTGCTCCTAAAGCTACCAGCTCCGCACCGACATCCACCACAATGACCCACCCTCTACTCCACTTACACTACCCGGCTCAGGGCACTCCTACCCCGGCCTACGTGCACACACTCGCCCCCCTGGCTCCTCTGGACCTCCTCTGACCAGCCTGCTCCTAAAGCTACCAGCTCCGCACCGACATCCACCACAATGACCCACCCTCTACTCCACTTACACTACCCGGCTCAGGGCACTCCTACCCCGGCCTACGTGCACACACTCGCCCCCCTGGCTCCTCTGGACCTCCTCTGACCAGCCTGCTCCTAAAGCTACCAGCTCCGCACCGACATCCACCACAATGACCCACCCTCTACTCCACTTACACTACCCGGCTCAGGGCACTCCTACCCCGGCCTACGTGCACACACTCGCCCCCCTGGCTCCTCTGGACCTCCTCTGACCAGCCTGCTCCTAAAGCTACCAGCTCCGCACCGACATCCACCACAATGACCCACCCTCTACTCCACTTACACTACCCGGCTCAGGGCACTCCTACCCCGGCCTACGTGCACACACTCGCCCCCCTGGCTCCTCTGGACCTCCTCTGACCAGCCTGCTCCTAAAGCTACCAGCTCCGCACCGACATCCACCACAATGACCCACCCTCTACTCCACTTACACTACCCGGCTCAGGGCACTCCTACCCCGGCCTACGTGCACACACTCGCCCCCCTGGCTCCTCTGGACCTCCTCTGACCAGCCTGCTCCTAAAGCTACCAGCTCCGCACCGACATCCACCACAATGACCCACCCTCTACTCCACTTACACTACCCGGCTCAGGGCACTCCTACCCCGGCCTACGTGCACACACTCGCCCCCCTGGCTCCTCTGGACCTCCTCTGACCAGCCTGCTCCTAAAGCTACCAGCTCCGCACCGACATCCACCACAATGACCCACCCTCTACTCCACTTACACTACCCGGCTCAGGGCACTCCTACCCCGGCCTACGTGCACACACTCGCCCCCCTGGCTCCTCTGGACCTCCTCTGACCAGCCTGCTCCTAAAGCTACCAGCTCCGCACCGACATCCACCACAATGACCCACCCTCTACTCCACTTACACTACCCGGCTCAGGGCACTCCTACCCCGGCCTACGTGCACACACTCGCCCCCCTGGCTCCTCTGGACCTCCTCTGACCAGCCTGCTCCTAAAGCTACCAGCTCCGCACCGACATCCACCACAATGACCCACCCTCTACTCCACTTACACTACCCGGCTCAGGGCACTCCTACCCCGGCCCTACTTGCACACACTCGCCCCCCTGACTCCTCTGGACCTCCGGGGACACACAGCCCACATCTCGGACCCACTCTTAAGCACCCCTCCTCGGACTACACCCCCCAACTCATCCAGGCCGGGGAAAACTCACCAAGGCTGGGGCTAAGTTCCACAGCCAGCTCCAAAACCCAATAGCCCGGTCCCCATATCATCCAGCCCGGGGATAAATCCTCCAGGCCGGGGCTAAGTTCCATTCAGAAAATACTTGATAACGTATATTTAACAAGGACTAGATACTTACCAATATATTTTCTTGTCTTCTTTGGAGTGAACTTTCTCTTGGTCCTTCTTCTTCGCATTACCATTAGATGTCTTCCGAAATCACTCAACATGCCCGGACACATATCCCGCACGTGTCCCCATAAAGAACCAATCACAATGGAGCCTTCAATACCGCCAGAGTAGGGTAGGGGGAGCACATCATACACTCCATACACAAGAAGTCAGGTTGGGGTATTATATGGACGTCAAATAAACTTTCAATTTATGGTCTTTAAAAGCTAAGAATTTAAAAAAACTTGATATGTGCATGATATATTATCATTGAGCATTAAAAGGACTTCAGAAAAACAATGAAATTATGCTCTTTATATGCTAAAAATTAAAATACAAAATCTTGGTTTATGAGGACCGTAGCATAGTCCTGCTAATCCCCTTAGGTTCTCGTAGTGCTGGTGAGTAGTCAGGTCAATTGGCTCCATAAACCATATATACAGACACACAAACGCACACACACACACAGAAAACAAAGCAGTCAACATTTAAATAAATAGCAATTCAAATAGCAAAAGTACTATAAATAGCAAATAGGGCAGACTTTTATATTTCCCTATTTATTTAATGGAATTAAGCCCAACACTTGGCGGAGTTCAACTGAATAATCCCGTTGATTGTACAATTGTTAAATGACACGGGCGTGTTCTCCTTGGTGGGGGCTGGCGGAGACAGGTGCACTGCTGTGGGGCCGTTGAAATAATTTTCACTGTTTCTGTAACAGACATGACCAGCACTGCGTCAGAGTCTGTGCAAACATTTCCCCCTCCCTGCTCCCTGCAGATGGAATACAATGAGCACACAAAGTCGTTTCTCATTTTCCACACAAAGCTTCATCGTCCAAACGCCCCTGGGTGGACTCGGACCACCACACTCTCGTTTAACAGCGGGACAGAGACACATAGAACCGGATTTATTGAGTTTTGAACGCCTCTGAACAAATCTCTATGTCACAAAATACAGTCATAAATGTGTCTCTTTCACAAAATGGAAAAAATAATAATAATAATGTTGTCATATTCACGTCAATGATCTACAGCCAAACTTTCAAATCTCTTTTTTTACCTTTTTTACCTTGATGGCACAGGAAAGTGTATGAATTCCAATGGGATAAGTGACTACTGTGAGTAAAGAGCTGACCTCCTGAAACCCATGAATAAAACCCCTCTCTGAGTAACCGCGGTACCACTCAAGTGACTCGCTCGCCCATTCCAACATGGCCACCATAATGCAATAGCCTTTGAAATGATGATGGAACCCTTTCTTAAACCATCTCTGACCTTTCCGTATCCTCTGTTTGCGTAATACGAATGTCATCTCAGTAATGGCGCGGTTGTGGTTTGCCAGGCACGTCTCCTGTCTGTCCCGCGGTGTTCTGACCTCCACGTCCCCAATGTCGACCTAAGGACGCACTCACCGCCGTCTCTCCATTGTCCGCCTCATTGGATCGGACAAGGGACATAAAGCCGTAACCCTGCACGCACTGTCGGCAAATCTGCATATTAATATCGACCTGAGGGGTTTTTTTTTGGACAAATGTTTTTTTTTCTTTAAGGTCACATTAAGCTAAATCTGCTGCTTTAAGCGATTTGTCATGTTCCAGTTGTGGTTGTTCCTCATGAAAAGTGTTCCTTTTCCTCCGGCTGGTGTGAGGAAGAGCTGCACCTCCTTCTCCAAAACTCGCTCCCCCTTTGTTACAAGTTCTAAGCAAAACAACAACAGCTGAACAACACCGATGGAGTCGGCCATGACGGCGATATGTCAATATAATACATCCATGGCCGAAACTCACTTATTAAAGTAACATGAAGTTTGAAACAGCAAACTGGTGAACTATTGTCGTGCAGTAACGTAAACACAGCACAGACGGCGTTAGCATTTAGCCTCCATAACCAGAGTTTGGTAGCTTCTATCTTCACCACGTTTGGAGCTATAGATGAGAAGAGAGAGGCTAAATGCTAACGCCGTCTGTGCCGATTATTAACTTTCCAATGAATGCTTTTCTTGTAACTATGGACGTAGAGGCCTTATATTCGAATATAGATCACAATGATGGCCTCTCAGCCCTGGAACACTACTTACAACAACGTGTAGACCCAAATAGTCCTCCTACTGATTTTATTGTGGAACTGACCCACTGGACATTAAACAACAATGTGTTTCTGTTCCAGGATAAATTTTACAAACAGGTCAAAGGAACGGCTATGGGCGCTTTGTATGCGCCAAACTATGCAGGACTGTACCTAGGACTATGGGAGGAAAGGTACGTTTGGTCAGATACCAACCCCTTTAGGAACTATGTGGAATTTTACATTGATGATTTATTATTTGTGTTCTCAGGCTCTTCGGAACAATTAATAGATTTCTACAACTATCTCAACAATACAAACCCGAACATCCGACTAAGCCTCGATTATAGTGATAAAGTAATCAACTTCCTGGATCTAACAATCACAGTGGATGCACAAGGTACTCTACATACCTCGATTTTCAGGAAGAGCACTGACAAAAACACTCTATTAAGGGCCGATAGTTTTTTTCAAGTCTTTAATTTCCAATATCCCGTTTGGACAGTTCCAGCGCCTGAAGCGCATTTGTGATGATGAGTCAGACTTTAACAACCAGGTGACTGACATGTACCAAAGATTTACTTCCAGAAAATACAAGAAACCTATTCTCGACCAGGCCTTTTCTAAAACGAAATCCATACAGAGATCGGATCTGTTCAAAAAGACCTTAAGAACAAAGTCTAACAAAATATTCTGTTCTTTGCAATACACAAGTCTCACTCATGGTATCAAACGGATAATCAACAAAAATTGGGATATTCTCCGCAGTGATTCCTCACTTTCCACTGTGTTCCAGGAATTGCCTTCATTTGCCATCAGGAGGGCCCCTACTCTCAAAGACCAACTGGTCAGAAATTATCTTCCTGCCTCTAAGCCAAAGACGTTCTTCCCAAAACCTAAGGGCACTTTCCAGTGTGGTTCATGTAAACACTGTATCAACATCAAGAAAACTACTTCCTTTTCCAACTCCATGGTATCCAGAACCTTCATGTGCCACCACTTTGCAAATTGCAACACCACCCATGTCATATATAAATTGGATTGCCCCTGTGGTCGCTTTTACATAGGCATGACAAAAAGGAGACTCAAGGACCGACTTTCTGAACATAAATATGCAATTAGAACAAACAATCCTAATTATCCTATGGCAAAACACTGGAACCTCGCCGGCCATACAACTATCAACCATCTAAGGACGATGGTCATTGACGTTATCCCTCACAACATTCGAGGGGGGGA
The DNA here is from genome assembly GCA_021464625.1 of Proterorhinus semilunaris. Taxonomy (NCBI): domain Eukaryota; kingdom Metazoa; phylum Chordata; class Actinopteri; order Gobiiformes; family Gobiidae; genus Proterorhinus; species Proterorhinus semilunaris. Next base: position 92,306 of record JAJBBP010000043.1, on the reverse strand, counting down.
CAGGATTAGGTTGTTGGCCCAAAAAGAAACCTTTTGGATTGACTGTTTGCAAGCTACGAAGTACCCGGATCTCAATGAGGACTTGGATTTTTCTGTCTTTTTATAATTGATACATGTTTTTATAATTGTTACATGTTGTATATGTTTTTCTATGAGTTTGTTTTTTCTATGAGTCCACCGGGCTGTTCTTTCTTTACCATTTTTAAAAAAAAACAATAACTCAAGTTCTTTAGACTAACCAAACTAACTAATTAATCCGCTCTTCATTAGTACTCAATGGCCATTGTTTAAATTTAAAATACGAGTTAGTATCTTGAAATATATCTAAACCTCTCATCTTATTTCAATTATAAAATTAAGAACTAATTTCTAAACTTATTTCTGTGGCATAAGGTCTCAGGTACTCTTGTGCTAGTATGTATTCAACTGTTTTATGTTCTGTTGGACATCACCACTCTAATTGTATAATCTTGTATTCTGTTATTTTGTCTGTTTTTGTGGTTGACCTGTATTGACAGAGCGTCACCTGACCTCATGTGATGCCCTTTAGTTATTTAACGCACCTGTTGTAGTGCTTTTTAATCACTTGCCCTGACGAAGACCGTACTAGGTCGAAACGCGTTGGCGTCCCTTTCTTATTAAAGGATTTTATCTCACCATTCAGAGTGCCTCGGACATTCCTTTGTCTTTTTGCCATGTTCTCTAGTTTTTTGTCCTCGAAGAGCATCTGAACTTGTATCTACTTTTTTGGACCCACTGACGCGCTCACCTCCCATCCTATTGTAGCCGTCTGTGCTGTGTTTACGTTATGGAAGGCAGAGACCAGACCTGTACAAATGAACTCGTCAAAGCTAAGGTAAGAACATATCTCAGTATGTAAAAACGGTGGCCTATTCCTTTAAGTGATGGCCCTTGCACACATAGGCTGTAAGGGAACCTTTATCTGTTCAGTACAGAGTTGGCAAGGCATGGTCTGAAAGGTGGAACATGGAACTTCTTCAAAGCAGGCCATGAGAAGGTGTCCCCTAACGGTGTTTGGGGGGCATTGAAGAGAACAGCAGAAATCCTGGGGAGCAAGGGCCATGATATACCTGATGCACGAGAGCTCTACAAGGCCCTTAAAGAAACCTCTACACCTGTAGTTATTTTATGTAGAGAATGAAGCAGTGGAGAAGGCAATAGAGAGCAATGATAAAAACCCATCAAGTGGTCACTTTGACCTCTGGAGAGCTCCTGTATCAGGAAGTAAGCTGCATGTGTTCACAAAAGCATCTGAGTGTCAGCGTTTCAACCTCAAAGCACCCAATGCACATTGGGAAATGGTGTGCCCTGAAGCATGATAATGACTTGTATCCAGGCATAATCCTAAATAAAGATGAGACACATGTCAAAGTTAAGTGTATGCAATGTTTCTGAACTATAAGGTTCTTCTGGCCTTCAGCAGAGAACATCATTTGGTACTTGTTTGAGAGCTTATTCAAGAGCCACAGCCACTGGGAAATTCAGAGAAATGTATGGAAGCAACTTTCTCACTGGACTGATGATGATGATGATGATGATAGTGAAAGGAATTTTGAATTGAGGAGTTGTCGACAGATTAATTGTGGCGTTGGTTAAAAGTGAGAAGTAAGAGTAATGCTAATTTTATGAACCTAATAGATGGCATGTTCGTGATTTTTGTTTGTTTTCGTTTTTTAGTTAGTTTGGTTGGTGAAATTTTAATCCTTGTGTTTAATCAACATATTTCTTTTGTAAATGTAAAAAACTGAAAATAATCTTTATTCAGGGATCAAAAATACATGCCTCAGTATGTTTTGTTATGGCATACATGTGATAATCAGGTAGTTAATATACAGTATGTACCTATAATTGTAGTTTAATAAGGCCATATTAATGAATTGTTGTACTTTGGCCATAAGGAGATGTTTCATATTTTACATACTGAGTTTTGGAATATATCTTTAAGAGAATTCTAAATGTTTACATTTCTATTGTGTAATATTCCCTAACAAAGCATTCTGTTAGGTCATTTATGATGTACAAACATGTTTTGGTGTTTTACTTTTTGAGGTAATGCCTTCAGAAAGGAGACTGTGAAATACATGGGCAGGAAGCTGAACTCTCTCCCTTCAAACACCGAAAACACCGTCCCGTTCAAACCCGACTGCTCAGACGATTTCATTGAGACTTTTGAGATCTGCCCTGTGATAGATATTTCAGTGTATAACTATCACATCAGATTCCCATGCTGCAGTGTATCTATCTTAAACAAATCTACATTCAGTTATGTTAATTTCCTGTTTATTCCCAGTAATTCCTATACTGTACATTCCTGTGAATTCCCTTGATTCCCGTTAACACCCATAGAAAATGTCCTACGTTGGAAATTCCACAACCTTGCAGTACGATCGTTCACCCAAAGGTGTGCAGAATCAGGGAGAGCAGATAGAACGATTATCTGAAGAAAGGAGACGATTATATCAAGCTAACATAACATCCAAATTTAACATCCAAATTTGCTCAGCTCATTTTGTAGCCAGTACAGAGTTGATATTTGTGTATAGGATGATTTTAATAAATTATTAGCAATTATTTAACAAATAGGTGGTGTCTATAAAACAAACTCTCTTTACTATGCTGAAGTCTCCTTATGATAATTTGGGCAAAAGTGCAGAACAAAACAGACAGAAGATCCGAAATGATTGGAACCGTCCGCATTAAAGAGCCATCTAAAGAGCCATCTAAATAGCCATCTAAAGAGCCATCTAAGGAGCCATTTAAAGAGCCATCTAAAGAGCCATCTAAATAGCCATTTAAAGAGCCATTTAAAGAGCCATTTAAATAGCCATCTAAAGAGCCATTTAAAGAGCCATCTAAAGAGCCATTTAAAGAGCCATCTAAAGAGCCATCTAAATAGCCATCTAAAGAGCCATCTAAATAGCCATCTAAAGAGCCATCTAAAGAGCCATCCAAAGAGCCATCTAAATAGCCATCTAAAGAGCCATCTAAAGAGCCATCTAAATAACCATCTAAAGAGCCATCTAAATAGCCATCTAACGAGCCGTCTAAAGAGCCATCTAAATAACCATCTAAAGAGCCATCTTAATAGCCATCTAAAGAGCCATCTAAATAGCCATTGAAATAGCCATCTAAAGAGCCGTCTAAATAGCCATCTAAATAGCCATCTAAAGAGCCATCTAAAAAGCCATCTAAAGAGCCGTCTAAATAGCCATCTAAAGAGCCATCTAAAAACCCATCTAAATAGCCATCTAAAGAGCCATCTAAAGAGCCATTTAAAGAGCCATCTAAATAGCCATCTAAAGAGCCATCTAAATAGCCATCTAAAGAGCCATCTAAATAGCCATCTAATGAGCCATCTAAATAGCCATTGAAAGAGCCATCTAAATAGCCATCTAAATAGCCATCTAAAGAGCCATCTAAATAGCCGAGCCATCTAAAGAGCCATTGAAAGAGCCATCTAAAGAGCCATCTAAAGAGCCTTCTAAATAGCCTTCTAAATAGCCATTTAAAGAGCCATCTAAAGAGCCATTTAAATAGCCATCTAAAGAGCCATCTAAATAGCCATTTAAAGAGCCATCTAAAGAGCCATCTAAATAGCCATCTAAAGAGCCATCTAAAGAGCCATTTAAAGAGCCATCTAAAGAGCCATCTAAAGAGTCAAATCAGTCCCAAATGTCACAGGCTTCCTCTGTCGCCCCTGTGGAGGTGAGTCCGAGGACTCGTCCTCCCTCGCTAATGTGCTCCGCTCTCCTCCGCTGATTGTACGACACTCGGCTCAGAAAGCTCTCATCTGGTGGAACAGACGATGATGATGATGATGATGATTTGAGGGTCCAGCGAGTGCGTGTGAGCGCGATGTTGTGATGCGCAGGAAATAATCAAGGTCATGGTTGGGAGAGTTGGAGCGGCGATTGCTCTAAACTCATTTTGTTGAAAGCTTTTGTTGTATTAAAGTGACCTACAGAGACAGGTCACATGTACGGGTTTGTGGCACAGGAGTTATTAGTTTAGTGTTTATTTTGGAAAATCAGTTCTCAAATATTGATTTATATTTGGTTACTCTTTCCATTCCGAGTAGTGACAAAAATACGTACTTTATCATTTTTTCTATTGTAACTGTTACAATAATAATGATAATAAGAGATAACATAATGTCCCTCCTCTACTCAGTATCTTAGAAGTATGTTCTCCAAATACTGTACTGTACTGTCTACTCTTACTCAAATACTTGCATCAGTACTTTTTTACTCAGTGGTAAAAGTACTCATCAGTTTGAATAATTAGGTCAACATGTCTGTCAGAACAAAGATAAAGTGCACATGGTATTTGTGAGTTCACAAACACATGAGGACCCATCTTGAGCCGCTTACACCGAACCAGACGTGGTTTAGTGGTTTCAGATAGAAATGATCAACGCAATGATGAGGACAAAAATAAAACCACGAGGTACTGTTACTATGGCTGGGTACCGTTTAATTCTTTTCGATACTGGCACTTTTACGATACTTGGTGTTTGATACGATACCTATACTAAAATATGTGTCCTATAGAACCAGAAAATAGTTTAGTTTAGTTTAGTTTATTTGTTTATTTGAGCAATACACATTGTGCTCAAAAGGAGTGGGCTGAAGCAAAAAGCTTATGAGCGCCCACCCCCAAGTGCAATAAATAAAAAAAGAACATTTCAAAACATTTCAAGCAGCTACATTCGTACAGACCAACTTACATCAAACAACAAAAAATATATTAACTGTTTATATAATTAATTGGAACAACGCACAGCTACAACAACAATCTAGTTTCATATACGATGTCTAATACAAAGCAAGTCAAAAAAATGTGTTACTTAATATATTGCTTGCATATTTTTACCCGTGATTACAGAGTTACTTTTATGGTATAAAGGTACATTAATAGATGTTATAATCTGAGATCTTGATACTTTCCAGTTGTCATTACCATTCTCAGTATAATTTTAATTTGGGTTTAATTATCATCATCATTATTATATAATTTATTTAATTGATTTATATGTGAAGTATGATGAAAGCCCTGCACAGTGTAGTGCATTAAAAAGCCAGAGTGTAGAGCGGGCCATTTGAAGAGAGCAGTAACTCCCCTTCAACAAACCCCCACACAGCTGCCCTAACAGCTGATTTTGTAGATGATGTTCCTATGCTGAGTGGTGCATTAAAAGACAAGGTTTAGAGCCCGTTGGGAGGATTCCTCTCAACAGATCCATAACCTGCCAACCCTAATTCTCCGTTTGTGAATTTGAGCAATAGATTGACAACCGTTCCAAGCAGCAACACTCTTCCAGATTATAGAGGAAACAATACACATAATTGATTCTACTGCTCCCCCTAGTGGCAACACATTTCTTCTTGTCTGTATATTTCAAAAGTCTTTAGTTTGTATTTATATTTGAACAGGTTGATGTTTGGACATCGTTTCAATTCCATCTCCAGTTTATTCCACAATTGTTCACCATTAACTGTTGGACTAAAACTTTTCAAAGTTGTGCTATGTTTCTGAATCCTAAAGTTTAATTCATCACGTAATTCATAACGACCAGTACGTTCTTGGAACCTTCTTTGTATTTGGTTTGGTAACAATTTATACCTTGCTTTGAATAACATCTGTACAGTTTGGAACTCAACAATGTCACAAAACTTCATGATCTTTGATTTTAAAAATAATGAGTTTGTGTGATCCAAAAACCCAACTTTATGAATTACTCGGATAGCTATTTTTTGCAACAATACTATTGGTTTAACTGTGTTTTTATAAGTACTACCCCAAACCACAGTACAATAATATAAGTAGGGCAAAATCAGAGAACAGTATAAGGTATGTAGAGCTTTGATGTTTAAAATGTGCTTTGCTTTTGCAATTACTGAAATGCTTCTAGAAATTTTCGTAGATATATATTTAATGTGAGATTTCCAAGTAATTCTGTCATCAATAATCACCCCAAGGAATTTGATTTCATGCACTTGCTCGATAACAACACCCTCTATCTGAATTGCTTCCTGAGCGTTGGAATTACAGTTGCCAAATATCATCATTTTGCTTTTACTCAGGTTTAGAGATAATTTATTTTGTTTGAACCACTTGTTGACACTTTTGAGTTCGAAGTTGACAATCCGACACAGCTGTTGCAAGTCGTCTCCTGATGCAAAAATATTTGTATCGTCAGCAAACAAGATAAATTTAAGTACTTCAGATGTGTTACAAATGTCATTAATATACATATTAAACAATTTTGGGCCCAGAATAGAGCCTTGAGGTAAACCACAGACAATTTGTCGACAACTCGACTGATAATCACCGATTTTCACACATTGTTTTCTATTTTTTAAGTAACTGGTGACCCACTGTAGAGCTAACCCCTAATCCCATAAAGTTCTAGTTTATTAATTAATATATCATAGTTTATTGTATCAAACGCTTTACTCAGGTCAATAAATAACCCTATTGCATATTTCTTGTTATCTACAGCATTAGTTATTTCTTCAGTTATATCAAAGAGCGCGTGTGAGGTTGAGTGATTGTTCCTAAAACCAAACTGATTGTCCGAGAGTAAATTACACTTTTCGATAAAGCTGTCAAGTCTAGAGTTAAAAACCTTTTCTAATATTTTAGAGAATTGCGGTAACAGGGAAACAGGCCTGTAGTTTGTAAAGAGATGTTTATCTCCTGCTTTGAACAGAGGAATCACTTTTGCTACTTTCATACTATCAGGAAATTGTCCAGTTTGCAACGATAAGTTACAAATGTAAGTTAACGGCTTAGAGATACTTTCAATAACAGTTTTTAAAGTTTTCATGTCCATGTCATGGTAATCGGTCGAAGTCTTATTTTTACACCCTTTAACAATGTCCAGTATCTCCTTTTCCTCCACAGGATTGAGGAACAGGGACATAGGATTTGCTTCTATCAGATCACAATTATAATTCTCAACGTTTGTAATTTTTGCAGCAAGGTTCGGTCCAACATCTACAAAGAATTTATTAAATGTTTCGCCGACTTCATTCATATTATTTAACGTGTTATCCTCATCTTTGAAATATTTTGGATAATTAATCGTTCTTGGTTTATTTCTAATTATACTATTTAAGATGTTCCATAAACCTTTAATATTATTCTTATTACTATCCAACAACTTATTATAATAATCCTGTTTACATTTTCTAATGATACCTGTCAATTTATTTTTATATTTCTTATATTTATCCTCAGCTTCTTTTGTTTGGTTATTTATAAAGTTTTTGTAAAGATTATTTTTTTTCTTGCAAGCATTTAGTAAACCTTTAGACATCCATGGTGTTTCTTTACACTTTCTGTTTTTACAGTATTTCTTCATTGGGCAGTTTTTGTCGTATACCTTTTGAAATACTTGCGTAAACTCATCATAAGCCATATTCGTGTCATTCTCTCTGTACACAATACTCCAGTCTTGAGCTAAAAGCTCCTTTTTAAATGCATCAATAGTTTTCTCTGTTTTTACCCTTCTAAACCAATACTTGTTTTCCTCTTCATCTTTTAAATATCCATTTTTATACATAACGAAAACTGGAAGGTGATCACTAATATCATTTATAATTAACCCGCTGACTGTGTCTCTTTCTATTTCATTTGAGAAAATGTTATCAATCAAGGTGGCACTATGGGTTGTAATTCTACTAGGTTTGGTTATTAGAGGAAACAGACCTATACTGAATAAAGTATTTATAAATTCGTCCGTCTTTTTATGTTTATATGGGTTTAACAAATCGATGTTGAGGTCTCCCCCCACAAACATGACTTTATGATTTAATCCTGAAAAGTGCTCCTCCATCCACTTAGAAAAAACATCTATATCAGAGCCAGGTGTTCTATAAATAGAACTCACAATAATATTTTTCTTTTTTTGCCTTGTAATTTCAACAGTAATGCATTCAAGTGTATCATCCACCACCATTGTCTTATTTTGCATTACTTTATAACTATAGTTGGAGTCTATAAACATAGCTACGCCCCCTCCATGCTTGTTCTTTCTGTTCATACTTATAAATTCATAACCATCAATAGAAAACTCAAATTCTCTGTCATTATTAATCCATGTTTCTGTGATTAGAATGACACTGAATGGTGTGGAAAACTGTTTTAAGAAGCTTTTGATTTGGTCAAAGTTTGCATAGAGGCTTCGACTATTGAAGTGGATTACAGTGAATGCCTTAATGTTCTTAAGTTTACTATTGTACAGATCCTCTGTGTAGTATTGACAGTCATTGGTAGCTCTAGAAAAAAAGTTATTTTCAGGGTCGATGTCGATCTCAGTGTTCTGTAGGTCGTATTGAGAGAATGTAAAATCCTGAGTGTTTGCTTCAGCAATTCTCCTTATTGAAAAGTCCAAGTCGGTGCTTCCTATAGAACTGTATGTATTACTAGACATGTGAGATTATGTGCTTTTACATACCAAAATCCATACGTTTTTCTCGGTGTTTATACTGGATGTGGTGTACTGCTGCGTGGACGTATAATGAGTTTGTCATATCGCAAGAAGGCGATCTCCCCCCTTTCTCGTGCAGCTCTCAGCTCCGGCATCAGTTCTTTACGTTTTCTTTTTATAGATTCCGTGTAGTCCTCGTTTATGAAGATTTTTGTTCCTTTGAGTCTTTTGGCGCGCTGCAAGATTTCCTCGCGATCCTTCCACCGCAGTAGTCTGGCGATGATGGGTCTCGGCCAGTCTCTCCCTCCGCCGGGTTTCCCTACGCGGTGAGCCCTCTCCACCTCCACCGCGTGATGTAGCTGTAGCTTCTCCTTCAGTATTTCTTTCACCTTTTCCTCGGCGTCGGCCCAGGTCTCCCCGGGCGACTCCAACACTCCCTCAAATACCAGGTTATTTCTGCGGCTCTGCCCCTCCAGATACTCCAGTTTGTCCGTGATAATGTGTAAATTGTCACATACTTTGTAAAAGTCCGTTTGTAAAGTGTTTGTGCGCTCCGTGAGTTTCAGATTATGTTCTTTTAAAGTGTCCACCTCACCTTGCGTGAACTGCAGGCTTGTTTTTAGTTCTTGAATGTCCTTAGTCTGTAAATCCATGCGGGTGTTTGTTGATTCCATGATGAGTTTTATAAATCCTTTGAAGTTTTCCTGTTGTTGTTGAATTAATTCTCTGAACATGACCCTCTGCTGCTCCATGAGCTCCGTGACTCGACTGAGACTTACGTATTCCTCTTCCACCGCCGAATCTGCCTGTTGCTTCGCCTCTATTTTCGGCGGTTTTGGCATTTTGCTCCCTCTCAGCAGGCCTGAATTTTCTTAACGAATATTTTGATGTTCTTGAAAACTTTTTTCGCGTCGAATATATTAGCATAGTCATGCTAATATATTCTATTCAAAACCATTTATTTTACATTTCTATCAAATCACTTCCTTTAAGCACTGTCCCTGGACTAACAGCATCAAAACGTGGTCTCTAAATATGTCATATTGTACCAGTAGTACAATATGACAGGGTCTTCCCAAAAACAGTATCTCAGGTTTACAACTTTTACAAAATTCAGCAGCTCGTGTCCTGACGAAGACCAGGAGGCGGGACCACATTACACCGGTTTTAGAGTCGCTGCATTGGCTCCCCGTGTGTTTCACGATCTATTTTAAAGTTCTTTTAATGGTTTTTAAATATCTTAATGGTCTTGGTCCTTCTTATCTTTCAGAACTGCTTTTACCTTATGAACCTTCGCGGTCCCTTCGCTCCTCCGGCAGGGGTCTCCTAGTTATTCCTAAAGTCAACAGAAAGACGATCTATTTATTTAGTCCTAATGATGTATTGTATATCAAAATCAGAATCAGAATAGGTTTATTGCCATTGTTTGAGAACAGGATCACAAACTAGGATTTTTTCTCGGTGCAAACGTGCGACATAAAACATATAACACAGAGTTAAGATACAAATAAGCTAAAGAACTTTAAACTATAAGGCTATAAGGGCATGCATAAAAAATATTAAATAAGATAAAATAAAGTGACGTGTGGTAAGACAACAACAATTTGACATTGAACAACAGCGGGATTGTGTTTACAGATGTGTAGGCGTATAAAGTGATAAAGTGTTATAAAGTGATGAGTGACAGCAGCGGGTCTAAGTGTGGACTCACCAACCGCAACAGAGCAGAAACATCCATGAGTCTGTGACTGAGCTACAGAGACTTGTTTTTGTTCATGAGTCTGATGGCGGAGGGAAAAAACTGTTCAAGTGGCGGGAGGTATGGGTCTGGATAGACCGTAGCCTCCTGCCTGAGGGGAGAGGGGTGAATAGTCCGTGTCCAGGGTGAGAAGGATCAGCTGTGATCCGACCCACACGCCTCCGGGTCCTGGAGGTGAACAGGTCCTGGAGAGATGGGAGCTCACAGCCAATCACCTTCTCTGCAGCACGCACAATGCGCTGCAGTTGATGCTTGTCCCGTTCTGTAGCGCCGGGGAACCACACGGTGATGGAGGAGGTGAGGATGGACCACACGGTGATGGAGGAGGTGAGGATGGACCACACAGTGATGGAGGAGGTGAGGATGGACCACACGGTGATGGAGGAGATGAGGATGGACCACACAGTGATGGAGGAGGTGAGGATGGACCACACGGTGATGGAGGAGGTGAGGATGGACTCGATGATGGCCGTGTAGAACTGCACCAGCATCCTGGTTGGCAGCTTAAGTTTCCTCAGCTGCCGCAGGAAGAACATCCTCTGCTGGGCCTTCTTGATGAGGGAGCTGATGGTTGGCTCCCATTTGAGGTCCTGGGTGATGGTGGTGCCCAGGAAACGGAAGGAGTCCACGATGGAAATGGGGGTGGGAGAGTCTGTCAGGGTGAGGGGGGACGGTGGGGCTGTGTCTTTCCTAAAGTCCACGATCATCTCCACTGTCTTCTGGGCGTTCAGCTCCAGGTTGTTGTGGCTGCACCAGGACGCCAGCCGTTCCACCTCTCTCCTGTAGGCGACTCATCACCGTCTGAGATGAGCCCGATGAGGGTGGTGTCGTCCGCAAACTTGATCAGTTTAACGGACTGGTGACTGGAGATGCAGCAGTTTGTGTACAGGGAGAAGAGCCAGGGGGAAAGTACACAGCCCTGAGGAGTTCCAGTGTTTGTAGTCCGAGTGTCCGAGACGATCTTCCCCAGCCGCACGTGCTGTCTCCGGTCCGTCAGGAAGTCAGTGATCCACCTGCAGAGGGAGTCGGGCACGCTGATGGTAGAGCTTGTCTCGTAGCAGTCCACTGTGTACACTGGTGTATGAATGGGTGAGTGGTTCCTTGCTGTAAAGCGCTTTAAGTGCCTAATGAAGGTAGAAAAGCGCTATATAAGTTGAGACCATTTATTTATTCTCAAGGAAATGAATGCTCAAGTTTCAGGATGTCACTGCTGTAATTAGTGTTATATTAAAGTGCTGGCAGCCGCTGTCATTTTAGGTACTGTTGCCTTTAACTGATACCAGGTGTTCAGGGACCGGCTGGGGAACCCTGTCTAAGGGGAGATTACAAAACTCAGACAAAACTGAGATAATTGTTTTTTGTCCCACAGACACAAAGACAAAGTGTTATCAGTCACCCTGAGTCTCTCTCTCTAAAACCAAAAAATCAAAATCTAGGAGTAATCATGGACTCAGACCTGAACTTAAACAGCCACATTAAAGCAATAACATCATCAGCTTTTTACCATCTGAAAAACATTAAGATCAGAGGAATAGTGTCAAAACCAGACTTGGAGACACTCATCCATGCATTTGTCTCCAGCAGGTTAGACGACTGTAACGGCTGCTCACTGGCCTTTCTAAACGATCTGTTAGAGCTGCAGAACATCCAGAACGCTGCTGCTCGAGTCCTGACAAGAACCAGGAAATACCACCATATTAGTCCAGTGCTCCGGTCTCTGCACTGGCTTCCTGTCACTCAGAGAATAGAATTTAAAACAGCTCTGCTTGTGTACAAGTCTTAGTTTAGTTTAGTTTATTTGTTTATTTGAGCAGTACACATTGTGCTCAAAAGGAGTGGGCTGAAGCAAAAGCTTATGAGTGCCCACCCCCGAGTGCAATAAAATAAATAAAAAAAGAACATTTAAAACATTTCAAGCAGCTACATTCATACAGACCAACTTACAAACTTACCAAAAAAAAAATAATAATATATGAACTGTTTATACAATTAATTGAAGCAACGCACAGCTACAACAACAATCTTGTTTCATGTACGATGTCTAGAACAAAGCAGTCAAAAAAAAAAAAAAAATGTGATCCTTAATATATTTCTTTCAGATTTTTACCCTTGATAACCAAGAGTTACTTTTATGTTATGAGGGTACATTAATAGATATTATAATCTGAGATCTTGATACTTTCCAGTTGTCATTACCATTCTCAGTATAATTTTAATTTGGGTGTAATTTTCATAATCATTATTATTATATATTTATTTAATTGAGTTATATGTGAAGTATGCTGCAAGCACTGCATAGTGTGGTGCATTAAAAAGCCAAAGTGTAGAGCGGGCCATTTGAAGAGGGCAGTAACTCCCAATCAACAAACCCCCACACGGCTGCCCTAACAGCTGATTTTGTAGAATATGTTCCTATGCTGAGTGGTGCATTAAAAGACAAGGTTTAGAGCCCGTTGGGAGGGTCCCTCTCAACAGATCCATAACCTGCCAACCCTACTACTACTGCTCCCCCTAGTGGCAACACATTTCTTCTTGTCTGTATATTTCAAAAGTCTTTAGTTTGTATTTAAATTTGAACAGGTTGATGTTTGGACATCGTTTCAAATCCATCTCCAGTTTATTCCACAATTGTACACCATTAACTGTTGGACTAAAACTTTTCAAAGTTGTGCTATGTTTCTGAATCCTAAAGTTTAATTCATCACGTAAATCATAACAACCAGTACGTTCTTGGAACCTTCTTTGTATTTGGTTTGGTAACAATTTATACCTTGCTTTGTATAACATTTGAACAGTTTGGAACTCAACAATGTCACAAAACTTCATGATCTTTGATTTTAAAAATAATGAGTTTGTGTGGTCCAAAAACCCAACTTTATGAATTACTCGGAGAGCTCTTTTTTGCAACAATATTATTGGTTTAACTGTGTTTTTATAAGTACTACCCCAAACCACAGTACAATAATATAAGTAGGGCAAAATCAGAGAACAGTATAAGGTATGTAGAGCTTTGATGTTTAAAATGTGCTTTGCTTTTGCTATTACTGAAATGCTTCTAGAAATTTTCGTAGATATATATTTAATATGAGATTTCCAAGTAATTCTGTCATCAATAATCACACCAAGGAATTTGATTTCATGCACTCGCTCGATAACAACACCTTCTATCTGAATTGCTTCCTGAGCATTGGAGTTACAGTTGCCAAATGTCATCATTTTGCTTTTACTCAGATTTAAAGATAATTTATTTTGTTTGAACCACTTGTTGACACTTTTGAGTTCCCAGTTGACAATCCGACACAGCTGCTGTAAGTCGTCTCCTGATGCAAAAATATTTGTATCGTCAGCAAACAAGATAAATTTAAGTATTTCAGACGTTTTACAAATGTCGTTAATATACATATTAAACAATTTTGGGCCCAGAATAGAACCTTGAGGTAAACCACAGACAATTTGTCGACAACTCGACTGATAATCACCGATTTTCACACATTGTTTTCTATTTTTTAAGTAACTGGTAACCCACTGTAGAGCTACCCCCCTAATTCCATAAAGTTCTAGTTTATTAATTAATATATCATAGTTTATTGTATCAAACGCTTTACTCAGGTCAATAAATAACCCTATTGCACATTTCTTGTTATCTACAGCATTAGTTATTTCTTCAGTTATATCAAAGAGCGCGTGTGAGGTTGAGTGATTGTTCCTAAAACCAAACTGATTGTCCGAGAGTAAATTACACTTTTCGATAAAGCCGTCAAGTCTAGAGTTAAAAACTTTTTCTAAGATTTTAGAGAATTGCGGTAAAAGGGAAACAGGCCTATAGTTTGTAAAGAGATGTTTATCTCCTGCCTTGAACAGAGGAATCACTTTTGCTACTTTCATACCATCAGGAAATTGTCCAGTTTGCACGATAAGTTACAGATGTAAGTTAACGGCTTAGAGATACTTTCAATAACAGTTTTTAAAGTTTTCATGTCCATGTCATGGTAATCGGTCGAGGTCTTATTTTTACACCCTTTAACAATGTCCAGTATCTCTTTTTCCTCCACAGGACTGAGGAACAAGGACATAGGATTTGCTTCTATCAGATCACAATTATAATTCTCAACGTTTGCAATTTTTGCAGCAAGGTTCGGTCCAACATCTACAAAGAATTTATTAAATGTTTCGACGACTTCATTCATATTATTTAAAGTGTTATCCTCATCTTTGGAATGTTTTGGATAATTAATCGTTCTTGGTTTATTTCTAATTATACTATTTAAGATGTTCCATAAACCTTTAATATTATTCTTATTAGTATCTAACAGCTTATTATAATAATCCTGTTTACATTTTCTCATGATACCTGTCAGTTTATTTTTATATTTCTTATATTTATCCTCAGCTTCTTTTGTTCGGTTACTTATAAAGTTTTTGTAAAGATTATTTTTTTTCTTGCAAGCATTTAGTAAACCTTTAGACATCCATGGTGTTTCTTTACACTTTCTGTTTTTACAGTATTTCTTCATTGGGCAGTTTTTGTCGTATACCTTTTGAAATACTCGCGTAAACTCATCATAAGCCATATTCGTGTCATTCTCTCTGTACACAATACTCCAGTCTTGAGCTAAAAGCTCCTTTTTAAATGCATCAATAGTTTTCTCTGTTTTTACCCTTCTAAACCAATACTTGTTTTCCTCTTCATCTTTTACATATCCATTTTTATACATAACGAAAACTGGAAGGTGATCACTAATATTATTTATCATTAACCCGCTGACTGTATCACTTTCAATTTCATTTGAGAAAATGTTATCAATCAAGGTGGCACTATGGGTTGTTATTCTACTTGGTTTAGTGATTAGAGGAAACAGACCTATACTGAATAAAGTATTTATAAGTTCGTCCGTCTTTTTATGTTTATATGGGTTTAACAAATCGATGTTGAGGTCTCCCCCCACAAACATGACTTTATGATTTAATCCTGAAAAGTGCTCCTCCATCCACTTAGAAAAAACATCTACATCAGAGCCAGGTGTTCTATAGATAGAACTCACAATAATATTTTTCTTTTTTTGTCTTGTAATCTCTACAGTAATGCATTCAAGTGTATCATCCACCACCATTGTCTTATTTTCCATTACTTTGTAACTATAGTTGGAGTCTATAAACATAGCTACGCCCCCTCCATGCTTGTTCTTTCTGTTCATACTTATAAATTCATAACCATCAATAGAAAACTCAAATTCTCTGTCATTATTGATCCATGTTTCTGTGATTAAAATGACACTGAATGGTGTGGAAAACTGTTTTAAGAAGCTTTTGATGTGGTCAAAGTTTGCATAGAGGCTTCGACTATTGAAGTGGATTACAGTGAATGCCTTAATGTTCTTAAGTTTACTATTGTACAGATCCTCTGTGTAGTATTGACAGTCATTGGTAGCTCTAGAAAAGAAGTTATTTTCAGGGTCGATGTCGAGCTCAGTGTTCTGTAGGTCGTACTGAGAGAATGTAAAATCCTGGGAGTTTGCTTCAGCAATTCTCCTTATTGAAAAGTCCAAGTCGGTGCTTCCTATAGAACTATATGTATTACTAGACATGTGAGATTATGTGCTTTTACATACCAAAATCCATACGCTTTTCCCGGTGTTTTTACTGGATGTGGTGTACTGCTGCGTGGACGTATAATGAGTTTGTCATATCTCAAGAAGGCGATCTCCCCCCTTTCTCGTGCAGCTCTCAGCTCCGGCATCAGTTCTTTACGTTTTCTTTTTATAGATTCCGTGTAGTCCTCGTTTATGAAGATTTTTGTTCCTTTAAGTCGTTTGGCGCGCTGCAAGATTTCCTCGCGATCCTTCCACCGCAGTAGTCTGGCGATGATGGGTCTCGGCCAGTCTCTCCCGCCGTCGTGTTTCCCTACGCGGTGAGCCCTCTCCACCTCCACCGCGTGATGTAGCTGTAGCTTCTCCTTCAGTATTTCTTTCACCTTTTCCTCGGCGTCGGCCCAGGTCTCCCCGGGCGACTCCAACACTCCCTCAAATACCAGGTTATTTCTGCGGCTCTGCCCCTCCAGATACTCCAGTTTGTCCGTGATGATGTGTAAATTGTCACATACTTTGTAAAAGTCCGTTTGTAAAGTGTTTGTGCGCTCCGTGAGTTTCAGATTATGTTCTTTTAAAGTGTCCACCTCACCTTGCGTGAACTGCAGGCTTGTTTTTAGTTCTTGAATGTCCTTAGTCTGTAAATCCATGCGGGTGTTTGTTAATTCCATGATGAGTTTTATAAATCCTTTGAAGTTTTCCTGCTGTTGTTGAATTAATTCTCTGAACATGTCCCTCTGCTGCTCCATGAGCTCCGTGACTCGACTGAGACTTACGTATTCCTCTTCCACCGCTGAATCTGCCTGTTGCTTCGCCTCTATTTTCGGCGGTTTTGGCATTTTGCTCCCTCTCAGCAGGTCTGAATTTTCTTAACGAATATTTTGATATTCTTGAGAATTTTTTTTTCTCGTTGGTCTAGCTTTGTCCGTCCCTGAAATCGGTCCGACCGTTTCCGGTCGGACCGATTTCAAAGTCCATCTCTGACATGTTAGAGCCGTATGAACCATCTCGGGCCCTGAGAACTTCAGGGAGGGGTCTCCTGGTGGTTCCCAGAGTCAGGACTAAACACGGTGAGGCTGCGTTTCAGTTTCATGCAGCTTAAATCTGGAACAGTCTTCATGAGGATGTGAGACAGGCCTCAACTCTGACAATGTTCAAATCCAGGCTGAAAACAGCTCTTTTTACCCGAGCAGATGAAAACTGAAAGTATTTGATCTGCACTCTGGCCTTTTACTGTAATTGATTAACTTTATGTTGAATGTTTTAATGATTGATTTGATCTGTTTTCTTGTAACTTTATGCAACTGTGAAGCACTTTGAATTGCCTTTTGTATGAATTGTGCTCTACAAATAAACTTGCCTTGCCTTACAAGCAAAACTCAGTTTCTTTTTTTCCATTTTCAGGTTTTGGGAAAGTTTGGTTTCTTAACATATACATTTTCACCTGATAACAAGCACAAAACCCACCTAATCTTCACAATAACATTTAATTATTCAGTGATTACATTTTCCACCATATATTTATTTGGGAAATTGTAATTTCAAGGCCATTTATTCAAAATGTATTTTTCCTCACATTGGTACATCAATAGAGGAAATCTGATATGGATTTTTGGGTCTAATATATCGATATGAAAGGGGTTGGCCAATAGCCGATATATACATATTTAAAATCATTTAATTTAATGTCATTCTTTCTATCTTTCAAATAGCCTATAGTTTAACATGTATTATTATAAAGGTTTGAATCATAGAAATATATAGAAATATATGTAATAGAGGTCGACCGATGTGGGTTTTTCTGAGGCTGATGTTGATCGGCACCAACAGGATCCGAGGCACTCTAGCTGTTAAAATCCTTTATTGTGGACGGGACATGGTTTTGACCTACGTGGTCTTCGTCAGGGCATATCTATGGATGTTTAATCTCTTAACCTGAACCAAGCACATTTCCTCCAGTCTAAAAGCAACACGACAACAGCGAGTGGAAAGAGATCCGTTTAGTAGGTTTCAACACTGGCCTAAATGCTGTAAGAAGCTTTTAGATTTGGGTTAAGCCAAGGTGGGAGTTAAGGGGTCTTAACAGCTAGAGTGTTTCTTTACCATACCTCCGATCCTCGAGGAGCACCTGCTGGATACTTGTTGGACTCTCGGATGAACTCACCCGTCCTCTTTCAGTTCTCCAGTGCACCACTGATATTTTAGAAAATGTCTCGTCTATAATCCTGTGTATGAAGCTTCTAAACGTGTCAGTGTTGAACTGTGACAGCAGGGGGCGCTGTATGGGGGCGCATAGGGCTGATTTATTTAGAACATTCATGTTTAGTAGGTACTTCAGAGGGAGCTCATTTGACAGACAAAAATCAGCAAAAATGGGACAAAAAAGTCTCTATCACTTTTGGTTCCGGAGATATCGGCTGATATTGTAAAACACCCAAATATCGGCCCTCCCTCTAAGTGAATGGTACATTTTTTCTGGTGTACAGAAGGATAACAGTTCATTAGTCCATTGTTTTTGTAGGGGGGAGTGTATTCTTCCAGTTCATGAGAATGCACTTTTGATTTTATTTATTTATTTGAGCTATTATTTACAATTAGTTATTATTTACAATATTTACATCATTACATTTACATTATCACAAAAAAAAAAAATTAAAATAAATAATAACTCAAAAGGAGTAGGCCGAAGCAAGAAAGCTTATACATGCCTACCCCAATTTCAAAATACAATTATTGATTAGCAGCATTGATAATTCGAAGCTTTTACATGTCAAAAAAAATCTGATGAGACTTACAAGACAATTTAATATAATAATTTTCTCTTATTTTTTTATCATTGCTTATATTACCATTCTGGTCACCATTCTATTGATTTACTTATTGGTTAAGTAGTCATAGTGTTTCAGATATACATATATACACATACAGACATATGTATACATATATCTACATACACATACATTACTAGCGTACATATTTATTTTACATATATTATCATCACCATAATAACAGTGACAATAATAGCATTCTCAAAAGTATAATTCTCAAAAATATCATCTTCAAATGTATCATGTTTCTCATTGCTCATACCTGCTTCAACTGTAATACTGTTGGTTAAGATTGTTCTGTCAGTGGTTTTTGATTGTTTTCCGTATTTGTGAGGTGCGTTAAAAAGCCAGGGTATTATGTGGCAAGCTGGTAGAGGGTGGTAGCCCCCCACCAGCAAGCCCCCACGCTACTGCTCTAACTAGTTGATGTTGTGAACTGCTTTATAATCCTATACTGAGTGGTGCTTTAAAAAGACTTAGCTGCTGTTGCTGTTATCGCCATTACATGGGTCCAGAATTACACTTCCTTAAAAAACAAAAATATTATTTCAAGTTCTCTGTGAATTGTCAACAAAATGGCCGTTATGTTATTTTGATTGAGAGCACTTGGCTTAACTATTCTTTCAAATCATTTGAACTCGGTGAATCTCTCACACAATTGCGCTCCGCTGTAAGGCATCTGTATCATTTTACCGAGCTTGTTTTTAGCACGGAATCGATAACTAATCAGAGAACTAAACTGAGAACAGGTTTTTAAGGTGAGAAACGTCTCTGTTCCCATGCCAAGGAAGTGAACAAACCGGAAAACCCAGGTACACGTGGCTTTCACACACAAACAAGAGCAATCCAAAAAACGGCCACACGCTCGGACACTGTGGACCTTCAGCAGGTTTGGTTGAGCTTCTGCAGCGTGATGCAAAGCCTCCTCCAGCACATCCCAAACCATAATGGTAGATTTGACTTATACCATTTTTTTATTTCTTTTTTTATTTGGACTTAGAAGTTAAGGGGAAAACAGGGTTTAGGCTAAAGCTAGGCAAAACGTTTTCAATAATATCTGTGTTTATTTCTTGTCTATTGACCAGAGAAAAGTGTCTCGCCTTTGTTGAATAAATCCATGTGAGACACGGCAGCTGAAAGTATAGATTTTTCACGCAGTGGTCGATGTGGAGATCGTTTTGCTAGTTTTCCCCCTTAACATCTTAGTTTTCTTGTCAGTGTATAAAAAAGAAACTTAGCCTGTACAATGTTAATTTTATAATGTTTTGTCGCGAGGTGAAGGTATTCAGGAAGTAGCTACAACATCGCTACAAAACTCCAGGGCCGCTTTTCTCAAAATGGGGGTTTTGTTCCACTCATGCAGCGAGCCAATATAGTCGATCCTACAGACTCCAAACTTTCCAGTCCCGGGCTTTCCCTTTAAAGTTTTTTTCAAAGGGATTTTTTAATATCTGATTCCCAGTCTGATTTATTCAGGTTTGAACACACACACACGCACACACAAAAACAAGGAAAAATGAGAATTTTTAGATGTTTGCACGAAAAAAGATCCAAAATCCACCTCTGAAAAACTAATATGCCACAAAATAAAACCAAACATGGCAATCTAGGTCATTATTTAGATTTCGTCGCCAAAATTATCGGCAATTTTCGGTAATGTTCAACACAAGTTTCAAATTGGTATCTCTACATTTATTTTTTTCCCTATTCACCTGCAGCGTCTCGCCTAAAGAGAATACTGGGAGGCATGTTAAGGTTTGTATTTATTTGAAATGTAATTGTAGCATACAGATGTGGTGTGAATGAATTACATTAAGCCTATTGTTTTCCTTATATGGCTGTAAGACTGTGTTTAGTATATGACAGACATCCCTTTGCCTCACGACTGATGCCATCAATGCAGATTGTTTTTTTCCCTTTCCCCTTTCCCATTTATCGGCGTTATCAGTGTGAGAGGAACGGCCCCGGCTCCGAGCATCTGTCTCCAGCAGCCGATCCGTGTCCCCCATCCGTCATCCCGATGGCTTCGCTGACACTCCGCCGATCGCCGCCATCTCTCTCCCGGAGTTTGTCTAACGCGCGGCGCTCCCGTGGCCCCGAGCGATTATGCAAACGAACCGACGGCAGCGCGGCAGCTGTCACCGGAGCCGTTAGTTACAACTCCCGCCAATCGACCGTGGGCCAGATCCAGCAGAGTTGTATTTAAAAATATAGTCGTAATTCTAGTCGCGCGGTCTTATTTACCAACCCTTCACGTCGCAATAAAGAACGACCACGGACGTTCACAGCATGTGGTACTGTGTCAAATCCAGAACTTATTATTTTAAGACATTTACACATAAAAATGCCCAATTGCCAATATATTCAGCAATGAAATACTTACAAAGATTTGGTCAGAGGGGATTTCTCAGTTTCCAGCTCAATAAATCAGGCTGGGAATTAGCTATTAAAAAATCGCTCTGAAAAAGAACCTTCCAAATCTTGTTAAGTCCAAGTTAGCCGTCTGTCGGAGCTACTAAAGTGGAGATGTTGTGGCATGAGCAGAATTTCTCCAGCCTTTAGCCGCTGCTGTCTCTCACAAAGGAAATGACCATACGGTCCTTGAAAAAGTAGTGGCTAAGCAGCTTTGCCGCCACCTACAGGACAATAGTTTATTTGAACATTTCAGTCAGGGTACAGAACTTATCATAGCACAGAGACCGCCTTAGTCAAAGTTACCAACGACCTGTTATTCCCCTTTGACACAATCCATCCATCCATCCATTTTCTCCCACTTGTCCGTTGCCGGGTCGTGGGGGCAGCTGTTGGAGCTGCCCAAGTCACATGCCCTTTGACACAATCGACCACAATATTCTCCTGCAGAGGTTAGAAACTGACGTAGACCTCAGGGGAACAGCCCTCTCTTGGTTTGAATTTTACTTATCTGATAGGCACCAATTTGTTAACCTCTTCAGCCCTACGGTCCCACCTGTGGGACCAAAATAAATAAAAATTTGGTCCGGGCAGTTGGACACACTTGGACACTAGGGGGCGCCCTTCCAACCTTCTCAGTGTACATGTGAATTGACTTTCTTCAGAGTTAGACTTTAGGTCAGACACCATGAGTGACAGTAACATGAAGCTAAATACAGTGTGCTCTTTGTTTCCAGTAAAAAGGATGAGGCCTCGCTTCAGTCACAGACTGAGAAGTGAAGAGGGAAGTCATGGAGATTCTGCTTTAGACAGAACTTCAGACCTCTGCACATTAAATCATATTCTTACGCTCAAATATGTGGCAAAAAAATATAATCTGGGGCAAATTATTATTACAATTAAAAAATAAACACATTATTGAAGCATATGAAGGTTGAAGAAATATCTATGTATGGCCTTGAACACAAACATCCGGACCTTAAACTCCACCCTAAACCGCACTGGGAGCCAGTGGAGAGAGAGGAGGACAGGGGGGATGTGTGAGCGTCTGGAGGTGTTGGAGAGGAGACGGGCTGCTGCGCTTGAGGAGTGAGTGGTTAAGTCCAGTGTAGAGGACGTTACAGTAGTCTATCCTCGAGCTGATGAAGGCATGAATGGCTTTTTCAAGGTCAGCTCGAGGTCAGCTCAGGACAAGAATGGTTTGATCTTACTGAGTAGCCTTAGCTGGTAAAAGCTCGCTTTCACAACTGCACTTATCTGTTTGTCAAAAATCATACTGCTGTCAAAAATAACACCCAGGTTACGGATGGCGGGAGCAAACTGAGGTGTAGGATGACCAAAACTGGGGGAGCTGTTAGGTGAGTCCGGGGTGAACAGGATGTACCCACGATGTCAATAGCCTCCTTCTTAATCCTGGTAGGAACAGTGTCTAGAGGGCAGGTGGTAGCCTTCAACTCATGGACAGCTTTTTTGAGGTCCACAAGGGTAACTGCCTCAAAGTTCTCTAGCAGACATTGTGCTGCTTGGGGGGGAATGACAACATCAGGGGCTTGTATGATGGATTCCCTAACAGACAGAACCTTGTCCAAAAAGTACTGTTTGAATGCGTTACATGTGTGTTCAGATACATCATTCAAACCAGCAGACACCGGATTGATCACAGAGTTAATAGTGCTGAACAGGATTCCAGGGCGGGGGCTATTGTTATTTATGAGATTGGAAAGGTGTTGACCTTTAGCTTCCTTCACTGCTCTGTGATAGGTGGCAAGACTGTCTGTAAACATCTCCAGTGATACCTGCAGCTTATCCTTCTTTCATTTGCGCTCAGCCTGTCTACACCGACATCTTAGAGCCCGAGTTGTATCATTGAACCAAGGGTCTGATGGGCCTTTGGTACCCATTACCGTGTGCAACAGAGTCCATAATCTGGGAACAAATGGTGTTAAGGGAGGAGAGGAAAACATCGGGACATGGAGGCGATACCAAATCAGCAACAGAGCAGAGATCAGAGACAGTAAAGGCAGCAGCAAAGTCATTAACTGTAGATGAGGTAATGATGCGCCGACGTTGGGGGGCAGTGGATGTGGGTGCAGGTGGAACCGTATGAAGGAGTGGTCAGATACGGGAAAATCCAGGACTTCACAAGTTGACAATGTCACCCCACGTGAGATGATGAGATCAAGAGTGTGACCTGACCTATGAGTTGGGCAGGAAATGGACTGGGTCAGATCTAGTGAATGTAAGAGTGCCTTAAAATCATTAGTAGATTTATCAGAGGGGCAGCAAACATGAATGTTAAAGTCACCACAGATTAGGATGTTGTCAAATTTAGGCGGAAACTCTGACAGAAACTCTAAAAAAAATCATGTAAGAAGTCCTTGTTTAATTTAGGCGGCCGGTAGATTGTTGCACATAAAATAGGACAGGGCAGTGAGAGCCCAAGCGGTTGTAACTCAAAGCTGGAATACACCTTGATAGACAGCTGGCGGCAGGGCGTCTCAGAAATGGAGGAATTGATGTAAACAGTGGCGGAGGTGGTTTGAAAGACTGGGCATTTAGGAGGCTTTTAAATGCAAAACGCAATTCCAGCAGCGTAGTCCGATCATAAACTATAGCCGGTGACAGCTAAAACAAACAACAGAAAACAGAGTAGCAAATGACAGGCCAAACACAGCGGCGCCATCTAGGATCTTGGATTCTCTCGAATCCTCATTAAAGAAGCAGACACAGTCCCTACATTTAAGACTAGGCTCAAAACGTACCTCTTTGAATGAGCTTATGATCAGGTCAAAAAGCTCTAACCCTCAGCCTGAAGTAAAGCTCTAACCCTCAGCCTGAAGTAAAGCTCTAACCCTCAGCCTGAAGTAAAGCTCTAACCCTCAGCCTGAAGTAAAGCTCTAACCCTCAGCCTGAAGTAAAGCTCTAACCCACAGCCTGGAGTAAAGCTCTAACCCTCAGCCTGAAGTAAAGCTCTAACCCTCAGCCTGAAGTAAAGCTCTAACCCACATCCTGAAGTAAAGCTCTAACCCTCAGTCTGAAGTAAAGCTCTAACCCACAGCCTGAAGTAAAGCTCTAACCCTCAGCCTGAAGTAAAGCTCTAACCCTCAGCCTGAAGTAAAGCTCTAACCCACATCCTGAAGTAAAGCTCTAACCCTCAGCCTGAAGTAAAGCTCTAACCCACAGCCTGAAGTAAAGCTCTAACCCTCAGCCTGAAGTAAAGCTCTAACCCACAGCCTGAAGTAAAGCTCTAACCCACAGCCTGAAGTAAAGCTCTAACCCTTCTTCCTCTTACTGCAAACTTTGTCTTATTATGATACAATATTTATTTTAACCTTAGTCTGTTCATTACTATTCACATGGTGTCTCCTGTCCCACTTCCCCTTGGGAGTGCCTGTCTAGATCGAACAGAGGAACCCGGCTGAACGGAGGAACCCGGCTGAACGGAGGAACCCTGCCTACTGACAACAAGGACTGGACGGTCTGTGATCTTGGCCCGTCTGCTGAGGGACTCCATCGGCCCTGGGTCTCTATAGCCTGTCCGTCCATGGGAGTGGATTTCTCCTTCTGTGGTTCTCCTCAAGGTTTCTCTTTTCTCCCCCTGGGTTTTTTAGTTTTTCCTTGCCGTGCTGGAGAGTCTAAGGACAGGGGACACCCGCACCGCTCGTCGCCACCCACTGCTGACGCTTATTTGGACTTTATGTTTGCCTGGATATTTAATTCGCCTGAACTTTACATTGTCTTATTTACTGCTCTGTTTTATTGCCTTAATGTTTGTTACAGCCCTATGAGGCAACTCCTGTTGTGATATTGGGCTATACAAAACCATTGATTGATTGGGGGGAAAAAGTATTTAGTCAGCCAACAATTGTGCAAGTTCTACCACTTAAAAAGATGAGAGAGGCCTGTAATTTTCATCATAGGGATACCTCAACTATGAGAGACAAAATGAGAAGAAAAAAAATCCAGAAAATCACATTGTCTGATTTTTAATGAATGTATTTGCAAATTATGGTAGAAAATACCTATTTGGTCAATAACAAAAGTTTATCTCAATACTGTTATATACCCTTTGTTGGCAATGACAGAGGTCAAACGTTTTCTGTAAGTCTTCACAAGGTTGTAACACACTGTTGCTGGTATTTTGGCCCATTCCTCCATGCAGATCTCCTCTAGAGCAGTGATGTTTTGGGGCAGATCTCCTCTAGAGCAGTGATGTTTTGGGGCAGATCTCCTCTAGAGCAGTGATGTTTTGGGGCAGATCTCCTCTAGAGCGGTGATGTTTTGGGGCAGATCTCCTCTAGAGCGGTGATGTTTTGGGGCAGATCTCCTCTAGAGCAGTGATGTTTTGGGGCAGATCTCCTCTAGAGCAGTGATGTTTTGGGGCAGGCGCTGGGCAACACGGACTTTCAACTCCCTCCAAAGATTTTCTATGGGGTTGAGATCTGGAGACTGGCTAGGCCACTCCAGGACCTTGAAATGCTTCTTATTGCCCGGGTGGTGTGTTTGGGATCATTGTCATGCTGAAAGACCCAGCCACGTTTCATTTTCAGTGCCCTTGCTGATGGAAGGAGGTTTTCACTCAAAATCTCACGATACATGGCCCCATTCATTCTTTCCTTTACACGGATCAGTTGTCCTGGTGCCTTTGCAGAAAAACAGCCCCAAAGCCTGATGTTTCCACCCCCATGCTTCACAGTAGGTATGGTGATCTTTGGATGCAACACAGCATTCTTTCTCCTCCAAACACGACGAGTTGAGTTTTTACTAAAATGTTCCATTTTGGTTTCATCTGACCATATGACCTTCTCCCAGTCCTCTTCTGGTTCATCCAGATGCTCTCTAGTAAACTTCAGACGGGCCGGGACATGTACTGGCTTAAGCAGGGGGACACGTCTGGCACTGCAGGTGGTGTAGTGTGTTACTGATGGTAGCCTTTGTTACTTTGGTCCCAGCTCTCTGCAGGTCCTTCACTAGGTCCACCCGTGTGGTTCTGGGATTTTTGCTCACCGTTCTTGTGATCATTTTGACCCCACGGGGTGAGATCTTGCGTGGAGCCCCAGATCGAGGGAGATTATCAGTGGTCTTGTGTGTCTTCCATTTTCTAATCATTGCTTCCACAGTTGATTTCTTCACACCAAGCTGCTTACCAATCAATGTGATTGCAATTGCAAGCACGTTTATGAGCCCATAAACTCCTAATTGTTACACAAAAGACCCTAATTCGCCCCTGTCCATGTCCACTCATCTGCATGAACGGCCTTTTTTCAAACTCGATTGCTCCTGTCATGCCAAATTCAAGATCCAGTTTTGTGCAGCCAATGGTCAAAGAGCCAAAATGTTAAACCTCAATCCTGTGAATAGCCACAAAATGCCCCGACCACTCACATGAGGTCCAGAGGTGATCAGGCCTCACAGAACATTCAATCAAAATAAAGTACAACCCTGTCAATGTCAAATGTTCAGTCATTGTAATAAAAATGTATTATAAATTGGATTGTTGAGAGCCATTCTTAAAGGCACTATACCTGTTTTGTCCTTCTTTTTTTGAAGTAGTGGAACATAATTAAATTTTTATATTGTAAAGTTTGACATTTGTGAGAAAAACATTGTGCCTCTACACTGCATTCCAAATTTAATTATGCAAATGTTATTTTTCTACGATTTTCTAAATGATCAACTCAAATGTCAGTATAATTGTCAAGCCTTTAACTGTTAGATCATTTGAATGTGGTTGAAAATCTCCCAGTGATAAGAGTATTTAAAACGTTAAACGTTTAAATACATTTTAAAGGTTGTCATTTGTTGAATTTGCACTATTAGAAGGTCATATTTACTGAAATCAAAATCGATTTCCATCAAAAACATCTTAACAGGTCAAGTTATATTTTAACATAGGACCCTTATTTGATAGCAGCTTAAAAATTCTTGCGTCCATTAAACTTGTGAGTTTTTGGAGAGTTTCTGCTTGGATTTATTTGCGGAATGTCAGAATAGCCTCCCAGGATGAAAACGGCCTCCCACCCTCATAGTTGTTTTGTTTGATGCTCCAAAGGTTCTCAATAGGGTTGAGGTCAGGGGAGGAGGGGGTCCACATCATGAGTTTCTCTCCTTTTTGGCTGCATAGCAGTCAATGATGCAGAGGTATTCTGTACAGTATGACATGGTGCGTTGTCATGCATGAAGATGATTTTGTTCGGGAAAGTATGGTTTCTCATTTTGTATCATGGAAGAAAGTGGTCAGTGAGAAAAAAGTGTCCGCGCAACTGTATAGCTCCCAAAACGTATTTATTACTTACACCAGATGTAACGTTTCGACATTGGAAGGGCCAATGCCAGAAATGATTGTGCTCTACTCTGATCCTGCACACTAATTCAGACTGGATGTGTGTGTTTTTGTTCTCGAACTGTTGCGCTTAACTATCGGACCCCAAAGCAGAGACTGATCCAGGAAGCAACTTCAATTGTTTATTAAACAAAACTTGGAGGCAGGCAATGGTGGCAGGCAGGTGAGGCAGGGAGCTGGCCGACTGGAGCAGGACACCGGAAGGATCTAGGCAGATGGAAAACAGCAGGTAAGTATCTTGAGGTATGTAACAAAATGTCTTTCGAAAAATCCAGGTGCAGAGAAGAGCTACGTGCAGGTGTCTAGTCTCAGACACCAGGAGGAGTCAGCCACGCCCCTGCCACACACTGCTCTGCTGCAAAAGATAAAACAAAAAGGGGAGGGGGACAGCACACAAGCCAAATCATAACACTAACGCTCAGTCAGAAACTCCACATATTTTTTCAGAGGTCATTTGCCCCCTTCTTGGTGACGTCACAGCCTTGTTGGGACATGGTGGCCATTCACCAACCATCCACTACTCCATCCATCTGACCATCCAGGGTCACACGGCCTCATCAGTGAACAAGACTGTTTGAAAATGAGTCTTCATGTATTTCTGAGCCACTGCAGCCGTTTCTGCTCGTCAGCTTCAATCAACAGTTTAGGGGAGGCCGGATAGAAGGTTTATGCACAACTGCAGCCTCTGGAGGTCCTACACCTTGATGTTCGGAAGAACTCCAGAGCTTCAAATGCCTGTTTGCTGCTTTGTAGCAGCTGTTCTATTAATCTGATGTGTTTGTCTGGCAGAAACGTCCTCATTGTGCCTTTATCTGCACAAACCCGTGTGTCTCTGATTCAGTCACAAATCTCTGAACAGTACGATGATCACACTTAATCTTTCATGAAATATCGAAGGTTTTCAGACCTAGTCCAAGGCATTCAACTATTTCACTCTTTTCATCAGCAGAGATCCTTTTTCTTTCCTTTATTGCTTGAAAATGGTGGTCTGCTTAATAATGTGGAACGTCATTTTTCAGTAGTTTTTCCCTTAACTGGACTTACCTGACAACTAATCATCCCAGATGTCTGAGAGTGATGTCAGTGATTCAAAGAGCCCTGAGACACAATACAGTCCATGAGTTTCATTGAAAAACTTGTTTAACTTTTATGACACTGAAATACAATTTGCATATTAATTTGGAACAAAGTGTAATTATTAGACATTTGGATGAATTTCATGAACTTGCAAGCTACTTTTCTCATAAACTCGTCCTTTTGAAGAAATGGGATGCCACATGTTAGGAAAGTTAGGAATTATACTAATTGCTGGATGTCTGCAATCCTTGTAATCTCATGACAGGCTAAGCCTCTGAAATTCCTTTAAACCTTTTGGAGCAGAAGAGGACGCGGGAATCGCTCCACTGAAGAGACTAATTAATGCGCTCATTTTATTTATTACGGCTATCTTGTTTCCAGTTGTCATTTTCATTTCATCTGGGTCTAATTACAAAGTGATTGCATCATATTGCCCTAACGCTTACAATCCAACTAGACAGCAGGCACGGTCCTGGAACGGGGAAAATGCACATGCACCAATTTGAAAAAAAGTTTGTGGCAGAGAAAACAGGAAGAACCGGATCCTTCTATAATCCACATATTTCACTCTGAACCCAATGAAAACGTCCCGGCGCGCCTTTAAAAGGCATATATCTGCGTGACACTAGTCTTTTATCAGGGCGCTGCTGGGTCATCGCTGCTGACAAAATCTATGGCGCCGTGGCACCGTCCTTGGAACGCCGGGATTGTGGAAATAAAAGGAGATACTGCGATGGAAAGTGGCCGCATTGATCAAGAGGTGGAGCGAGGGCACAGCTCGGGAGAGGAAAGGCAAGTGCAATAGTGTGCAATTATCACCTCATAAACATGGGGCCTTCCAAGTCCCACCGGGCCTAGATTAAGACTAAATCAGGACTAAAGCGGCTAAGAACTTGATGTCTATTGATCAAAGGTTTGTCTACACTATGTTGCAACTATGGCTAAACAGTAACTGGGATAAATGGGCATGTAAGCGCTATTATACACAAGCTTCTGTTTCTGGAGTCAAGAGGAGAGTTTTTTTATATAGCACCAGAAGAACACACTTTTCATCTTCATCATGAAAGAACAAGGAGCAAATGTCAGAGCATTGTATCTGTGCTGTTTCCAAAGTCTGTGTTCTTTTTCTTTATGATTCTGTCGTGCAACGTCAGCACTTCATGCACAAGCCATATCCCCTGAGTTATGTTTTACAAGTAAAGCCATTCCCTTATCATGTAAACCTCAGTGAAGTGTGTCCGACGCCGAGCCCAGAACAAAATGCCCTGGATACAGATATTACACGTACACACTCACTCACTCACGCTCAGGCCGTGATAGTATTGATCTACTGTGTCCCTCAGGACTGACTGGCCCACACCAGCACACACGAGGACAGGATATTATTTATGAAGGCTTCAGATGCAGGCAGAACACTGAGGTTATCTCCCGCCCCTTCCCCACTCCACCCGCTCTCCACCCACGTGCACATGCAGAGAGGCGGGGCCAGAGGAACTGCGCCATAAGATTCCAACACCTATTGTTGTGGCGTATGGACCTGCTTTGGGGCACCCAGGCGAGTTTATTTGAGCACAATTGGTGATGCTTTTCAGATGGTAAAAAGATGCTGATGTTATTGCTCTGATGTGTCACTCACACTTGGACACATTCAGGGTCAGATCTTCTCCAGGATGGTTCTCAGGTGCTGGACTGTGAACTGGAACAGTCCAGCTGGTGTTCTGAGACAACTCCTGTTGTGATATTGGCTATACAAAACCATTGATTGATTGATTGATTGATTGATTGATTGATTGATTGATTGGGCGGGTGGGATTGGGAAGGGTCAGAAAAACAAGCTTCCCCGGGCATCATGAATCTGTGGTTTGGTGATGATAGGTTGTGTTCTTAAAATGGTCCAGGAATAGTTCATGGGCTTTAAAAAAATCTATTACAAACAAAATGGGAGCGCTTCAGCAGTAGAGGAAGACAGAGAACCAATGGTGTGATTGAAGCAAAATACCTAATAAATACCTACCTAATAAATAAAGAGACAACATAACAACATGGTTAAAAGTTGATTTTTCTTGAACAGCCTGAAGGTAAGCAGCTAACATTAGAGACGTTTCAGGCTTAGCAGAGCTTCCACACTGAGAGGAGTAATAGTTGTGCTTCCTTGAGTGGATTCGGTGTTGTTTACTTGTTTCTCTTCATTCAGCCACCTTCACTTGTTAAAATAAGTATTGAAATGGTCTTTACTTGAAAAAAACCTTTGACAACTAGTTAATGTGGCTGATTATTTTCAGGTGTTGGTAACTCACTAATTTCCAGTAAAGTTAACTTTCTCAGTAGAGTTCAATTGAACACATTTTCACAAATAACATGAGTCCATGACATTCTTCAGATTTTATTTTAGGTCAGACACCATGAGTGACTGTAACATGACATGAAAAACATTGTGTTCTTTATCTTCAGTAAAAAGCCTGCCTCATTGCTCTTCAGTCAGTCACAGACCGACAGGAGTCTGAAGTTCTGACTGAACTTCAGACTTCTGCTGGATGGAAGAATACAATTCTGAAATTCAAGTCAGAAGTAAAAGCATGAAGATTACAAATCAGAAAGAAAACGACATGATAAAGTCTACATATATTTTATCTGATTTAGTGTCATACTTTTACTTTGGAGAAAATAGGTGCTATACAAGTCGTGGTCTCGGGTTTCCTAGGTTTTTTCAAGTAAAGACAACTGATCATTCCTTTCAGTGCAGGTATCGTCAGCGGAACCTGAAAAAACAATCGAAACCCACCGACAGGTTCTGTTCTGATGATGTGGGAATGTTGTCCTGTTTGAATCCAGAAATCAGCTGAATATTGACTATTTTACATGGAAAACATTGTGGCCAAAACACAAGCAGAGAGATAAGTGGTCCCATAACAGAGATGGTACAGGGGGCGAGGCTGTGACATCAGGGGGCGGGACAGAGTGAAGAATGATGGCTTTAATCTGCAGCGATCCTCACGCCGGCGTTATTGAACAAACAACACTGTATCATATCACCCCATGACAGCCCCCTGACGTCGTGAAGTCCAGCAGTGCTGCTGAGGGGGGGGGGGGGGGGGGGGGGGGGGTGTCAGATACATCCTACTGCTCCCACACTCACATTTTCATCGCGTATTTTGCCAAATTCTTGTCACGTTTTAATTGTAATTTGTCATCTTGTCGCTTTTTTGTCACACTTTTGTCACGTTTTTTGTCATTACACTGTTTTCTGTAATGTATCTGTGATCAAGCCACGAAAATGTGACCAAAACGTGTTTAACAACAGCTGGTCTTAGCTTTCAAATGAGGCGTTACCCTGTAATGCGCAACTGGAGGAAATGCACTCAGTTCAGGTGGGGGTTAAGAGGTTAAACACCCAGAACCTCTACAGTTCCGTCACTGAGTTTTACATAGGCAGTGTTGGGCAGAATACAATGAAACTGTATTGATTTACAGAATACTGAATATTTGCATTAAAATGTATTGTGTAGTGTAATTCGTTCCTTTTCCAGAGTGCTGTATACTTAGGACACTTTCACATTGATTTGCATTATATTTATGTATGAACACGGTGTAGGATTAAAAGCACAGTGTTGCTTTTAGCGCCCTCATAGTGTTAGTCTTTTAGAAGAAAATGTTTTTAATTTTAGTCATTTTAGTTATTTCTAAATGTGATACCTTTAGTCTATCTTATTCTGAAACATCTAGAAACCCCTGCTGCGTATGCCAGACTACTTTTCATAGACTTTAGTTCAGCTTTTAATTTAATACTGCCACACATCCTCCTCAACAAGTTAGCCCAGGCAAAGGTAAACCCCTTTTTAATCAAATGGTACCACTCTTTTTTGACCTGTAGACCACAACAGGTCAGGTTCAATACTGCCCTGTCAGACACAGCCATATGTAGCACTGGTTCCCCCCAGGGGTCAGTTAGCCCACCTTTTTTGTTTACTTTTTATACAAATAACTCTGTATGTTCGGCGCCCAAACAATACATTCTCAAGTTTTCCGATGATACGGTTTTACTCCAAAACTTCCAACTCAAGCATCCACAGTGCTGCTGTAGAAGACCTGGTAGCCTGGTGTGATGACCACAAACTGCAGATCAACCCAAGTAAGACTGTAGAAATGGTGATCGACCCCAGACCAGACATAGACCATGGCACTGTTGCCATCCATGGCCATGTGGTACAGCAGGTGAGCTCCTTTAAATACCTGGGAGTTCACATTGACAGTGATCTGAGCTGGAACTCACAGGTCACCACAGTCTGCAGCAAATACATCAGCGCCTCCACTTTCTGCGCAGGCTCAGACTGTTTGGGATCTGTCGGAACATCATCCTTTACAGAGCAGCAATTGAGTCGGTCCTCAGATATGGAATCACCAGCTGGTTTGGAAATCTGTCGGTCAAATCAAAAACACACATTTTCAATCTAGTGAAGACCGCAGGAAAGATAATGGGCTCTCCTGGCCCTCTGGCTCCACAGGAGCTGTATGAGCAGGCAGGGAGGGGTCAGACCAGGACCATCCTCTCTGACCACACACATGTACTATTCCCAGAGGACCAGCCAGTGATATTTCTGACGACTAAAATTGGACTAAAACCAAATTTAACATTTTTCATGCGACTAAAACTATGACTAAAATGTCCAGATATTTTAGTCGACTAAAATGAGACTAAATAAAAATGGAAAGGAGAGACTAAAATCATCCAAACTTCTATTGACCGTCTGAAAGAGCCTCATATCATGTAAATCCACTGCCAAAGGAACAGCTCTGAGCTTTGTTCATGAGGGAGCAGCTCCATGAAGCAGGACCTCCATTAAATATGATTATAATGAATAATATAATATTATTATTAATACAAAGTCGACTAAATGTGTCTTAAATTTAGTCGACTAAATTGACTTGCAATTTTAGTCGACTAAATCTAAAATTTAAGGTATTTTTTTGACTAAAACTCGACTAAAATTGAATTACATTTTTGTCAAAAGACTAAGACTAAAACTAAATTAAAATATGTTGTCAAAATTAACACTGGTACCAGCTGCTGAGCTCAGGGAGACAAGAAGTAGTGTCTTTGAGTATGTGCATGTGAGCCCGAGGGGGGGTGAAGAGGGAGGGGAGAGTGTCCGGAGCAAGTGTACTGGTCACTGGAGTCTTTTGTTATTTTGTTACATGTATTATGTATTGTACTTGTGGCGTTTTTGATGTGTGGCGGGACCCTGTCTGAACCAAATTTCTCCCAAGGGAGACAAATAAAGTAAAGTAAAGTAAAGTAGTCGACGCAGCCTCAAAAAAGCAGTGAAAACGTGACAAAGACGACTCAAATGTGATCACTACAACAAGGAAGACGAGGCTTAGATGGGTTTTGTAGGACTTAGGACTCAATTGAGGCGTTAAAATAGGCTGTAAGCTCCAGTCGAGAAGCTTTTAGATTTGGGTAAAACTGAAGGAAATGTTTGGTTAGGGTGAGGGTTAAGGGGGTAAAGGAAATAATTAAGTACAACAAATGAATGTAGATGTTGTCAGCGCTGGACCGAATGGAGAGAATACGGTATTGTTCCGGTCCACGCGCTCGTCCAATGTGTCGGAGAAAACGTTGTTTGACTCTTCTCCGGAAACACTCTGTTACTCTGTTACTCTGTACTCTGTTACTCTGTTACTCTACCTAATTCAGTTTCTGAAGTACAGGTTTCTGGAATATCTGGTCCTCAGTGAATAAGTCAGACTGCTTAACTGAATCACAGTCCTTGCAGATGTCCTGAGAGAGTAATGTGTCCTGTTTCAGAAGCAATGAAAGTGGCCTGGACATGATTTACGATTGTCCCAGGATCTGAATGATTTGAATTTCTTCCATCGTACTGTACCGTTCAAAAGTTTAAGACCATTTGAAAAAATGGCAACAAAAACACATTTTGCATGGTTGTTTATTTGTTTTTTTATTGGGATGCCCATTTGCTGTACCCATGGGCCAGCTAAACCTCTAGGGTCTTTCTTTTTAAAAACAAAACAGTTAAAGTCAGTTTAATATGTTTCAGAAACACATTATATAAATATCTTTGTTCAAACACAGGAAAAGAGGATCTGAGGCACTTCTTTAAAATTAAAAGTCCTTTTAATTTTAAGTCATTTCCGACGTGTTTTGACCTTGAGGTCTTTTCCTGTGTTTATTAAGTTAAACCTGATCTTTGAAGAGCACCTGCGCCTACTTCTTTGGATGCACTCACTTTTTTTAGTTTTTTGTCCGAAAGCCCATCTTCAGTTCATTTTGTTTCATATCTGAACATAGTACCATCACAGTATTCACAACATTCCATAATTACAAACCAACCATTCATAATCCATCAATTCATTCTGCACTAGCACAAAAACTAACATTGACATCGTTTTGTAATTATGTCATCTCATAGATCAAGTACGACCCTCCCAGAAGCATCTTTTTTTGTTTGTGTCTTAAATGCCGATCCTTGTTTTATATGAATTAACTTTACTGGCAATGTATTCCATTCTCTCGTGGCTCTCCAGTTTGTTGAAGAAAATGACTTTTAGAAATGAACTTGGTATGCATGTTGTTGCGTGTCCATGTGATTCTAGATTTTGTTAGAATTGCTCATTCATATATTTGGGATTCTTATGCTCTAATGTGGCTGTAAGCAAAGCACATACAGTGCCTTGTGAAAGTATTCAGCCCCCTTGAACTTTTCGACCTTTTGCCACATTTCAGGCTTTAAACATAAAGATATAAAACTGTCATTTTTTTGTGAAGAACAAGGAGAAAACTGATCAGAGATGCTGCCAAGAGGCCCATGATCACTCTGGATGAACTGCAGAAATGTACAGCTGAGGTGGGAGACTCTGTCCATAGGACAACAAGTCGTATACTGCACAACTCTGGCCTTTATGGAAGAGTGGCAAGAAAAAAGCCATTTCTTAAAGATATCCATAAAAAGTGTGGTTTAAAGTTTGCCACAAGCCACCTGGGAGACACACCAAACATGTGGAAGAAGGTGCTCTGGTCAGATGAAACCAAAATCAAAGTTTTTGGCAACAATGCAAAACGTTATGTTTGGCGTAAAAGCAACACAGCTCATCACCCTGAACACACCATCCCCACTGTCAAACATGGTGGTGGCAGCATCATGGTTTGGGCTTTTCTTCAGCAGGGACAGGGAAGATGGTTCAAATTGATGGGAAGATGGATGGAGCCAAATACAGGACCATTCTGGAAGACAACCTGATGGAGTCTGCAAAAGACCTGAGACTGGGACGGAGATTTGTCTTCCAACAAGACAATGATCCAAAACATAAAGCAAAATCTACAATAGAGTGGTTCACAAATAAACATATCCAGGTGTTAGAATGGCCAAGTCAAAGTCCAGACCTGAATCCAATCGAGAATCTGTGGAAAGAACTGAAAACTGCTGTTCACAAACGCTGTCCATCCAACTTCACTGAGCTCCAGCTGTTTTGCAAATATTTCAGTCTCTCAATGTGCAAAACTGATAGAGACAAACCCCAAGGACTTACAGCAGTAATCGCAGCAAAAGGTGGCGCTACAGAGTATTAACTTAAGGGGGCTGAATAATTTTGCACGCCCAATTTTTCAGTTGTTTATTTGTTAAAAATGTTTGAAATATCCAATAAATTTCGTTTCACTTCATGATTGTGTCCCACTTGTTGTTGGTTCTTCACAAAAAAATACAGTTTTATATCTTTATGTTTGAAGCCTGAAATGTGGCAAAAGGTCGAAAAGTTCAAGGGGGCCAAATACTTTCGCAAGGCACTGTATCTTGTCTTTGGATACAGAGCAGGCGCATGTTTAGGCAGTATGACACACTTTTCCCAGAGTTGGAGAGAAAGCCACATGGATCCAAACAGCTTTGGTGAATTGCTGCTACGTTTAACTCCTTTCTCTCGCTCCTCTTCTGACAAATGTTCTCTCCTCTTCCCCTCGGCCGCAGGCACATGTGAAGCTTTAAACATCGGAGTTTTCGTGTGATTAATGCACTCTTGCTGAACGGGCAATTCACAAACGACTTACATGGAGGACATACAAGGACGTACGAGATAAGTACAAAACGTACGAAAGACATACGCTGGCTGTAAAGGCGACACATGAAGACGTACAACGTTCTTGCAACCTGAAAAAACGTAAGCCCATAGAGTTTGTTTGATGTGTTTTGTGCACATAGACCGGCCGTACGAGCCCGACAGGCCAGTTGTGACCTAGGCTTTAGGAAATAAAACGGAGATTCCTTTTAGCTAAAACAGAGACTCTCTTTCAAAGTTTACAGTCCAGTGTATGGCTTTTTGTGAATGATGAGTTTGTCATACCTCAAACATAGCCTGGCTACCGTCTCCTGTGTGCGCTCCAATCCTTTCGAACTTCACGTCAGTCTGGGGACCACGGCCGAAATCTTTGCATGGATTTGGGGACCAATCACAGAACGAGGAGGGACGGTAAGACGATGACGCACTATTCGACATGCGTGTAGTAAAAAGTGTATTTGTTTATTTGAGCAGTACACATAGTGCTCAAAAGGAGTGGGCTGAAGCAAAAGCTTATGAGTGCCCACCCCCAAGTGCAATAAAATAAATAAAAAAAGAACATTTCAAAACATTTCAAGCAGCTACATTCGTACAGACCAACTTACAAACTTACAAAAAAATATATGAACTGTTTATACAATTAATTGAAACAACGCACAACTACAACAACAATCTAGTTTCTTGTACGATGTCTAGTACAAAGCAGTCAAAAAAAAAATGTGATCCTTAATATATTTCTTTCAGATTTTTACCCTTGATAACCGAGAGTTACTTTTATGTTATGAAGGTACATTAATAGGTATTATACTCCGAGATCTTGATACTTCCCTGTTGTCATTACCATTCTCAGTATAATTTTAATTTGGGTGTAATTTCCATAATCATTATTATTATATATTTATTTAATTGAGTTATATGTGAAGTATGATGTAGCCCTGCAATGTTGTGGTGCATTAAAAAGCCAGAGTGTAGAGCGGGCCAGATGAAGAGGGCAGTAACTCCCCACCAACAAACCCCCACACGGCTGCCCTAACAGCTGATTTTGTAGAATATGTTCCTATGCTGAGTGGTGCATTAAAAGACAAGGTTTAGAGCCCGTTGGGAGGATTCCTCTCAACAGATCCATAACCTGCCAACCCTAATTCTCCATTTGTGAATTTGAGCAATAGAATGACAACCGTTCCAAGCAGCAACACTCTTCCTGATTATAGAGGAAACAATACACATAATCCATCCTACTGCTCCCCCTAGTGGCAACACATTTCTTCTTGTCTGTATATTTCAAAAGTCTTTTGTTTGTATTTAAATTTGAACAGGTTGATGTTTGGACATCGTTTCAATTCCATCTCCAGTTTATTCCACAATTGTACACCATTAACTGTTGGGCTAAAACTTTTCAAAGTTGTGCTATGTTTCTGAATCCTAAAGTTTAATTCATCACGTAATTCATAACGACCAGTACGTTCTTGGAACCTTCTTTGTATTTGGCTTGGTAACAATTTATACCTTGCTTTGAATAACATCTGTACAGTTTGGAACTCAACAATGTCACAAAACTTCATGATCTTTGATTTTAAAAATAATGAGTTTGTGTGATCCAAAAACCCAACTTTATGAATTACTCGGATAGCTCTTTTTTGCAACAATACTATTGGTTTAACTGTGTTTTTATAAGTACTACCGCAAACCACAGTACAATAATATAAGTAGGGCAAAATCAGTGAACAGTATAAGGTATGTAGAGCTTTGATGTTTAAAATGTGCTTTGCTTTTGCTATTACTGAAATGCTTCTAGAAATGTTCGTAGTTATATATTTAATATGAGATTTCCAAGTAATTCTGTCATCAATAATCACACCAAGGAATTTGATTTCATGCACTCGCTCGATAACAACACCCTCTATCTGAATTGCTTCCTGAGCATTGGAATTACAGTTGCCAAATATCATCATTTTGCTTTTACTCAGATTTAAAGATAATTTATTTTGTTTGAACCACTTGTCAACACTTTTGAGTTCCAAGTTAACAATCCGACACAGCTGCTGTAAATCGTCTCCTGATGCAAAAATATTTGTATCGTCAGCAAACAAGATACATTTAAGTACTTCAGACGTTTTACAAATGTCGTTAATATACAGATTAAACAATTTTGGGCCCAGAATGGAACCTTGAGGTAAACCACACACAATTTGTCGACAACTCGACTGATAATCACCGATTTTCACACATTGTTTTCTATTTTTTAAGTAACTGGTGACCCACTGTAGAGCTACCCCCCTTAATCCCATAATGTTCTAGTTTATTAATTAATAAATCATAGTTTATTGTATCAAACGCTTTACTCAGGTCAATAAATAACCATATTTCTTGTTATCTACAGCATTAGTTATTTCTTCAGTTATATCAAAGAGCGCGTGTGAGGTTGAGTGATTGTTCCTAAAACCAAACTGATTGTCCGAGAGTAAATTACACTTTTCAATAAAGCCGTCAAGTCTAGAGTTAAAACCCTTTTCTAAGATTTTAGAGAATTGCGGTAACAGGGAAACAGGCCTGTAGTTTGTAAAGAGATGTTTATCTCCTGCTTTGAACAGAGGAATCACTTTTGCTACTTTCATACCATCAGGAAATTGTCCAGTTTGCAACGATAAGTTACAGATGTAAGTTAACGGCTTAGAGATACTTTCAATAACAGTTTTTAAAGTTTTCATGTCCATGTCATGGTAATCGGTCGAGGTCTTATTTTTACACCCTTTAACAATGTCCAGTATCTCCTTTTCCTCCACAGGATTTAGGAACAGGGACATAGGATTTGTGTCTATCAGTTCACAATTATAGTTCTCAACGTTTGCAAATTTTGCAGCAAGGTTCGGTCCAACATCTACAAAGAATTTATTAAATGTTTCGACGACTTCATTCATATTTTTTAACGTGTTATCCTCATCTTTGAAATATTTTGGATAATTAATCGTTCTTGGTTTATTTCTAATTATACTATTTAAGATGTTCCATAAACCTTTAATATTATTCTTATTACTATCCAACAACTTATTATAATAATCCTGTTTACATTTTCTAATGATACCTGTCAGTTTATTTTTATATTTCTTATATTTATCCTCAGCTTCTTTTGTTTGGTTATTTATAAAGTTTTTGTAAAGATAATTTTTTTTCTTGCAAGCATTTAGCAATCCCTTAGACATCCATGGTGTTTCTTTACACTTTCTGTTTTTACAGTATTTCTTCATTGGGCAGTTTTTGTCGTATACCTTTTGAAATACTCGCGTAAACTCATCATAAGCCATATTCGTGTCATTCTCTCTGTACACAATACTCCAGTCTTGAGCTAAAAGCTCCTTTTTAAATGCATCAATAGTTTTCTCTGTTTTTACCCTTCTAAACCAATACTTGTTTTCCTCTTCATCTTTTACATATCCATTTTTATACAATACGAAAACTGGAAGGTGATCACTAATATCATTTATAATTAACCCGCTGACTGTATCACTTTCTATTTCATTTGAGAAAATGTTATCAATCAAGGTGGCACTATGGGTTGTAATTCTACTCGGTTTAGTTATTAGAGGAAACAGACCTATACTGAATAAAGTATTTATAAATTCGTCCGTCTTTTTATGTTTATATGGGTTTAAAAGATCGATGTTGAGGTCTCCCCCCACAAACATGACTTTATGATTTGAGCCTGAAAA
Organism: Proterorhinus semilunaris; assembly: GCA_021464625.1. NCBI lineage: Eukaryota > Metazoa > Chordata > Actinopteri > Gobiiformes > Gobiidae > Proterorhinus > Proterorhinus semilunaris. Next base: position 52,073 of record JAJBBP010000043.1, on the reverse strand, counting down.
GTGCTCCTCCATCCAATTAGAAAAAACATCTATATCAGAGCCAGGTGTTCTATAAATACAACTTACAATAATATTTTTCTTTTTTTTGCCTTGTAATTTCTACAGTAAGGCATTCAAGTTTATCATCCACCACCATTGTCTTATTTTGCATTACTTTATAACTATAGTTGGAGTCTATAAACATAGCTACGCCCCCTCCATGCTTATTCTTTCTGTTCATACTTATAAATTCATAACCATCAATAGAAAACTCAAATTCTCTGTCATTATTGATCCATGTTTCTGTGATTAGGATGACACTGAATGGTGTGGAAAACTGTTTTAAGAAGCTTTTGATGTGGTCAAAGTTTGCATAGAGGCTTCGACTATTGAAGTGGATTACAGTGAATGCCTTAATGTTCTTAAGTTTACTATTGTACAGATCCTCTGTGTAGTATTGACAGTCATTAATGTTCTTAAGTTTACTATTGTACAGATCCTCTGTGTAGTATTGACAGTCATTGGTAGCTCTAGTAAAGAAGTTATTTTCCGGGTCGATGTCGATCTCAGTGTTCTGTAGGTCGTATTGTGAGAATGTAAAATCCTGGGAGTTTGCTTCAGCAATTCTCCTTATTGAAAAGTCCAAGTCGGTGCTTCCTATAGAACTATATGTATTACTAGACATGTGAGATTATGTGCTTTTACATACCAAAATCCATACGTTTTTCCCGGTGTTTATACTGGATGTGGTGTACTGCTGCGTGGACGTATAATGAGTTTGTCATATCTCAAGAAGGCGATCTCCCCCCTTTCTCTGCAGCTCTCAGCTCCGGCATCAGTTCTTTACGTTTTCTTTTTATTGATTCGGTGTAGTCCTCGTTAATGAAGATTTTTGTTCCTTTGAGTCGTTTGGCGCGCTGCAAGATTTCCTCGCGATCCTTCCACCGCAGTAGTCTGGCGATGATGGGTCTCGGCCAGTCTCTCCCGCCGCCGTGTTTCCCTACGCGGTGAGCCCTCTCCACCTCCACCGCGTGATGTAGCTGTAGCTTCTCCTTCAGTATTTCTTTCACCTTTTCCTCGGCGTCGGCCCAGGTCTCCCCGGGCGACTCCAACACTCCCTCAAATACCAGGTTATTTCTGCGGCTCTGCCCCTCCAGATACTCCAGTTTGTCCGTGATGATGTGTAAATTGTCACATACTTTGTAAAAATCCATTTGTAAAGTGTTTGTGCGCTCCGTGAGTTTCAGATTTTGTTCTTTTAAAGTATCCACCTCACCTTGCGTGAACTGCAGGCTTGTTTTTAGTTCTTGAATGTCCTTAGTCTGTAAATCCATGCGGGTGTTTGTTGATTCCATGATGAGTTTTATAAATCCTTTGAAGTTTTCCTGCTGCTGTTGAATTATCTCCCTGAACATGTCCCTCTGCTGCTTCATGAGTTCCGTGACTCGACTGAGACTTACGTAGTCCTCCTCAGTCGCCGGTTCTACCGCAGGCTTTTTTGGCATTTTTGCAAAACCAGTAAAAAAGAAAGAAAAAAGTATTAACTTGTTCAGAGCTTATCGCTAACACAGCTAATGCTGACACGGCAACACAACACAGCGCGCACTTCCGCTTCCGCCCGCGAAAAAGTGTATTTACGGATCCAACATGACAGCAGCAGTGACGCCATCTTTGGATCAAGCTTCAGACCGAGTTTTAAATAGTTTAGCTCAAAAGTTTACAGCGGGTACGTCATCTGATACGATGATACGATTGGCCATGGCTACGAGCAGACGCATGAGAGACATTCAGCACAATAAACGGCTCTGGACAATCGTAAACCACACCTCTCCTACCAGAACATGAATTGGTGGTCCCAGACTAAATATCACTTGAGATTTTAGTCTGGCTTTAGCCAGGCTACCTCAAGTAGGCAATATTGCCCTGTTGTCTTGCTACTTCAAGTTTGGGGATGAACTCCCTCCTCTTCTGATGCACTGGTTCTGGATAATCCTCATTCGTGGAATCGTTGGTTCCCTTGAGTTTTTTTGCATTATGCATGACAATATCTCTGTCTTTGATCTTAAGGGATTTCATCAGAAGTGGCCGAGGGCGACGTTTCCCCTCTGGACTTTTATTCACTTTGCCGATGCGTTGCACCTTTTCTATGCCCATGGTGTTAGGGTCCAGATGTAATTATCTCTGAGGAGCGCTGACACTTTCTCCTCTGATTTGGACCATTCCTCATTGTCATTCTCGGGGATGCCGTCAATAATTACATTCAGTGGTCTTGCCTGTGTGTCCAGTGCATCTGTTTTACCATCAATGATTCAGACAGTTTATGTATATCCTCTTCATTTGATTTGCAGTCGGTTGACGCTTGAGATGTTTTAAGCTCGTCAATTTATTTTTGAGTGAATCGTAAACTGATTCTTACTTCATTTAATTCTTTGAGCAGATTGTCCATACGTGCATTTGTATTATCAACAAACGTTTGCAAACAGGCTGTGAAAATCTGTTGTTGAAATTCATGTTTTGCTCTTCCAGCCGTTCGCAAACTTGCTCCAAAGTTACGTATTGTGCATCCTTGTCTTTATCCTTTTTGCTGGTCATCCTTGTTTTACAAGGTGTTGTTGATGTTAGCTACCCGGCATAAGCCGAGTGCTATCCGGCAAACCAAGTCACAGTTTGTGCAAATTCCCCAAACTCTCACAGCCTACAATGAGCTAAACAACACAGGACTTGTTAAAGTCAGAGTATGCAGCAGCTAAAACGAAATAAACATGCCCGTGTAACTAGTGTTAAGCCGCAGCAGCCTGCAGGGCTACGTCTCTGTGGTTGCTCTGATCTGTCACCATGATCTTGACAATGTTCCAAAACAGAACTTGAATATGCAACAAGAAGAAATGGGAGACAAAAACATGTTTGAGCAAACCAGGCCAGGCTGAGTGAGCTGGAGTGTGGGATGATGGCAGTGGCCGTGGGGGGGGTTTCAGTCAGGGCCTTCAATAGCAACCTGGGTTCACGCAGTCAAACGCACATAAACTGATCGACAGTAGGCGTGTGGATAAAACTGCCTTTTGCGTGGCATTTGTTTTCTAAAGGATTTGTCAACGACGCAAACCAAAGCAGCGGCGCCTCCGACTCCAAATAAAAACAAACACCTTCGGGAACACTCGGGCTAGCATGCGGAAACACACGACACATGACAGGCGGAGACGAGCGCGTTATAACGTGGAAACAGGAGGATGATTTTAGGGGATGTTTTGTTGACAGAGCGAGTAAAATAAAAATATACTAAACTTAAAGTGTTGTGCTATTTGAGATCTTTTTTATAGCGCTCATAGTCTCGTACCTGTTGCCCGAGTCCCAGCGCAGCTGACACGGGGAAACCCTCCTCCTGTCCGGGCGAAGCGTCTACGTCCCACCGTCGTTCCCTTTGCTCTCGAAGCTCTTCATAATGAAGCGGCGCAAAATATCCGTGATCAGTAAATCCACTTTGACCTCGTTCGGACGTTTCCCAGAGGAATATCTGTTTATCCGGTTCTCTTCGGAGTGGCTGGAACGTCTTGCCCATGCGCGGCTACATTAGCGGTTTTCCCCAGGCGAAGAAACCGTAGGGGACGCTGCTAAGCTACTGCAGGCCCTGGGGGTGGACTGTCAATGTGTATCGAATTCTGATTGGCTGATAATTCTGTCAGTCACGCTGGCTGTCAATCATGTGTGCGGCCTGACAACACAGGGCCCGAGGAGGAGCAGCTCGCCAGAGGTGTTCAAGGCACTTTTTGAGTAGGAAATTACAGTTACACCTCAACAAAACCAATATAAGCGACTCAACTGTACATTATATAAATACATTAGAAATTAAATATACTATTAAGACATTTTACACTCTTTTTTCTTCATTTGGCCAGGGCACACCCCTGGATGATGGATGGAAGTGAGCCCATGGCTACAATCCGGCATGTTGTGTTCACATGCATGAGTCTCATGTGTGTTCGTTAACATGCACTGTCCCGACCAAAGAAACAGGAAACCTTTTGTTGAAAACAAGGCTGTTTTTGCAGCTGATCAAGAGTTTAAGACCACTGTCCGGATGCAAAGGTTTAGATGGTGTTTGGGTTGTTGAGCTGCCTAAACCGGGCCTCTCTTAGTGCACCATCACTGCTGAGGCGAATCGCAGTAACACAGGTGCACACGAATAATAGCAATGAATGAACCGCTGTCAAGTCTCGAAAATAGTTTGTAAAAAGCTTGTCACCTGAGGGTGCGGCGCCTATTTAGGTTTACTATTATACAGGTCAATGTTACCGATGTAAATGTACGTCTTAAATACTGGAATTAACGTTAGTTTGGAGGAGTGTAGGACCTGCACCACTAGTTTACAAGATAAAGACAAACTCGTCCCTCTTCCGTATCAGCACACACTGGAGCATCACGGCACTTCAAAGGCTCTTCTCAAACTGTGCAGAGCTTTAAACATTTGATTCATCCATTTATCATAAATAAAATAAGACACAAAGGTCATTGTTGCAGACAGAGTTTCCCTGCTCAGACTGAGGCAGGATCCTGACGATAGTTTCTCTTTATCAGCTGCCCTTCCAGGCCGTCCCGAGCAAAGTTTACTCTATGTGTCAGGCGTCCCAGACCAGACTGTGTCTCTGCAGCAGCTCTGGGAACATCTTCTGCTTTCCTTACGTTTGCTCGACTCTGTTGATGCTTTTAAGAGCCAACTGAAAGCATTTTAAATTCCAGTGATGAAGAGTTGTTTTATGACCATCATATTCTGTGACTGTGATTTGTATTGTTGTGAAGCACTTCGTGACTTCTGTCTGTGAAAGGTGCTTTATAAATAAATATTACTTACTCACTTATTCACCATGTGTTTTCCTCGCCGGCCCTGGATTCAGCAGATCTGAATCGTGGCGTGGGGTGATCTCAACGTGGGACCATTTGTTTTCCTCGTGTCATCTATTCTCCTGAAAGGGGGGGGGGGGGACCTCCAGGTAGGGATGTAACGATATTGACAATATCGTGATATCGCGGTAGTAAAAGTGCCTCGATATCGTCGTGGTCTTGTTACGATATTTAAACGGACAGTTATCCGTCAAAAACAACTAGAATAAGTCGGATCCCGCGTAAAAAACATTGTAAACTACATCAGAATCAGAATTCGTTTATTGCCAAGGTTTGTGAACAAGGTTTACAAATTAGGAATTTTACTTGGTGCAAACGTGCGACATAGAACATATAACACAGAATTAAGATAAAAGATAAGCTAAAGAACTTTAAACTATAAGGCTATAAGGGCATGCATAAAATAAAAAATATTAAATAAATAAGATAAAATTAAAGCCGCAAGCGGCATCGAGAGGCCCTCGCGGGGGTTCGTTGGCCGGTTGACGCCGGTTGCCGCACGCCGCCGCAATAACCGGGAGGCGCTGCCGCGCCCTACCTGCTTATAATGTCGCTGCCACACTAGGTCGAGATTATAAAAGAGCAAAGGCGAGAAATCGCGCCTTCGGCGTTGATTACTCGATTTTCCCCAAAATGGCCGACCACCTGTTGGTCGCCTAGCAACCATGTAATGGAGGCCTCCCTTAGTGCCTCCATTGCCGCGCCATAACCCACCGAGGGCGCCAACGTGGCCACACTACATTTTATTGCCCTGATGTGCCATTAATCTTTGTGAGTAAACATCAAAACGAGATTTTTAGCGTCTCCATGTGAATGATGGCTCCAACCTGCAGAGGGCGCTAGCGCGCCCCAAATCTTTTTTATTTCACAAGCAGCATCGGACGGCCTTGACGGGCCGTACTTCAATTACTACTGTCCACAAGCTCCTGACAGAGGGCGCTAGCGCGCTGTAATTGTGTATAATGTGATATTTGTGTGTCAGTCCTATTGGATTAACATGGGGAGCCTTGATCTTCTCCATGGCAACACCGTACAAAATACGGTATGGGTCTTATTGGCTTTTTGGATCGGGATGCCATCAGCTATTATTGTGCCGAATTTTATCAATTTCCGAGAAACTAATTTTTTTCCCATAATGCATTTTTTGTTCTCGGCCTAGAGGGGGCGCTATCGCGCCAAATCTCACTTTTTCACATTTGTTGTGTCCGGGGGTGAAAGGTCAATAAAATGTATATTTCCGATTTTTAATCGAAGTTCATTTGTGCAAATGGGAGCATTTTGTTGTTTTCGGAAAGTCGCAAAATTCTTCGTAAAGATTGCGGCTTCGCCGCAAACAAACCGTAAAACTTAGCCAAAAAATTTGGATAACTTTTGATGCCCCACATCTCGAGATGAGCTGGAGCGATTTTGGGCTCATTTGGTGAAACGCCCTAGGAGGAGTTCGTTAAAATGCGACGTCAGCGAAAACGCTGACTCAGCATTTTCCCGACTTCCTGTCAAAATGGCGGACTTCCGGTTTGTCTGGGGGCGTGGCTACAATAATATTTTTTGTTTGTCGTCACATGACTAATGTCTGTACCGAATCTCGTCGCTCTACGACAAAGTTTATGTTGGCCCCCTCCCCATAGGCGCAATGTATTTTCACTTTTGTAGGTGGCGCTGTCGCGCCATTTTTTATTTCCCCAAAATGAAACACACATTTTAATAAATTTTTCGCCGGATCTGATTTTTGGGCAAAGTTTGGTGAGTTTTTGACTATGTTCAGGGGGTCAAATTCCTGCTCAAAGAGCAGAAGAAGAAAGAAGAAGAAGAAGAAGAATTAAAGCCGCAAGCGGCATCGAGAGGCCCTCGCGGGGGTTCGTTGGCCGGTTGACGCCGGTTCCCGCACGCCGCCGCAATAACCGGGAGGCGCTGCCGCGCCCTACGTGGTTATAATGTCGCTGCCACCCTAGGTCGAGATTATAAAAGAGCAAAGGCGAGAAATGGCGCCTTCGGCGCTGATTGCTCGATTTTTCCCAAAATGGCCGACCTCCTGTCGGTCGCCTGGCAACCATGTAATGGAGGCCTCCCTTAGTGCCTCCATTGCCGCGCCATAACCCTACCGAGGGCGCCAACGTGGCCACACTACATTTTATTGCCCTGATGAGCCATTAATCTTTGTGAGTAAACATCAAAACGAGATTTTTAGCGTCTCCATGTGAATGATGGCTCCAACCTGCAGAGGGCGCTAGCGCGCCCCAAATCTTTTTTATTTCACAAGCAGCATCGGACGGCCCTGACGGGCCGTACTTCAATCACTACTGTCCACAAGCTCCTCACAGAGGGCGCTAACGAGCTGTAATTGTGTATAATGTGTGATATGCGGGTCAGTCCCATTGGAATAACATGGCGAGCCTCGGTCGTCTCCATGGCAACACCGTACAAAATACGGTATGGGTCTCTTTGGCTTTTTGGATCGGGATGCCATCAGCTATTATTGTGCCGAATTTTATCCATTTCCGAGAAACTAATTTTTTTCCCATAATGCATTTTTTCTTGTCAGCCTAGAGGGGGCGCTATCGCGCCAAATCTCACTTTTTCACATTTGTTGTGTCCGGGGGTGAAAGGTCAATAAAATGTATATTTCCGATTTTTTATCGGAGTTCGTTTGTGTAAATGGGAGCATTTTGTTGTTTTCGGTAAGTCGCAAAATTCTTCGTAAAGATTGCGGCTTCGCCGCACACAAACCGTAAAACTTAGCCAAAAAATTTGGATAACTTTTGATGCCCCACATCTCGAGATGAACTGGAGCGATTTTGGGCTCATTTGGTGAAACGCCCTAGGAGGAGTTCGTTAAAATGCGACGTCAGCGAAAACGCTGACTCACCATTTTCCCGACTTCCTGTCAAAATGGCGGACTTCCGGTTTGTCTGGGGGCGTGGCCACAATAATAGTTTTTGGTTGTCGTCACATGACAAATGTCTCTACCGAATCTCGTCGCTCTATGACAACGTTTATGTTGGCCCCCTCCCCATAGGCGCAATGTATTTTCACTTTTGTAGGTGGCGCTGTCGCGCCATTTTTTATTTCCCCAAAACGAAACACACATTTTAATTAATTTTTCACCGGACCTGAATTTTGGGCAAAGTTTGGTGAGTTTTTGACTATGTTCAGGGGGTCAAATTCCTGCTCAAAGAGCAGAAGAAAGAAGAATAAAGAAGAATAATAATATTTCTTGCAAAAACAATATAGTCGCTTTCGCGACTACAACATATTATGCATTTTTTTAAAGCTTTCGACTTCCCCGACGCACCGGTGGGGCTCGGAGGTGAATGACGAGCGCTTTGCGCTCGTCATCCACCTCCGTATGACAGTTGGCCATATACCCCCATTCATTTTGCTGCAATTACAAGTATAAGGGCCCACACCAGAGGTGTGGGCAGTCACTGTTTTACACGGTGAGTTTACATTTGACATGGGGACAGCGCTTCGCGCTGTTTTCGTGCGCTCCGCGCACCTAGGTTCAGTGCGCTGCGCGCACTGCGTTGCGATTACAATAGGCCCTTGCTACGGCAGGCCGCTCGGGCCTAATTAAAGCCGCAAGCGGCATCGAGAGGCCCTCGCGGGGGTTCGTTGGCCGGTTGACGCCGGTTGCCGCACGCCGCCGCAATAACCGGGAGGCGCTGCCGCGCCCTACGTGGTTATAATGTCGCTGCCACCCTAGGTCGAGATTATAAAAGAGCAAAGGCGAGAAATGGCGCCTTCGGCGCTGATTACTCGATTTTTCCCAAAATGGCCGACCACCTGTTGGTCGCCTAGCAACCATGTAATGGAGGCCTCCCTTAGTGCCTCCATTGCCGTGCCATAACCCACCGAGGGCGCCAACGTGGCCACACTACATTTTATTGCCCTGATGTGCCATTAATCTTTGTGAGTAAACATCAAAACGAGATTTTTAGCGTCTCCATGTGAATGATGGCCCCAACCTGCAGAGGGCGCTATCGCGCCCCAAATCTTTTTTATTTCACAAGCAGCATCGGATGGCCCTTACGGGCCGTACTTCAATTTACCACTGTTTACAAGAACATTACAGAGGGCGCTAACGAGCTGTAATGTGTATAATGTGTGATATGCGGGTCAGTCCCATTGGAATAACATGGCGAGCCTCGGTCGTCTCCATGGCAACACCGTACAAAATATGGTATGGGTCTCAATGGCTTTTTGGATCGGGATGCCATCAGCTATTATTGTGCCGAATTTTATCCATTTCCGAGAAACTAATTTTTTTCCCATAATGCATTTTTTCTTCTCAGCCTGGAGGGGGCGCTATCGCGCCAAATGTCACTTTTTCACATTTGTTGTGTCCGGGGGTGAAAGGTCAATAAAATGTATATTTCCGATTTTTAATCGGAGTTCGTTTGTGCAAATGGGAGCATTTTGTTGTTTTCGGAAAGTCGCAAAATTCTTCGTAAAGATTGCGGCTTCGCCGCAAACAAACCGTAAAACTTAGCCAAAAAATTTGGATAACTTTTGATGCCCCACATCTCGAGATGAGCTGGAGCGATTTTGGGCTCATTTGGTGAAACGCCCTAGGAGGAGTTCGTTAAAATGCGACATCAGCGAAAACGCTGACTCAGCATTTTCCCGACTTCCTGTCAAAATGGCGGACTTCCGGTTTGTCTGGGGGCGTGGCTACAATAATATTTTTTGTTTGTCGTCACATGACTAATGTCTGTACCGAATCTCGTCGCTCTACGACAAAGTTTATGTTGGCCCCCTCCCCATAGGCGCAATGTATTTTCACTTTTGTAGGTGGCGCTGTCGCGCCATTTTTTATTTCCCCAAAATGAAACACACATTTTAATAAATTTTTCGCCGGATCTGAATTTTGGGCAAAGTTTGGTGAGTTTTTGACTATGTTCAGGGGGTCAAATTCCTGCTCAAAGAGCAGAAGAAAGAAGAAGAAGAAGAAGAAGAAGAAGAATTAAAGCCGCAAGCGGCATCGAGAGGCCCTCGCGGGTCTCGTTGGCCGGTTGACGCCGGTGTCCGCACGCCGCCGCAATAACCGGGAGGCGCTGCCGCGCCCTACGTGGTTATAATGTCGCTGCCACCCTGGGTCGAGATTATAAAAGAGCAAAGGCGAGAAATGGCGCCTTCGGCGCTGATTACTCGATTTTTCCCAAAATGGCCGACCACCTGTTGGTCGCCTAGCAACCATGTAATCGAGGCCTCCCTTAGTGCCTCCATTGCCGCGCCATAACCCACCGAGTGCGCCAACGTGGCCACACTACATTTTATTGGCCTGATGAGGCATTAATCTTTGTGAGTAAACATCAAAACGAGATTTTTAGCCTCTCCATGTGAATGATGGCTCCAACCTGCAGAGGGCGCTAGCGCGCCCCAAATCTTTTTTATTTCACAAGCAGCATCAGACGGCCTTGACGGGCCGTACTTCAATGACTACTGTCCACAAGCTCCTCACAGAGGGCGCTAACGCACTGTAATTGTGTATAATGTGAGATTTGTGTGTCAGTCCCATTGGATTAACATGGAGAGCCTCGGTCGTCTCCATGGCAACACCGTACAAAATACGGTATGGGTCTCATTGGCTTTTTGGATCGGGATGCCATCAGCTATTTTTGTGCCGAATTTTATCCATTTCCGAGAAACTAATTTTTTTTCCATAATGCATTTTTTCTTGTCAGCCTAGAGGGGGCGCTATCGCGCCAAATCTCACTTTTTCACATTTGTTGTGTCCGGGGGTGAAAGGTCAATAAAATGTATATTTCCGATTTTTTATCGGAGTTCGTTTGTGCAAATGGGAGCATTTTGTTGTTCTCGGTAAGTCGCAAATTTCTTCGTAAAGATTGCGGCTTTGCCGCAAACAAACCGTAAAACTTAGCCAAAAAATTTGGATAACTTTTGATGCCCCACATCTCGAGATGAGCTGGAGCGATTTTGGGCTCATTTGGTGAAACGCCCTAGGAGGAGTTCGTTAAAATGCGACGTCAGCGAAAACGCTGAGTCATCATTTTCCCGACTTCCTGTCAAAATGGCGGACTTCCGGTTTGTCTGGGGGCGTGGCCACAATAATGTTTTTTGGTTGTCGTCACATGACAAATGTCTGTACCGAATCTCAACGCTGTATGACAACGTTTATGTTGGCCCCCTCCCCATAGGCGCAATGTATTTTCACTTTTGTAGGTGGCGCTGTCGCGCCATTTTTTATTTCCCCAAAACGAAACACACATTTTAATTAATTTTTCACCGGACCTGAATTTTGGGCAAAGTTTGGTGAGTTTTCGACTATGTTCAGGGGGTCAAATTCCTGCTCAAAGAGCAGAAGAAAGAAAGAAGAAAAATAATAATAATATTTCCTGCAAAAACAATATAGTCGCTTTCGCGACTACAGCATATTATACATTTTTGGAAAGCTTTCGACATCCCCCACGCACCCGTGGGGCTGGGAGGTGGATGACGAGCGCTTCGCGCTCGTCATCCACCTCCGTATGACAGTTGGCCATATACCCCCATTCATTTTCATGCAATTATAAGTATAAGGGCCCACACCAGAGGTGTGGGCAGTCACTGTTTTACACGGTGAGTTTACGGTTGACATGGGGACAGCGCTTCGCGCTGTTTTCGTGCGCTCCGCGCACCTAGGTTCAGTGCGCTGCGCGCACTGCGTTGCGATTACAATAGGCCCTTGCTACGGCAGGCCGCTCGGGCCTAATTAAAGCCGCAAGCGGCATCGAGAGGCCCTCGCGGGTCTCGTGGGCCGGTTGACGCCGGTTCCCGCACGCCGCCGCAATAACCGGGAGGCGCTGCCGCGCCCTACGTGGTTATAATGTCGCTGTCACCCTAGGTCGAGATTATAAAAGAGCAAAGGCGAGAAATGGCGCCTTCGGCGCTGATTACTCGATTTTTCCCAAAATGGCCGACCACCTGTTGGTCGCCTAGCAACCATGTAATGGATGCCTCCCTTAGTGCCTCCATTGCCGCGCCATAACCCTACCGAGGGCGCCAACGTGGCCACACTACATTTTATTGCCCTGATGAGCCATTAATCTTTGTGAGTAAACATCAAAACGAGATTTTTCGTGTCTCCATGTAAATGATGGCTCCAACCTGCAGAGGGCGCTAGCGCGCCCCAAATCTTTTTTAGTTCACAAGCAGCATCGTACGGCCCTGACGGGCCGTACTTCAATGACTACTGTCCAAAAGCTCCTGACAGAGGGCGCTAACGCGCTGTAATAGTGTATAATGTGTGATATGCGGGTCAGTCCCTATGGAATAACATGGTGGGCCTCGGTCGTCTCCATGGCAACACCGTACAAAATACGGTATGGGTCTCATTGGCTTTTTGGATCGGGATGCCATCAGCTATTACTGTGCCGAATTTTATCCATTTCCGAGAAACTAATTTTTTTTCCATAATGCATTTTTTCTTTTCAGCCTAGAGGGGGCGCTATCGCGCCAAATCTCACTTTTTCACATTTGTTGTGTCCGGGGGTCAAAGGCCAATAAAATGTATATTTCCGATTTTTAATCGGAGTTCGTTTGTGCAAATGGGAGCATTTTGTTGTTTTCGGAAAGTCGCAAAATTCTTCGTAAAGATTGCGGCTTCGCCGCAAACAAACCGTAAAACTTAGCCAAAAAATTTGGATAACTTTTGATGCCCCACATCTCGAGATGAGCTGGAGCGATTTTGGGCTCATTTGGTGAAACGCCCTAGGAGGAGTTTGTTAAAATGCATTGTCAGCGAAAACGCTGACTCAGCATTTTCCGGACTTCCTGTCAAAATGGCGGACTTCCGGTTTGTCAGGGGGCGTGGCCACAATAATGTTTTTTGGTTGTCGTCACGTGACGAATGTCTGTACCAAATCTCGTCGCTCTACGACAAAGTTTATGTTGGCCCCCTCCCCATAGGCGCAATGTATTTTCACTTTTGTAGGTGGCGCTGTCGCGCCATTTTTTATTTCCCCAAAACGAAACACACATTTTAATTAATTTTTCGCCGGACCTGAATTTTGGGCAAAGTTTGGTGAGTTTTTGACTACGTTCAGGGGGTCAAATTCCTGCTCAAAGAGCAGAAGAAAGAAGAAGAAGAAGAATTAAAGCCGCAAGCGGCATCGAGAGGCCCTCGCGGGGGTTCGTTGGCCGGTTGACGCCGGTTCCCGCACGCCGCCGCAATAACCGGGAGGCGCTGCCGCGCCCTACGTGGTTATAATGTCGCTGCCACCCTAGGTCGAGATTATAAAAGAGCAAAGGCGAGAAATGGCGCCTTCGGCGCTGATTGCTCGATTTTTCCCAAAATGGCCGACCTCCTGTCGGTCGCCTGGCAACCATGTAATGGAGGCCTCCCTTAGTGCCTCCATTGCCGCGCCATAACCCTACCGAGGGCGCCAACGTGGCCACACTACATTTTATTGCCCTGATGAGCCATTAATCTTTGTGAGTAAACATCAAAACGAGATTTTTAGCGTCTCCATGTGAATGATGGCTCCAACCTGCAGAGGGCGCTAGCGCGCCCCAAATCTTTTTTATTTCACAAGCAGCATCGGACGGCCCTGACGGGCCGTACTTCAATCACTACTGTCCACAAGCTCCTCACAGAGGGCGCTAACGAGCTGTAATTGTGTATAATGTGTGATATGCGGGTCAGTCCCATTGGAATAACATGGCGAGCCTCGGTCGTCTCCATGGCAACACCGTACAAAATACGGTATGGGTCTCTTTGGCTTTTTGGATCGGGATGCCATCAGCTATTATTGTGCCGAATTTTATCCATTTCCGAGAAACTAATTTTTTTCCCATAATGCATTTTTTCTTGTCAGCCTAGAGGGGGCGCTATCGCGCCAAATCTCACTTTTTCACATTTGTTGTGTCCGGGGGTGAAAGGTCAATAAAATGTATATTTCCGATTTTTTATCGGAGTTCGTTTGTGTAAATGGGAGCATTTTGTTGTTTTCGGTAAGTCGCAAAATTCTTCGTAAAGATTGCGGCTTCGCCGCACACAAACCGTAAAACTTAGCCAAAAAATTTGGATAACTTTTGATGCCCCACATCTCGAGATGAACTGGAGCGATTTTGGGCTCATTTGGTGAAACGCCCTAGGAGGAGTTCGTTAAAATGCGACGTCAGCGAAAACGCTGACTCACCATTTTCCCGACTTCCTGTCAAAATGGCGGACTTCCGGTTTGTCTGGGGGCGTGGCCACAATAATAGTTTTTGGTTGTCGTCACATGACAAATGTCTCTACCGAATCTCGTCGCTCTATGACAACGTTTATGTTGGCCCCCTCCCCATAGGCGCAATGTATTTTCACTTTTGTAGGTGGCGCTGTCGCGCCATTTTTTATTTCCCCAAAACGAAACACACATTTTAATTAATTTTTCACCGGACCTGAATTTTGGGCAAAGTTTGGTGAGTTTTTGACTATGTTCAGGGGGTCAAATTCCTGCTCAAAGAGCAGAAGAAAGAAGAATAAAGAAGAATAATAATATTTCTTGCAAAAACAATATAGTCGCTTTCGCGACTACAACATATTATGCATTTTTTTAAAGCTTTCGACTTCCCCGACGCACCGGTGGGGCTCGGAGGTGAATGACGAGCGCTTTGCGCTCGTCATCCACCTCCGTATGACAGTTGGCCATATACCCCCATTCATTTTGCTGCAATTACAAGTATAAGGGCCCACACCAGAGGTGTGGGCAGTCACTGTTTTACACGGTGAGTTTACATTTGACATGGGGACAGCGCTTCGCGCTGTTTTCGTGCGCTCCGCGCACCTAGGTTCAGTGCGCTGCGCGCACTGCGTTGCGATTACAATAGGCCCTTGCTACGGCAGGCCGCTCGGGCCTAATAAAGAAGAATAATAATATTTCCTGCAAAAACAATATAGTCGCTTTCGCGACAACATCATATTATACATTTTTGGAAAGCTTTCGACTTCCCCTACGCACCCGTGGGGCTCGGAGGTGAATGACGAGCGCTTCGCGCTCGTCATCCACCTCCGTATGACAGTTGGCCATATACCCCCATTCATTTTGCTGCAATTATAAGTATAAGGGCCCACACCAGAGGTGTGGGCAGTCACTGTTTTACACGGTGAGTTTACGTTTGACATGGGGACAGCGCTTCGCGCTGTTTTCGTGCGCTCCGCGCACCTAGGTTCAGTGCGCTGCGCGCACTGCGTTGCGATTACAATAGGCCCTTGCTACGGCAGGCCGCTCGGGCCTAATTAAAGCCGCAAGCGGCATCGAGAGGCCCTCGCGGGGGTTCGTTGGCCGGTTGACGCCGGTTCCCGCACGCCGCCGCAATAACCGGGAGGCGCTGCCGCGCCCTACCTGCTTATAATGTCGCTGCCACCCTCGGTGGGGTTTATAAAAGAGCAAAGGCAAGAAATGGCGCCTTCGGCGCTGATTACTCTATTTTTCCCAAAATGGCCGACCTCCTGTCGGTTGCCTAGAAACCATGTAATGTACTTTTTTGTTCGGACAGTCCTGACGCACGCGTGTACCAATTTTATTTATTTATTGCCCTGATGTGCCATTAATCTTTGTGAGTAAACATCAAAACGAGATTTTTAGCGTCTCCATGTGAATGATGGCTCCAACCTGCAGAGGGCGCTAGCGCGCCCCAAATCTTTTTTATTTCACAAGCAGCATCAGACGTCCTTAACGGGCCGTACTTCAATGACACCTGTCCACAAGCTCCTCACAGAGGGCGCTAACGCACTGTAAATGTGTATAATGTGTGATATGCGGGTCAGTCCCATTGGAATAACATGGTGGACCCCGGGCGTCTCCATGGCAACACCGTACAAAATACGGTATGGGTCTCATTGGCTTTTTTGACCGGGATGCCATCAGCTATTATTGTGCCGAATTTTATCCATTTCCGAGAAACTAATTTTTTTTCCATAATGCATTTTTTCTCCTCGGCCTAGAGGGGGCGCTATCGCGCCAAATCTCACTTTTTCACATTTGTTGTGTCCGGGGGTGAAAGGTCAATAAAATGTATATTTCCGATTTTTAATCGGACTTCGTTTGTGCGAATGGGAGCATTTTGTTGTTTTTGATAAGTCGCAAAATTGTTCGTAAAGATTGCGGCTTCGCCGCAAACAAACCGTAAAACTTAGCCAAAAAATTTGGATAACTTTTGATGTCCCACATCTCGGGATGAGCTGGAGCGATTTTGGGCTCATTTGGTGAAACGCCCTAGGAGGAGTTCGTTAAAATGCGACGTCAGCGAAAACGCTGACTCACCATTTTTCTGACTTCCTGTCAAAATGGCGGACTTCCGGTTTGTCTGGGGGCGTGGCCACAATAATGTTTTTTGGTTGTCGTCACATGACGAATGTCTGTACCGAATCCCGTCGCTCTACGACAAAGTTTATGTTGGCCCCCTCCCCATAGGCGCAATGTATTTTCACTTTTGTAGGTGGCGCTGTCGCGCCATTTTTTATCTCCCCAATACGAAACACACATTTTAATTAATTTTTCACCGGACCTGAATTTTGGGCAAAGTTTGATGAGTTTTTGATTATGTTCAGGGGGTCAAATTCCTGCTCAAAGAGCAGAAGAAGAAGAAGAAAGAATTAAATTAAATTAAACCCTAACCCTAACCAAGCGGCATCGAGAGGCCCTCGCGGGGGTTCGTTGGCCGGTTGACGCCGGTTCCCGCACGCCGCCGCAATAACCGGAAGGCGGGTCTCATGGGCTGGTTACCGCACGCTATCGCACGCCGCCGCAATAACCGGGAGGCGCTGCCGCGCCCTACGTGGTTTATAACGTCGTTGCCACCCTAGGTCGAGATTATAAAAGAGCAAAGGCGAGAAATGGCGCCTTCGGCGCTGATTACTCGATTTTTCCCAAAATGGCCGACCACCTGTTGGTCGCCTAGCAACCATGTAATGGAGGCCTCCCTTAGTGCCTCCATTGCCGCGCCATAACCCTACCGAGGGCGCCAACGTGGCCACACTACATTTTATTGCCCTGATGAGCCATTAATCTTTGTGAGTAAACATCAAAACGAGATTTTTAGCGTCTCCATGTGAATGATGGCCCCAACCTGCAGAGGGCGCTATCGCGCCCCAAATCTTTTTTATTTCACAAGCAGCATCGGATGGCCCTTACGGGCCGTACTTCAATTTACCACTGTTCACAAGAACATTACAGAGGGCGCTAACGAGCTGTAATGTGTATAATGTGTGATATGCGGGTCAGTCCCATTGGAATAACATGGCGAGCCTCGGTCGTCTCCATGGCAACACCGTACAAAATACGGTATGGGTCTCATTGGCTTTTTGGATCGGGATGCCATCAGCTATTATTGTGCCGAATTTTATCCATTTCCGAGAAACTAATTTTTTTTCCATAATGCATTTTTTCTTCTCAGCCTAGAGGGGGCGCTATCGCGCCAAATCTCACTTTTTCACATTTGTTGTGTCCGGGGGTGAAAGGTCAATAAAATGTATATTTCCGATTTTTAATCGGAGTTCGTTTGTGCAAATGGGAGCATTTTGTTGTTTTCGGAAAGTCGCAAAAATCTTCGTAAAGATTGCGGCTTCGCCGCAAACAAACCGTAAAACTTAGCCAAAAAATTTGGATAACTTTTGATGCCCCACATCTCGAGATGAGCTGGAGCGATTTTGGGCTCATTTGGTGAAACGCCCTAGGAGGAGTTCGTTAAAATGCGACGTCAGCGAAAACGCTGACTCAGCATTTTCCCGACTTCCTGTCAAAATGGCGGACTTCCGGTTTGTCTGGGGGCGTGGCCACAATAATAGTTTTTGGTTGTCGTCACATGACAAATGTCTCTACCGAATCTCGTCGCTCTATGACAACGTTTATGTTGGCCCCCTCCCCATAGGCGCAATGTATTTTCACTTTTGTAGGTGGCGCTGTCGCGCCATTTTTTATTTCCCCAAAACGAAACACACATTTTAATTAATTTTTCACCGGACCTGAATTTTGGGCAAAGTTTGGTGAGTTTTTGACTATGTTCAGGGGGTCAAATTCCTGCTCAAAGAGCAGAAGAAAGAAGAATAAAGAAGAATAATAATATTTCTTGCAAAAACAATATAGTCGCTTTCGCGACTACAACATATTATGCATTTTTTTAAAGCTTTCGACTTCCCCGACGCACCGGTGGGGCTCGGAGGTGAATGACGAGCGCTTTGCGCTCGTCATCCACCTCCGTATGACAGTTGGCCATATACCCCCATTCATTTTGCTGCAATTACAAGTATAAGGGCCCACACCAGAGGTGTGGGCAGTCACTGTTTTACACGGTGAGTTTACATTTGACATGGGGACAGCGCTTCGCGCTGTTTTCGTGCGCTCCGCGCACCTAGGTTCAGTGCGCTGCGCGCACTGCGTTGCGATTACAATAGGCCCTTGCTACGGCAGGCCGCTCGGGCCTAATAAAGAAGAATAATAATATTTCCTGCAAAAACAATATAGTCGCTTTCGCGACAACATCATATTATACATTTTTGGAAAGCTTTCGACTTCCCCTACGCACCCGTGGGGCTCGGAGGTGAATGACGAGCGCTTCGCGCTCGTCATCCACCTCCGTATGACAGTTGGCCATATACCCCCATTCATTTTGCTGCAATTATAAGTATAAGGGCCCACACCAGAGGTGTGGGCAGTCACTGTTTTACACGGTGAGTTTACGTTTGACATGGGGACAGCGCTTCGCGCTGTTTTCGTGCGCTCCGCGCACCTAGGTTCAGTGCGCTGCGCGCACTGCGTTGCGATTACAATAGGCCCTTGCTACGGCAGGCCGCTCGGGCCTAATTAAAGCCGCAAGCGGCATCGAGAGGCCCTCGCGGGGGTTCGTTGGCCGGTTGACGCCGGTTCCCGCACGCCGCCGCAATAACCGGGAGGCGCTGCCGCGCCCTACCTGCTTATAATGTCGCTGCCACCCTCGGTGGGGTTTATAAAAGAGCAAAGGCAAGAAATGGCGCCTTCGGCGCTGATTACTCTATTTTTCCCAAAATGGCCGACCTCCTGTCGGTTGCCTAGAAACCATGTAATGTACTTTTTTGTTCGGACAGTCCTGACGCACGCGTGTACCAATTTTATTTATTTATTGCCCTGATGTGCCATTAATCTTTGTGAGTAAACATCAAAACGAGATTTTTAGCGTCTCCATGTGAATGATGGCTCCAACCTGCAGAGGGCGCTAGCGCGCCCCAAATCTTTTTTATTTCACAAGCAGCATCAGACGTCCTTAACGGGCCGTACTTCAATGACACCTGTCCACAAGCTCCTCACAGAGGGCGCTAACGCACTGTAAATGTGTATAATGTGTGATATGCGGGTCAGTCCCATTGGAATAACATGGTGGACCCCGGGCGTCTCCATGGCAACACCGTACAAAATACGGTATGGGTCTCATTGGCTTTTTTGACCGGGATGCCATCAGCTATTATTGTGCCGAATTTTATCCATTTCCGAGAAACTAATTTTTTTTCCATAATGCATTTTTTCTCCTCGGCCTAGAGGGGGCGCTATCGCGCCAAATCTCACTTTTTCACATTTGTTGTGTCCGGGGGTGAAAGGTCAATAAAATGTATATTTCCGATTTTTAATCGGACTTCGTTTGTGCGAATGGGAGCATTTTGTTGTTTTTGATAAGTCGCAAAATTGTTCGTAAAGATTGCGGCTTCGCCGCAAACAAACCGTAAAACTTAGCCAAAAAATTTGGATAACTTTTGATGTCCCACATCTCGGGATGAGCTGGAGCGATTTTGGGCTCATTTGGTGAAACGCCCTAGGAGGAGTTCGTTAAAATGCGACGTCAGCGAAAACGCTGACTCACCATTTTTCTGACTTCCTGTCAAAATGGCGGACTTCCGGTTTGTCTGGGGGCGTGGCCACAATAATGTTTTTTGGTTGTCGTCACATGACGAATGTCTGTACCGAATCCCGTCGCTCTACGACAAAGTTTATGTTGGCCCCCTCCCCATAGGCGCAATGTATTTTCACTTTTGTAGGTGGCGCTGTCGCGCCATTTTTTATCTCCCCAATACGAAACACACATTTTAATTAATTTTTCACCGGACCTGAATTTTGGGCAAAGTTTGATGAGTTTTTGATTATGTTCAGGGGGTCAAATTCCTGCTCAAAGAGCAGAAGAAGAAGAAGAAAGAATTAAATTAAATTAAACCCTAACCCTAACCAAGCGGCATCGAGAGGCCCTCGCGGGGGTTCGTTGGCCGGTTGACGCCGGTTCCCGCACGCCGCCGCAATAACCGGAAGGCGGGTCTCATGGGCTGGTTACCGCACGCTATCGCACGCCGCCGCAATAACCGGGAGGCGCTGCCGCGCCCTACGTGGTTTATAACGTCGCTGCCACCCTAGGTCGAGATTATAAAAGAGCAAAGGCGAGAAATGGCGCCTTCGGCGCTGATTACTCGATTTTTCCCAAAATGGCCGACCACCTGTTGGTCGCCTAGCAACCATGTAATGGAGGCCTCCCTTAGTGCCTCCATTGCCGCGCCATAACCCTACCGAGGGCGCCAACGTGGCCACACTACATTTTATTGCCCTGATGAGCCATTAATCTTTGTGAGTAAACATCAAAACGAGATTTTTAGCGTCTCCATGTGAATGATGGCCCCAACCTGCAGAGGGCGCTATCGCGCCCCAAATCTTTTTTATTTCACAAGCAGCATCGGATGGCCCTTACGGGCCGTACTTCAATTTACCACTGTTCACAAGAACATTACAGAGGGCGCTAACGAGCTGTAATGTGTATAATGTGTGATATGCGGGTCAGTCCCATTGGAATAACATGGCGAGCCTCGGTCGTCTCCATGGCAACACCGTACAAAATACGGTATGGGTCTCATTGGCTTTTTGGATCGGGATGCCATCAGCTATTATTGTGCCGAATTTTATCAATTTCCGAGAAACTAATTTTTTTTCCATAATGCATTTTTTCTTCTCAGCCTAGAGGGGGCGCTATCGCGCCAAATCTCACTTTTTCACATTTGTTGTGTCCGGGGGTGAAAGGTCAATAAAATGTATATTTCCGATTTTTAATCGGAGTTCGTTTGTGCAAATGGGAGCATTTTGTTGTTTTCGGAAAGTCGCAAAAATCTTCGTAAAGATTGCGGCTTCGCCGCAAACAAACCGTAAAACTTAGCCAAAAAATTTGGATAACTTTTGATGCCCCACATCTCGAGATGAGCTGGAGCGATTTTGGGCTCATTTGGTGAAACGCCCTAGGAGGAGTTCGTTAAAATGCGACGTCAGCGAAAACGCTGACTCAGCATTTTCCCGACTTCCTGTCAAAATGGCGGACTTCCGGTTTGTCTGGGGGCGTGGCCACAATAATATATTTTGTTTGTCCTCACAGGACGAATGTCTGTACCGAATCCCGTCGCTCTGCGACAAAGTTTATGTTGGCCCCCTCCCCATAGGCGCAATGTATTTTCACTTTTGTAGGTGGCGCTGTCGCGCCATTTTTTATTTCCCCAAAACGAAACACACATTTTAATTAATTTTTCACCGGATCTGAATTTTGGGCAAAGTTTGGTGAGTTTTCAACTACGTTCAGGGGGTCAAATTCCTGCTCAAAGAGCAGAAGAAAGAAGAAGAAGAAGAAAAATTAAAGCCGCAAGCGGCATCGAGAGGCCCTCGCGGGGGTTCGTTGGCCGGTTGACGCCGGTTCCCGCACGCCGCCGCAATAACCGGGAGGCGCTGCCGCGCCCTACGTGGTTATAATGTCGCTGTCACCCTAGGTCGAGATTATAAAAGAGCAAAGGCGAGAAATGGCGCCTTCGGCGCTGATTACTCGATTTTTCCCAAAATGGCCGACCACCTGTTGGTCGCCTAGCAACCATGTAATGGATGCCTCCCTTAGTGCCTCCATTGCCGCGCCATAACCCTACCGAGGGCGCCAACGTGGCCACACTACATTTTATTGCCCTGATGAGCCATTAATCTTTGTGAGTAAACATCAAAACGAGATTTTTCGTGTCTCCATGTAAATGATGGCTCCAACCTGCAGAGGGCGCTAGCGCACCCCAAATCTTTTTTAGTTCACAAGCAGCATCGTACGGCCCTGACGGGCCGTACTTCAATGACTACTGTCCAAAAGCTCCTGACAGAGGGCGCTAACGCGCTGTAATAGTGTATAATGTGTGATATGCGGGTCAGTCCCATTGGAATAACATGGCGAGCCTCGGTCGTCTCCATGGCAACACCGTACAAAATACGGTATGGGTCTCATTGGCTTTTTGGATCGGGATGCCATCAGCTATTATTGTGCCGAATTTTATCCATTTCCGAGAAACTAATTTTTTTCCCATAATGCATTTTTTCTTCTCAGCCTGGAGGGGGCGCTATCGCGCCAAATGTCACTTTTTCACATTTGTTGTGTCCGGGGGTGAAAGGTCAATAAAATGTATATTTCCGATTTTTAATCGGAGTTCATTTGTGCAAATGGGAGCATTTTGTTGTTTTCGGTAAGTCGCAAAATTCTTCGTAAAGATTGCGGCTTCGCCGCAAACAAACCGTAAAACTTAGCCAAAAAATTTGGATAACTTTTGATGCCCCACATCTCGAGATGATCTGGAGCGATTTTGGGCTCATTTGGTGAAACGCCCTAGGAGGAGTTCGTTAAAATGCGACGTCAGCGAAAACGCTGACTCAGCATTTTCCGGACTCCCTGTCAAAATGGCGGACTTCCGGTTTGTCAGGGGGCGTGGCCACAATAATGTTTTTTTGTTGTCGTCACGTGACGAATGTCTGTACCGAATCTCGTCGCTCTACGACAAAGTTTATGTTGGCCCCCTCCCCATAGGCGCAATGTATTTTCACTTTTGTAGGTGGCGCTGTCGCGCCATTTTTTATTTTCCCAAAACGAAACACATATTTTAATTAATTTTTCGCCGGATTTGAATTTTGGGCAAAGTTTGGTGAGTTTTCGACTATGTTCAGGGGGTCAAATTCCTGCTCAAAGAGCAGAAGAAGAAGAAGAAGAAGAAGAAGAAAGAAAGAATAATTAAAGCCGCAAGCGGCATCGAGAGGCCCTCGCGGGGGTTCGTTGGCCGGTTGACGCCGGTTGCCGCACGCCGCCGCAATAACCGGGAGGCGCTGCCGCGCCCTACGTGGTTTATAACGTCGCTGCCACCCTAGGTCGAGATTATAAAAGAGCAAAGGCGAGAAATGGCGCCTTCGGCGCTGATTACTCGATTTTTCCCAAAATGGCCGACCACCTGTTGGTCGCCTAGCAACCATGTAATGGAGGCCTCCCTTAGTGCCTCCATTGCACACACACTACATTGTATTGCCCTGATGAGTCATTAATCTTTGAGTAAACATCAAAACGACATTTTTAGCGTCTTCATGTGAATGATGGCTCCAACCTGCAGAGGGCGCCAGCGCGCACCCCAAATCTTTTTTATTTCACAAGCAGCATCAGACGGCCTTGACGGGCTGTACTTCAATGACTACTGTCCACAAGCTCCTTACAGGGGGCGCTAACGCGCTGTAATTGTGTATAATGTGAGATTTGTGTTTCAGTCCCATTAGATTAACATGGTGGGCCTCGGGCGTCACCATGGCAACACCATACAAAATACGGTATGGGTCTCATTGGCTTTTTGGATCGGGATGCCATCAGCTATTTTTGTGCCGAATTTTATCCATTTCCGAGAAACTAATTTTTTTTCCATAATGCATTTTTTCTTGTCAGCCTAGAGGGGGCGCTATCGCGCCAAATCTCACTTTTTCACATTTGTTGTGTCCGGGGGTGAAAGGTCAATAAAATGTATATTTCCGATTTTTTATCGGAGTTCGTTTGTGTAAATGGGAGCATTTTGTTGTTTTCGGTAAGTCGCAAAATTCTTCGTAAAGATTGCGGCTTCGCCGCACACAAACCGTAAAACTTAGCCAAAAAATTTGGATAACTTTTGATGCCCCACATCTCGAGATGAACTGGAGCGATTTTGGGCTCATTTGGTGAAACGCCCTAGGAGGAGTTCGTTAAAATGCGACGTCAGCGAAAACGCTGACTCACCATTTTCCCGACTTCCTGTCAAAATGGCGGACTTCCGGTTTGTCTGGGGGCGTGGCCACAATAATAGTTTTTGGTTGTCGTCACATGACAAATGTCTCTACCGAATCTCGTCGCTCTATGACAACGTTTATGTTGGCCCCCTCCCCATAGGCGCAATGTATTTTCACTTTTGTAGGTGGCGCTGTCGCGCCATTTTTTATTTCCCCAAAACGAAACACACATTTTAATTAATTTTTCACCGGACCTGAATTTTGGGCAAAGTTTGGTGAGTTTTTGACTATGTTCAGGGGGTCAAATTCCTGCTCAAAGAGCAGAAGAAAGAAGAATAAAGAAGAATAATAATATTTCTTGCAAAAACAATATAGTCGCTTTCGCGACTACAACATATTATGCATTTTTTTAAAGCTTTCGACTTCCCCGACGCACCGGTGGGGCTCGGAGGTGAATGACGAGCGCTTCGCGCTCGTCATCCACCTCCGTATGACAGTTGGCCATATACCCCCATTCATTTTGCTGCAATTACAAGTATAAGGGCCCACACCAGAGGTGTGGGCAGTCACTGTTTTACACGGTGAGTTTACGTTTGACATGGGGACAGCGCTTCGCGCTGTTTTCGTGCGCTCCGCGCACCTAGGTTCAGTGCGCTGCGCGCACTGCGTTGCGATTACAATAGGCCCTTGCTACGGCAGGCCGCTCGGGCCTAAAAATAATAATAATATTTCCTGCAAAAACAATATAGTCGCTTTCGCGACTACATCATATTATACATTTTTGGAAAGCTTTTGACTTCCCCCACGCACTCGTGGGGCTCGGAGGTGGATGACGAGCGCTTCGCGCTCGTCATCCACCTCCGTATGACAGTTGGCCATATTCCCCCATTCATTTTGCTGCAATTATAAGTATAAGGGCCCACACCAGAGGTGTGGGCAGTCACTGTTTTACACGGTGAGTTTACGTTTGACATGGGGACAGCGCTTCGCGCTGTTTTCGTGCGCTCCGCGCACCTAGGTTCAGTGCGCTGCGCGCACTGCGTTGCGATTACAATAGGCCCTTGCTACGGCAGGCCGCTCGGGCCTAATAAAGAAGAATTAAAGCCGCAAGCGGCATCGAGAGGCCCTCGCGGGACGCGGTGGCCGGTTGACGCCGGTTCCCGCACGCCGCCGCAATAACCGGGAGGCGCTGCCGCGCCCTACGTGGTTATAATGTCGCTGCCACCCTAGGTCGAGATAATAAAAGAGCAAAGGCAAGAAATGGCGCCTTCGGCGCTGATTACTCGATTTTCCCCAAAATGGCCGACCACCTGTTGGTCGCCTAACAACCATGTAATGGAGGCCTCCCTTAGTGCCTCCATTGTCGCGCCATAACCCTACCGAGGGCGCCAACGTGGCCACACTACATTTTATTGCCCTGTTGTGCCATTCATCTTTGTGAGTAAACATCAAAACGAGGTTTTTAGCGTCTCCATGTGAATGATGGCTCCAACCTGCAGAGGGCGCTAGCGCGCCCCAAATCTTTTTTATTTCACAAGCGGCATCGGACGGCCCTGACGGGCCGTACTTCAATGACTACTGTCCACAAGCTCCTGACAGAAGGCGCTAACACTCTGTAATTGTGTATAATGTGTGATATGCGGGTCAGTCCCATTGGAATAACATGGCGAGCCTCGGTCGTCTCCATGGCAACACCGTACAAAATACGGTATGGGTCTCATTGGCTTTTTGGATCGGGATGCCATCAGCTATTTTTGTGCCGAATTTTATCCATTTCCGAGAAACTAATTTTTTTCCCATAATGCATTTTTTGTTCTCGGCCTAGAGGGGGCGCTATCGCGCCAAATTTCACTTTTACACATTTGTTGTGTCCGGGGGCGAAAGATCAATAAAATGTATATTTCCGATTTTTAATCGGAGTTCGTTTGTGTGAATGGGAGCATTTTGTTGTTTTCGGTAAGTCGCAAAATTCTTCGTAAAGATTGCGGCTTCGCCGCAAACAAACCGTAAAACTTAGCCAAAAAATTTGGATAACTTTTGATGCCCCACATCTCGGGATGATCTGGAGCGATTTGGAGCTCATTTGGTGAAACGCCCTAGGAGGAGTTCGTTAAAATGCGACGTCAGCGAAAACGCTCACTCACCATTTCCCCGACTTCCTGTCAAAATGGCGGACTTCCGGTTTGTCAGGGGGCGTGGCCACAATAATGTTTTTTGGTTGTCGTCACATGACGAATGTCTGTACCGAATCTCGTCGCTCTACGACAAAGTTTATGTTGGCCCCCTCCCCATAGGCGCAATGTATTTTCACTTTTGTAGGTGGCGCTGTCGCGCCATTTTTTATTTCCCAAAAACGAAACACATATTTTAATAAATTTTTCGCCGGATCTGAATTTTGGGCAAAGTTAGGTGAGTTTTTGATTATGTTCAGGGGGTCAAATTCCTGCTCAAAGAGCAGAAGAAGAAAGAAAGAAAGAAAGAATAATAATATTTCCTGCAAAAACAATATAGTCGCTTTCGCGACTACAACATATTATACATTTTTTGAAAGCTTTCGACTTCCCCCACGCACCGGTGGGGCTCGGAGGTGGATGACGAGCGCTTCGCGCTCGTCATCCACCTCCGTATGACAGTTGGCCATATACCCCCATTAATTTTGCTGCAATTATAAGTATAAGGGCCCACACCAGAGGTGTGGGCAGTCACTGTTTTACACGGTGAGTTTACGTTTGACATGGGGACAGCGCTTCGCGCTGTTTTCGTGCGCTCCGCGCACCTAGGTTCAGTGCGCTGCGCGCACTGCGTTGCGATTACAATAGGCCCTTGCTACGGCAGGCCGCTCGGGCCTAATAAAGTGACATATGGTAAGACAACAACAATTTGACAATGAACAACAGCGGGATTGTATATACAGATGTGTAGGCATATAAAGTGATATTAAGTGTTATAAAGTGATATCAGCGGGTCTGAGTGCGGACACACACAAGTGCAGATACATCCATGAGTCTGTGACTGAGCTACAGAGACTTGTATTTGTTCATGAGTCTGATGGCGGAGGGGAAAAAACTGTTCAAGTGGCGGGAGGTGTGGGTCTGGATAGACCGTAGCCTCCTGCCTGAGGGGAGAGGGGTGAATAGTTTATGTCCCGGGTGAGAAGGGTCAGCTGTGATCCAACCCACACGCCTTCGGGTCCTGGAGGTGAACAGGTCCTGGAGAGATGGGAGCTCACAGCCAATCACCTTCTCTGCAGCACGCACAATGCGCTGCAGTCGGTGCTTGTCCCGTTCTGTAGCGCCGGGGAACCACACGGTGATGGAGGAGGCAAACTTGATCAGTTTAACGGACTGGTGACTGGAGGTGCAGCAGTTTGTATACAGGGAGAAGAGCCAGGGGGAAAGTACACAGCCCTGAGGAGTTCCAGTGTTTGTAGTCCGAGTGTCCGAGACGATCTTCCCCAGCCGCACGTGCTGTCTCCGGTCCGTCAGGAAGTCGGTGATCCACCTGCAGAGAGAGTCGGGCACGCTGAGCTGGTAGAGCTTGTCTCGTAGCAGTCCAGGGAGGATGGTGTTGAAGGCAGAGCTGAAGTCCACAAACAGGATCCTGGCGTAGGTTCCTGGTGAGTCCAGATGCTCCAGGGTGAAGTGGAGGGCCAGATTGACTGCGTCGTCCACAGACCTGTTGGCTCTGTAGGCGAACTGCAGCGGGTCCAGGAGGGGGGCGGTGATGTCCTTGAGGTGAGGCAGGACCAAGCGCTCAAAAGTCTTCATGACCACCGACGTCAGTGCCACCGGCCTGTAGTCATTAAGTCCTGTGATCCGTGGTTTCTTAGGGACAGGGACGATGGTGGACGATTTGAAGCAGGACGGCACGCGGCATGACTCCAGGGAGGTGTTGAAAATGTCTGTGAAGACGGGAGCCAGCTGATCCGCGCAGTGTCTCAGGGTGGAGGGGGAGACACCATCCGGCCCAGGGGCCTTCCGCGGGTTCAGCTTCAGGAATTGCCGACGCACTTCCTCTTCTTGGATGGAGAGAGCAGGGGGGGTGGGAGGGTTTGTGGAGACCTTTGATGAAGTGCTGGGGTCGTTGATGGTAGAGGTGATGATGGGGGGAGCAGGGGCAGCTGGAGTGTCTAGAGAGGTGTCAAAGGCTGATGGGCGTTCGTGGCGGCAGTAATGTGTATTCAGACTCTGGGCGAGGCACAGGTCGTTCAGAGCCCTGGGGGACTTGGGCTTGTAATTGGTGATCGCCCTAAGACCCCGCCACACTGCTCCAGAGTCATTGGAGGAGAACTGGTGTTGGAGACGGGCAGAGTATGCAGCTTTAGCTTTCTCCACCTCCCTGCTAAAGCTGTACCTTGCCTCCCTGTAATGGTCTCTGTCGCCATTTTTGTGGGCCGTCTCTTTCTCCTTTCGTAGGTGTCGGAGTTTGGGGGTGAACCAGGGTTTATCATTATTAAAACAAACCCTAGTGCGCGTTGGTATGATGCGCTCCTCATTGAACTGGATGTATGAGGTCACAGTGTCCGTATATTCATCCAGGTTGTTACCAGCCTTCAACGCTTCCCAGTGTGTAGTCTCCAAACATGAGCGCAGCTCCTCCACAGCCTCAGTGGTAAACGTCTTTATTGTGCTCACTACAGGTTTAGCGAGTTTCAGTCTTTGTCTGTATGAGGGGATTAGGTGGACCATCACGTGATCTGAGAGTCCGAGTGCAGCGCGGGGGACAGCGTGGTATGCGTTGCGTAGACCATGATCCTTTGCGCTGCGTCGTCACAACAAATGAGCTGTTGAGCCAATAGGAGCGCATGTTTTACGCTGTAGTGTCCACACAACAAGTGAACATGGCGGTGGGGCTCCCGTGGATATTGATGAAAACGCCCCCGAAGTTGTGCCAGCCCCTGCAGCTTTTAATTCAGACGTATGGTAGCATTTTGGTTTCGCTGTGTCAAAAAACGATAAAGGAGAGAGGCTGGCGGACAAACAATGGACCATGTGGAAACACTGTCACGCGAAATTACGATACACCACGGGAAACACCAGCAACATGCGGAGCCATCTGACCCCCCATCACCGTGAAAAGGTTACAAAGAAAGTCACGTCAGGTTTTTATTTGCTACTACTTTTAGTGTTATGCTTTTTTACACATTTGAACCAGACTTGAGCTTTGTTTGCACTTGAAGGGAATTCCCTTTTGTTTTTGTTTACAGTTCTACTTGCTCAACGGTATATTGATGTTAATGACTTGGGGTTGCACTTTAAAAGTGATCAGCGTTTACATATGTTTTTATGCTGCATGAATATAACAATAAATGCCCTCGTGACTGGCAAAGCAGTTTAAATGTTATTATTATCATCATAAACTCAATATCGTGAGCTATTTTACAATACCGTGAGCCTCTCCACAATATCGCAATAAATATCGTACCGTGAGCTCAATATCGGTATCGTATCGTATCGTGAGATTATGATATCGTTACATCCCTACCTCCAGGTATGTTACATAATGCACGTCCTGGATTGTCCATCACGCGGCGGTGCTACTACAGGACAGTTTTCCAGTAGTTTGCAAACACCTAACTCAGTTTGGATACGTCACGTGAGATGGCTCTATTGAGATTCGGGTGATGGAGGGCAAAGGTCAAACGGGCTCCGTGCAGCCCTCATGACAAAGGAACTCTTCAGGAGCGTGTTCCCCTGATCTAAATCCAATTGGGAATGGGTGGCGAGGGAAGTTTAGAAAAGGGGACAACAGTTCCAGAGAGTAGATGCCCTTCATGAGGCCGTCATACAACGGACACTTCACGGGACAGCCATGAACAGAAGTACACGTATGTGCTATAAAGTCTGATCTGTAAAAATCCATTGTTAACGTTCGAAATGAGCGTAGAACTATTTGTGGCCTTCTGTGAAATGACTTCTTTCCTCACTGTTTAAGTTCTTCCAAAAAGCCTCTTCCTCTTCTCAGGCGGATTTGCATGAAAATTGCAGACTGCGACTTGGATACCCGGGGCAGACTGGAGGGCCCGGGCTTCCGAGTTTGTTTGGATTTGTGTGGCTGTCGGAGCAGTGATTGAAAACTGTCCCGTCACACCACAATCGCCCCCGACTCTCCGGGTCCTCCCCGCGCCCGCGCCCTCTCCGCCGTCTGCTTTCGCTCTTTTCACCAGAGCTTTGTTTTCCGAGCTAAAATATGCCGAGGGTTTTGCCATAAACACCAAAGAATGTGTAAAATGACACGTGAATTATTGACTGATTAAAAGCCTTTTGGGTGAGAGAGAACAACAGAGTAGAGAAGACGACTCTAGAACCTTCATTGAAGATGGACAACTCCTGCACGACTGAGAGCCTATACAGACACCTCCTGATAGATGCTCAGTGCCTGTCAAAATGATGGAGCCACAGCTTTTTACCCACATCTCATTTCCTCCCAGACACTCTCTCACTATCCTTCAATATTCTCTTCTCTTTCTGTCTCTCTTCTGTCCCCTCCTTCCCTCTCCTCTCCCCCCGTCTTTCCGTCTCCCCCTCCCTCTCTCCACCCCTCTCTTCTCTCTCTCCTTCTCGCCCTCTCTCCACCTCCCTCCCTGTCTCCTTCTCACTCACTCCCTCTCCCCCCCTCTCTCTCTCTCCCTTTCTCTTTCCTTCTGCCTCTCTTCTGTCCTCTCCTCCATCACTGTGTCATTTCTTTCTTGACCCCCCAGCCCAATCAGCGTCTCTTTCTCTCTCACCGTCGCTTTCTCTGTCTGTCTGGAAAAAAAATAATAATTAGACAATAATACATTTATTAAATAAATTAATTGTTTAATAAATGTAATAATTAATTGATTTGTATAAATAAATAAATATATTTTTTATTTATTTATACAAATTAATTAATAAAAAAAGACCAGAAAAGAATCCCCCCAACAACACTCTGTGATCCAAAGATGGTCCTGAGCAGGCGGGACAAGAACAGACTGAACAAGCGGGACAAGAGGGACAGGAGGTCAGGGACAGGAGGGACAGAGGGGACAGGGGGGACAGGAGGGACAGGAGGGACAGGAGGTCAGGGACAGGAGGGTATTAGCCGAGCTCACCTCCATCATGGACAACACCTCCCACCCACTGCCCGGGACTGTAGAGGAGCTGAGCAGCTCTTTCAGTGGCAGACTGAGACACCCTCAGTGAGAGAAGGAGCGCTACCACAAGTCCTTCATCCCCACTGCTGTCAGACTGAACAAGACTGTAAAGTAACGTGTGCAATAACCTCCTTGCACAACTACGTGCAATAATCTCTGTATCTACGTCACTGTATCAACCACCTGCACTAATACTGACTTCTTTTTTATAGTCTGTTTATTTTATTTGTGTTGTTTATATTTTTTCCCCTAAAGTGTTGTAGACATTGTATATAAGATACCTCTATTTACCCTTTCATTCTTTGCACACATTTCTCCAAATGAGGAGTCCTACACTTTACAGTCTCCGACTCAAAAACATCTGGAAGGGTGGGGTTTTCTATTTCCTGATTCATTGACTTTTGAACCCAGAAAAAATGGAATAAAATTTTAAGCCATATTCACACAAAAAAACACTTCATCTGAGCAAATCTTCGTAAATTAATAAAGCCGTAGATTTAAACCTGGCTCTGTCGATTATTTCCATTTTGTCACAGAAAATATTGGCATTTAAGTCCTTGTTACATAAAGCCTTATTCTTATATGAAAACATAACATTTGCCATACATATTTTCATCATATTTATGTCCATTTCAAATTGATATCAATACATGTCATTATGTTTTCCCTGTTCACCTGCAGCGTCTGACTGAGATGTGTCCCAGGACTGTGCTCACTGGTGAATTCTGTCTCGCTGTGTTGTGTCACTGTGCCCTATCACTCCCCCCCTCCCCTCCCTCCTCTCCCCTTTCACTCCCCCCCTCCCCTCCCTCCTCTCCCCTTTCACTCTCCCCCTCCCCTCCCTCCTCTCCCCTTTCACTCCCCCCCTCCCCTCCCTCCTCTCCCCTTTCACTCCCCCCCTCCCCTCCCTCCTCTCCCCTTTCACTCTCCCCTTCACTCCCTCCTCTCCCCTTTCACTCTCCCCCTCCCTCCCTCCTCTCCCCTTTCACTCTCCCCCTCCCTCCCTCCTCTCCCCTTTCACTCAACCCCTCCCCTCCCTCCTCTCCCCTTTCACTCTCCCCTTCACTCCCTCCTCTCCCCTTTCACTCAACCCCTCCCCTCCCTCCTCTCCCCTTTCACTCTCCCCCTCCCTCCCTCCTCTCCCCTTTCACTCTCCCCTTCACTCCCTCCTCTCCCCTTTCACTCGATCTCCCCCTCTTCTTCTGGCTTTGGCTTCACCCAGGCCTATAATCTCTCTCTCTTGTATGTATTCTTTCTTTCTCGTGACTCCTCTCTTTCTCTCCCTCTTTGTTAAATGTAAATAAATATCTGCAGTTCTTGTACATCCTCAGGACGTAAACAGCAGGAGGTGTTTTTTGTTTGAATGAAAAGTCTCCTTCTCTGGGCTGTGCTCTGTCATCTCTCTGTCCTCTCCTTTCCCTTGACCTCTTCCCCAAATCTGTCTCTCCTTCTCTGCCCCTCTCCTCTATCACTCTCTCTCCCTTCTGTCTCTCTTGCCCTCTTCCACTCCCATACCTTCTCACTCACTTCTCTCACCCACTCTGTTCTCCTCCCCCTCGCTCCCTTTCTCTCTCTCCCTCTTTCTGTCATCTTTTCCTCTCTCTGCCTTGTTGTCATCCTCCCCTTTCTCGTCCTCTATCTCCCCCTGTCTCCCTCTTTTCCTCTCCCGTTCTCTCCTCCTCTTCCTCTCTCCTCCCCTCCCTCCCTCACTCTCCCTTTCTCTTCTCCCCTCTCTCTTTCTCCTCCCCTTCTCCCCCCTCACTCTCTCCTCCTACTCTCTCCTCTTCCCCCCCCCCCCCTCTCCCTGTCTCCCCCTCTGTCTCCATTCCCAGGAATGTAATTATGAGACGTCCTATCTGTTTGCGAGCTGATAAACTTGTCTATGAGCAGTCACTTTCCCGTTCCGGGCAGGGCATCGCCGCCACTGCTCCCACGGCTAAAAATAAACCGCAAATTCATTCAGCTGCACACTATATTTACCCACAATCCTACACCCACCGGCCATATTATTAGGAACGGCCTTTCTCAAGCTTTACAGGACCCATATTCAACTTTTTAGAGGCTCAAAAATGGAGTGAGTTGAGTTTTCAGTCTGTCTCCTTCTCAAGATCGCTTCAGTTAGTAGCTTCATAAAATGTACACAGATAAGAAACTCAAACTAACTCAACTATGGAGAACAGCTCAGCATGCCACGAAACATGAGTCAAAGAGAAAGTCTTTGGGAGGAAGAGAATCAACGTCTCAATGTCAAACTGGTGACGGTGCTGTTTTTAGACCTCTCTCTATAGTCGCTGCTGTGGTGCTGTCCGTGGTGCTGAAATAGAAAAGACATGTCACTGTACAAAAAAGGTACTATATTCCTCAGGGCGACGAGGGAAAGAGAGGAGATCCTTTAGGCAAAACTACATTTCATACATTTTCAGGTTTAAGTCTCTGTTAACATTTACTGCACGGACGTCAAAGTGCTCCTAAAGTCTTATTTCGCCTTACAATATATGTTTATCCGATTAGAAAATCCACATGTTTAATTTTGTGTAACTATACTTGGATCATGTAACTCAGTGTTTTTCAACCACTAAGAGATATCGTCTGGTGTGCCTTGGGAAATTATCCAATTTCACCTAGTGGGTGTAAAAATTTTTTTTTTTTTAACAAATAACTATTTTCTGCAAATAATGTGCCGTTGTCAAGTCTCTGTGCTGTCCAGTGAGAGGCAGAGTAACCATGTGGCCGCAAGTAGCTCATTTATTTGAGACAAGAGAATTAGTGATGCAACAAGTGAAGGGGACTGAGGAATTGTGGCTCGCGAGACTATATGGTGTTCCTATCCAAGACACTGACGAGAACCACTCTTGGCTCAAGAAAGGTTGAACAACACTGGTGTAACTACTCATGTAACTGTATTTAAATAGAAAAAAAGCTGAAGAGCTTTGTCGCTTCTAACTTCACCCCCGTTTGGCCCCATAGAGGAGAGGCTATATGCTAACGACATCTTCGACAGACAGGTGCGCATCAACTCGTCTAAGCTCAGGTAAGAACAGATCTCAGTCTGGGAAAACGTGGCCTGTTCCTTTAAGCTGTAATGCACTTCATCAGCTGTTTCAGACAGAGGGATTTTTACATATAATTATTAGTTACTATAAAAACATTTGGTAACGCTTTATAATAAAGGTACATGAATTCATTCATGAATTCATCATAATTAATTCAGGCAATGAACTCACTAACGATAATGACTAATTCATCATGATCACGATGAATGTTTTGTTTGCGAAGAAACCAACCCAAGAAGGACCATTTACACACACAAGAGAGCTTAAATCCACTTCAAGACTTTATGATTCATTTATGATTACACAAAACAAATATGTAACAATGCTTTAGTAAGTATGTTTGCAGAGGCTCTCAGTCGCCCAGGAAATATTCATTTAGTGAAGCTCTAAAACGTTGACTGGCCTGACTTGGTTGATTTG
This sequence comes from Proterorhinus semilunaris, assembly GCA_021464625.1. Taxonomy (NCBI): domain Eukaryota; kingdom Metazoa; phylum Chordata; class Actinopteri; order Gobiiformes; family Gobiidae; genus Proterorhinus; species Proterorhinus semilunaris. Next base: position 17,595 of record JAJBBP010000043.1, on the reverse strand, counting down.
AGGATGTTTTGCTTCTTTTTAAGTGGTTACAACAAATATTTAAAGATAGAAATTGTAATATTATTGCCATTAAGTATTTGTTTCAAACGTATGTTCAGAAATGTGTGTTTTCTGCATATACTTCTTTTTAGGTCCTATTTTATGATTTTTAACCATTTAATTTGCTCAAACAATATTGCTCATGACCTGACCAACACAGAGATGTTTTTTTGAGGATACCAGGCAGACACTGTTTAACGGTTCTTCTTGATATTGTGATGAACATGGAGTTGGATCTGTAACTCATGAAATGCTTGATTATGATTATTACTTTAATGACCAACACTGTGATGTAAGTTGGGATGTTTGGACATTCATTTTGAGTTGGGACATTTTGAACACTTCCTGGATCCTATGTTCCAAACAAGTGTGAAATATGAGCTGCGTACAACGGACGATGGACACTCACACACAAAAACTGAAATTAGGAGATCTCCTATGTCAACAAACAATTGTGTAAGGGAATATTAATTGCAGGCTTTGTGACATTGTAATTGTTAAATTGTTAAAACTGCAACTTCATTCTGTTGAGATAATTGTTGCTGCCCTAAACACCTGAAGCTTTTAACCCTCGACCGGACAGTTTGTTGAACTGATGATTTTTCATTGTATTCGCAGAAGCTCCTTAGCTCCTGTGTTCAGAAAATGTAACAAGTAAAGGCCTGTTTTCTATTTTTCATTTTGTTGTTCATCTAATATGGAGTTAAATTGCATCTGTTCAAGGACCCCCACACCTCCCACTAAAACAATACAGTTATATGGACCTCACCACTTCTCCAAACCCTGCCTACCAGCACAGGAATGAGCATTGATTATATTGATTAGGATTAAAACGATGTTCTTCTCATATGTTTGGAAGTTAACTGTTGCTGTTCAGATTGTACTTTTGTGCCTCTGTATTTTTGTATTCATCGTTGTATTTTTATGGTCGAACTGTGTTGTTTTTCATAGTGCTTTATAAATAAACTGGACTGGATGTAAAACCTGAACTGGCACAATCACAGCCTATTTCCAGTGGCCGATGAGTCGCCTCCGCCCCCGAGTCCTCTCTCACTAATATGACGTCGTCCGCGGGGCTATAATCGTAATATGAGCCAACGCAGCAGAGAGATGGTTCCCCGTAATTAGAGCGCACAGCGGCGATGCCTTCAGGTGCCCAGTAATGGATCTCACTGGAGCAGAAAGCGTGGACCATGCAGCCGCTCAGACCCAATGTTGTTTGGGTAAATTACAGACACACAGTGACTCCGGTCCAATTACACTGGGGGGGGGGGAACAGCCCAACTGGACAACGGCGCCCACCTTTCACACTTAATAAGCAGCGGGGCTAACACGTGCCTGTAATAGACTGGGTTCATGGACAGTTCGTTTATAGATGTAGTTATATAGAGATGAATAATGAGAAAGAGTGTGAGCGTTTAATTGAGAAGGACGTTTTTCTCCATAAAATGCTGTGTTCCACATTGTCTGTGTAAGCTCTCAGTCGTACAGAAGTTGTCCATCTTCAATGAAGGTACTTGATTCATCTTCTGTACTCAGTAGTTGAAGTCTTCGAACGTTTCGCCTCTCATCCAAAAGGCTTCGTCAGCGACAAAGGTCCTACTCTGGACGCGGCTGAATATATAGACCAACGGGGAGGAGTTTGGGTTGGCCCGGCTCCTCCCCTCTAATCACAGCTACTCTCACCTGTGGGTAAACACCTTTGAAGTAGAGCGTCTCTAACGATCTGCTCACCTCAGTATCGGTTAGGCATGTCTTATTCATGGATAATCACTGCAGTATCTGTCCTATTCATGGCTGATCACTGCTAATTACCTGCCTATTGTTCTTTTGTTGGCTGAGGTGCCGTCTCCTTGGACTGGCCAAGCCCTTTCGGTTTCTCCTGAAGGAGATTGGAGTAAAGTGAAGGAAGATTAAATCTGAGACCGCCATTTCCACATTGATGTTCCACATTGTTTTACTGGATGCTTTTGTACTTTTTTACTGCAGAGTCCATAATGGTCCTGAAGAACAGCTGGCTTATGAGTTGAAGAGATTTGAGACCTACACATTTCTTCTTCTGAAACACTGAAGGGGCACCGAGAGCCCCCACAGCTGCAGCACAGAGGAGGCGTCACAAGAGGAGCTACAGGAAACAAAAAAGGGACAAACGAGGATCTGGTGAAAGACTGTTGTGGAGCAGAGGGAGCGGAGGGAGCTGCGCAGGAGGAAGAGGATTGAGGAAGTGGAGCTGAGCAGTGCAGAACACCACGCTCTGAAACACGGACAAACCCAGGAGGCGCTGCACCGTTTCAGAGGAGTTCCACTGACCTCAAAACACATGCTGCTCAGGTTGGCCCACAGCGGCTCAGGACTAACAACTGAACATAATGTCAACATACAATTGTACAATCACAAATAAAGCACTTACTTAAAATTGCAAATCTCAATATCTGTCAGAAAAATTGCAATTATTATTTGTGGGTCAAAAAGTCAGAAGCCCCTTATGAGAGACCAACAGGCCCAGTTAGAACCATGAGGCCGTCCCTCTGTGGACCCACCACCTGCAGGGGGAGCCATAGGGGCTGATGCAGCTCCAACAGCTGCCCCCACGACCCGGCAACGGACACGTGGAAGAAGATGGATGGATGGTCAAAATTGTGCAGTCCTGGTGCAGCGTCTCATTTTGAGCTTAAACCTTTGAGTTGGCGTGTGGCGGTAATGCTTTCATTCAAAGGCTTCCCTAAACAAAAAGGTCTTCAAGTGCTTCTTGAAGGAGTCCACCGCTTGTAGCCCCCGCAGACCTTCAGGCAGGGTGTTCTAGAGGTGAGGCGCAGCAGCTGAGAAAGCTGCTGCGCCTTGGGGGACAGAAATGGTCTTGGGGGGACAGAAATGGTGAGTATTTGTGGAGCAGAGGAATCTTGTAGTGGACTGAGGGGGGAGCAATTCATTCATATATAGTGGTGCATTACAGAACTAAGGCACTGATAGGTCAGTAAACAGATGTTGTATTCGGTCCGGAGGTTGATGGTAAGCCAATGAAGGGTGCGGGAGATGGGTGTTCAAACTTGCGCACCCCCGCCTGGCCCCTGGCAGCACTGTTTTGAATGTTTTGGGGCTTTAGCATCACGGTGGAGCGCTGTTCAGCTGGAGAAAGTTCTGAGACATCCGTGCCTTTATCTCCTCCCGGCAGGAGGTCAGAGCAGAGGCAATTTTGGGGGAGGTTGGGTCCAGTTTCACATAGAGCTGAGTTTGCATAGCTATGGTATGACTGTCCATACTTGCTGATGACGTGGCTCACGTTGAAGAGGGTCAGCCCGAGGACTGACCCTTGTGGGACACCCAGAGGTCACAGTGTGAGGACTCGACTTGTAGTCCTTCAGAGCCACATGCTCGGCTCTGTTAGTGAGATAGGACCTGAACCACTGAAGGGCTGCAGAAGAGAGTCCAGCAATGGAGGTGAATTCTATGGTCAACAGTATCAAACGCAGCTGTGAGGTCCAGGAGTAGGAGGAGTGAAGCCCATGTGTGTTTTTATCAATGGTTTATTTACCAAAAGCCCCTGGGGGGGAAATGGTTGAAAAGCGCCGCTTTTCCTCACAGCATATCATCATGTGTTTGCACAACTGATCTGAAATAAGCAGAAACAATAAATCATTCAGAGAAATATCACATGTATATATTCTCCAGTGCCACAGCGGTGCGTGTAATCTCCCTGACAGGCGCTGAACCGGCGAGCGCATCAGCCGGTTCCACGCTGTAAATCATCTGTTTTATCATAATCACAATCCCGCCGCGTCCAAAACAAAAGCGGGTCAGGGGAGTAAGCCGAGTGAGGCTCCATGTAGGTGTGTGTGTGTGTGTGTGTGTGTGTGTGTGTGTGTGTAAGAGTGGGTGAATCTGCAGAGTGGAGCTCACTGCAAATCAGGACCGCAGGAGCACCCAGAGGAAACCTACGCAGACACGGGGAAAACATGCAAACTCCACACAGAAAGGCTCCGTCCAGGCGGGAATCAAACCCCAGACCTACTAGCTCTGAAGCACAAGCGCTAACCACAGCGCCACCAAGCCGCAACATTTCATCACGTTCTGCTGTGGTTCTCAACCACCGGGCCATGGCACATTTGCTCCCGGGCCATGGCACAAAAACAGTCAATAATGAATAAACGAGCACATTTTCTCGTTGGCCTGTCCCTCGTGAACAGGCCGTCCATAGACACATAATAAAACATCAGACTGAACCAGCGCAGCCTCGTGCAGATCACTGTGTTTACGTCTTCCTGTCAGCAGGGCCTTCTCCCTCAGCTCGTGCTCCTCACGCTGCAGCCTCAAAACTTGTATTTGCATTTACTGAGCAGTAAATATCCTGGTGAACGGACCCGTCCTGAGAGGAGAGCGAACGTGAGAGAAGGTGCCCATAGTCCACTTACACATGTGTTCCTAAGCGCATGTTGTGGAGTCAAAAGTGAACCATCCCAGGAGGCAGCGATGCGTTGCCATGTTGGACTTTTCACTCGGTATGGAAGTGTATTTTTAATATGTCCACTTTAAGATTTCCAAACATTCCACTAAACAGGAATGAGGGGATTTTGATACAAGGGGAAACTTTTGAGCAAAAACTTGTGAGCAATTTTAGCCAGGACTGTTGAATGTGTTTTAGACCAGTGGTTCTCAAGTGGTGGGTCGGGACCCAAAAGTGGGTCGCAGAACCCCTTTATACAGTGCATTCCTTTCCAATGATTCTCTTCAACAACAGTAGGCCAATAGAAACATCTGAATATTATTGTTTATCTGAATATTAATGTGTATTCAACACACATTTGTGGAGAAAATGTAATTCTTTAGTTGTTGTTTTGTCTGGATACTTTTGTACGTTTTTGCCGTGTTTTTTTGGAGGTTTGGTGGATTTGTTTACTTTGAAAGTTTAAAATGGTCCTGAAGAAAGCAGCTTTTTAAAGGTAAACAAAATGCTAGCTTATCAGCTAAACCCATTTGAGACCTACACATTTCTTCTTCTGAGACACTGAAGAGGCTCCAAGAGCCCCCACAGCTGCAGCACAGTGGAGGCGTCACAAGAGGAGCTACAGGAAACAAGGAAGGACAAACGAGGAGATGGTGAAAGACTGTTGTGAAGCGGAGGGAGGAAGAGGAAGGAGGAGGAGGAGCTGACCAGTGCAGGACACCACGCTCTGAAACAGGGACAAACCCAGGAGGCGCTGCACCGTTTCAGAGGATCAGAGGAGCCAGAGGGCAGCCAGCCAGGTTTCTTCTGAGAGCTACAGTTTCCCCAACCTCCAAGGTCATGCGGGTCAGGTCGACACAGTGGCAGCAGCTCAGGACTAACACCTGAACACTATTTCGTTGTACACTTGTACAATGACAATAAAGCACTTACTTACTTGTCACGGATCTTGGGCGGCACGGTAGCACAGTGGTTAGCGCTCGTGCTTCACAGCTACAAGGTCTGGGTTTGATTCCCACCTGCACGAGGCCTTTCTGTGGAGTTTGCATGTTCTCCCTCTATCTGCGTAGGTTTCCTCCTGGTACTCTGGTTTCCACTAAAAACATGTACATTAGACCAGGATGAATGAGAGTGTGCATGGGGGATGACGGATGGAAACTAGCCCATGGCTACAATCTGGTGTGGCATGTTCATTCACATGCACTGTCCCGACCAAATAAACCAATCAATAGAAATGGTGGGTCCCAGTTGGGAACCACTGTTTTTTGATGAATTTAAGCAGTAAAAAATACTTGAGAAATGTCATTATTTTCTAACAAAATTTGTGGATTAATGCCAGTTATAATCCGATTTGATGCACTTTAATGACATTTACTTTTGACCCAATTTATGCAATGACTTAATGTCATTGACTTAATGCCCTGCAGAAAGTTATATGTAACGTCAGCGCATTGTCAAATCCTAATCTTTTATTCCAACCTCTCCCTGCTTGGTCCTTCTTTAGGGACAATTGTCTCAGGAGATGATCAGGTCATTCACTCACTCACGCACGCACACTTTGATAGATAGATAGATAGATAGATAGATAGATAGATAGATAGATAGATAAATAGATAAATAGATAGATAGATAGATACTTTATTAATCCCAGCGAGGGGAAATTCAGTTGTCCTTTAGTAGCAAACAGCGGATAAAAAGACAATACATATAAATATAATAAAAAGTAAAAACCCCCACACATTTATATCAGCACTGACCGTTATAAAATGGAATTGCAGCAGGGATGAAGGATCTCCAGAAGCGCCCAGTCCTGCTGTATACGGAGTGGAAACGGTCCGATCTATCGCTCCTCTGAGCAGACAGAGTCCCATACAGAGGGTGCCTGGAGTTACTGAGGATGGCCTGGACCTTTCTCCCCATACACCTCTCAACCACTGACCCCGCCCTCTTAACCAGCTTGTCCAGCCTGTTACGGTTTTTGACAGATATATTGTTGCCCCAACTAATGACAGCATAAAAAAGAACAGCAGCCACAACAGAATGATAACATTTGATTACACACATCAAAGGACTTCAGCCTTCTTTTGTAGAGCGACTCTGTGTTGATGTTCCAGTCCAATTTATCATCCAGGTGAACACCTAGATATTTGTCTGTGTGCACGCGTTCAATGTCCTGTCCATGTATATTGATTGGCTGTAGAATGTTCTTTTTCTTGCCAGTCGATGGTCACTTCTTTGGTCTTGTTAGTGTTCAGAATGAGTGAGTTCTTGGTGCTCCAATCACAGAATGCAGTGATCAAGTTCCTGGACTCCCCTTCCTGGTTATTTCTGACATAGGCCACAATGGCTGTGTCATCTGAGAACCTCTGAACATGACAAGTGTCAGAGTGGTACTTGAAGTCAGACGTATAGATGGTAAAGAGCAAAGGAGCAAGAACAGTTCCTTGTGGAGAGCCAACATTACTCACAACATAATCCGAGGTGGTGTGGCCAAGCCTCACGCACTGAGGCCGGCCCGTCAGATAGTTGTGGATCCACGTGGTGAAGGTCCGGTCGACCCCTAAACTCTCCAGCTTTTGTTTGAGGATGTCTGTAATGTAAGAACATTATCCTCACATATCCCCCAGATCGATCCAGGAGGGAGTAGGTCCGGTGCAGCAAATACAGGACGGCATCATCCCCTCCAATAGCCTCCTGGAGTGAGTCCTGTACCTGAGGCCTGAGAAGGTGCAGGACGAGCCGCACCAGTGTCTTCATGATGTAGGAGGTCAAAGCCACTGGAACAAGATTATGAAATTAACACAAAATCGTTACCATCAATATCACTGAACTGGGGCAGGGACTTTCCCTCGTTCAGACAAAAACGCCGGTCCTGATTGCGCTGCGCTCCGGTCCGCAGGTTCCGTTAATAATATTCCCGCGCGCGTGTGGGTGACTGGTGAGGGAGGTGTGGAGGAGGAGGAGACGCGCGTGGGGGAGAGAAGGGGCACAGAGGGAGGAGGAGGGGGAGAGAGTACAAAACGAGAGCGGAGGCAGCGCTGGAGCGGCAGATGTGACCAGAGCGCACACGCGGCGGGGGGAGCTTCGCCAGCGCGTAATTAGCCGCGGATACGTTAACCGGGAGTAAACGGATTATGAGGAATTAAAAAAAAATAAAACCTTCCCCTCCCCTGCTCCCTCCTCTGCTCCCTCCTCCCTCTCCTCCCCTCTCCGTGGATTAAAAAAAAAAGCCCTCCACGCGCGCACACACACTCTCGCCGCGCGTTATGGGGATAGACCGGCGGCGAAGGAGGGCGTCCCTGGCTCTCTCCCTCAACTTTCTGGCGCTCTTCCTGGCCGTGTCCGCGCTGACCACGAGCTACTGGTGCGAGGGGACGCGGAAGGTGGTCAAGCCGTTCTGCACCGGCCCCGTGACCACCGTGAAGCAGACGTTCTGCATCCGCTTCAACAGCTCCAACATCAACGACACGCGCCTGGTGCAGTACATCTGGGAGACGGGGGAGGACAAGTACGTGATGAGGAAGTTCCACACGGGGATATGGTTCTCCTGCGAGCAGAACATCAACATGACCGGTGAGTGCGGGAGGACAGAAAGAAAGTTTCCGATGAAAGAAGTAAAAATGTACTTGGAGAAAATGTTACTCGAGTAGCGTGAATAACTGTTGTAAAAGTCTAATTCATGTTTAGTGACTTAAATGATCAGAAACAAAGCATGAATAATGTGAAAAATGACATATTTTCAAATAAAATATCTTTAAAAAATAATATAAAAAGAAAACATATCGAAGAATGAAGTAACAAAAGACACAAAATTAAGTTGTGTCGCGTAAAGAAACAGATACTTCATTTTTAATATTACTCGAGTAGAAAGTACGGTATGAAAAGTAAATACCATCTGCCCGATCCTGTCAGACCTTGAAGCTCAGCAGGACGGGCCTGGTCGGTGCGTGGATGGGAGACCGTTTGGGGTGAATGTAGTGAGTGAGTGGTGGTCAGAGAGGCCGATGGCACAGACTTGGTTGCTTCCGTCAGTCGACCTCAGGGCAGCTGTGGCGACACACGTAGCTTACCATCAGTGAGTCTGGAGTGAATGAAAAACGAAATTGTAAAGCGACTTTGAGCGTCTGTTGCATCATTATTATTAAATGTAAGGGAGTATACTCTCCTCTGGGTTTAACATCGTTTCATTCATTTAGAAATAGCAGTTTGAACCTTTTCTTAGTGTTTAAGCCCAATGGTTCCCAACCAGGGGTACGGGAACCCCTTGGGGTACTGGGAATTTTTTCAGGTTAAAAAAGAAAGTGAAACGGACTAGCGTTTTAATTACCTAAGGAAAGTTAGATTTACTGATGTTTTGTTGTAAAAATGTAAAATGTAGAAAATATCGGTATGATTCTCGAGGTAAGGGGGTACTCAGAGTACAAATGAAAGAGTACGCAGGACAAAAGAGGTTTTAGCTTACTGACTTGAAACAAAATAATACGAAGAAATAATGTTCTTAATTTCATATGTTCATATTTAAAACACGAGGCGTCACTTCATGCTGACAAATGTTGAGCGATAAGTACATTTCGCCGAGCGCAAGGCATGCTGGTCCAGGTCAAAGGTCAGGACTACTCAGATTACATCCCAACCTGTAAACATGGCCGCGTGTGACACAGATATTGAATATTTTGAGCGTTGAAAGTTGCTGTTTTAAAATAATTTTGTAAGAGACGGGGGCCCCCCCTGTGTGTACATAGATATCAATAATGATCTGACTGGTAAAGACAGGACGGCTAACGGCTACACAGACGGCGACTTCATTTGTGCGTAAGATTAGCTTCTAAAAGCTAGTCTATAGTACCGGCTATATACTGTATGTCAAGGTCTAACGTTATTTTATTTACATGCAACTAGGGCATAAATACATACATGGAATATAAATAAACCAATAAATAAAAAAACTGTTGTTGTATAATAAGTAAATAAACATTGGTTACAAATAGCATTACTAGCTAGTATGTCAAATTTACTAATTTAATCCATTCGTCACGAGGCACCATGTTTTCTTTCAGTAGGAAATTGGATGAGTGCGTATGGCGGCTCGCATACACAACGTGAAGTTCCTTTATTATGATTTATTGCACTCGTGAATAGAGAAAAACTCTTCCATACACGCATTAAGCCCGTATGGAGAGTCACGCACCGCAATGGGAGCAAAGGGAACCTGCATATTTAAGACATGGAATAGCCACTACATAGCCAGTTGTTCCACTACGATAGTATGGCTTTAATGGGCTTTGTGGACACCGTGAGTAGTTGTTATATTAGCACGCATGTGTACTGATAATGCTGATTTAGCTTATTGTTTATGTTTTTGGAGCTGGAATCCGTATAATATAGAGTAGGGACAAATGAAAAAACAATAAAGTTGATCATACATTGGAATACATTCCCAGTGAAGGCGAGCATGAACAATGTGTACTCTACTTTATTACTATTACTGCTATGTCCGGTGCTGGAGTATGTTTGTGTGTGCCCACTGCCCACCGAGCCCCCTCCTCTGATCCGCCCCTGGCCTGCAGAGAAAGCCCTCTGGCTTTACGTAGCGCACAGTTAATCAGGTGCCGCCAGCTTAAGTTTGATGTTATTTATAACAGGCACAAAAACTGTCACAGAAAAGGCAAGGTAAAACATGTACAACAGGCCTGGATGAATGAGACTGCGTGTGTGAATGAATGATGGTGGTCAGAGAGACCGTTGGCGCAGGCGTGTGCTTCTGTCAGTCTGAAGCTCCGGTAGCTGACCCCCACCGAGTGTGGACTGAAGGTAGACGTGTCTCATGTAAAGTGTGTGACCTGGTCTGTGAAAGGCGCTCCTTCTTTGAGCCATTTCCAGGTTTAGATTATTTTCTGGGAATATGAGGCGGATTCTTATCAAATATAGAGCGAACAGGAACTTGAGAAGCTGTTCCCGGTGCCTGTGACTGCCTCTGGCTTTCCCTGTTAGTGGCACCCGCCAGGTCGGGACGGGACACCCAGGCCCTCACTCCAGGGGGTTAGAGTGAGTCTGCCTTTTCGAGAGAGATTCATCATGATCTGTTTTTATGCGAGGATACACACATGAGTAAGTGTGTTCTCCGCTCCTGAATTATAGACAGTAGCCTGTGGACAAAGCAGCTGTCTCTCTCTCCACAGAAGGAACAGTGAGGGAAGCTCAGTCTACTCACAGAACTGTTCATTGATACCAGTTTGGTATCGGAAAAAAAGTGTAGGTACTACCAGTATCAACACAATGCAAGTATCACAAGCAGGTATACCTTGGTGACTTAGTTGTTAGGTTTTTTCCCCCATTTTTTGCCCAATACATTTTTTTTTCATTTAATGCATCTTTGCCAAATCTTTTTCCTTCCCATTTTTGCCAATCTTCCTCCTCATTTAGTATGACTAATATTGTCCCAACAGTACCTTGCGAAAATATGAATACACTTTGAATTTTTTTTACATTTTGTCATGTTTACAACCATAAACATAAAGATGTTTAATTATAATTTTTACTGAAAGTTCACACACAAGTAACAGACAACTGTGAAGCGAAAGCAAAATGAAACATGATTCTGTTATTTTTCCAAAAATTGAAAAGTGAAAAGTGGGGTGTGCATAAGTATTCATACAGCGTGACTTAATACTTTGTGGAACCCCCTTTTGCTGCAATAACAGCAGCAAGTCTTCTGGGGTTTGACTCTACAAGGTTTGCACATGTAGAGACTGACATTTTAGCCCATTCCTCTTTACAAAACAACTCAAGCTCTGTCACATTAGAAGGAGAGCGTTTGTGAACAGCAGTTTTCAGGTCTTTCCACAGATTTGCAATAGGATTGAGGTCAGGACTTTGACTGGGCCATTCTAACACATTAATATGTTTGTTTTTAAACCATTCCATTGTAGATGTTTGTGTTTAGGGTCATTGTCCTGCTGGAAGGTGAATCTCCGCCCCAGCCTCAATTCTCTTGCTGACTCCAGCAGGTTTTCCTCCAAAATGTCTCTGTATTTGGCCTCATCCATCTTCCCAACTATTCTTACAATCTTCCCAGTCCCCGCTGAGGAAAAGCAGCCCCATAGCATGATGCCCCCCCCACCATATTTGACACTGGGGATGGTGCACTCAGGACGATGAGCAGTGTTAGGTTTGCTCCATACATAACGTTTTGCATTTGGGCCAAAAAGTTCAATGTTTGTCTCATCTGACCAAAGCACCTTCTTCCACATGGTAGCTGTGTCCTCCATAGGACTTCTAGCAAACTTCAAACGGGATTTCTTATGGCCTCCTTTCAATAATGGCTTTCTTCTTGCCACTCGTCCATGAAGGCCAGATTTGTGTAGAGTACGACTTATAGTTGTCCCATGTACAGATTCCCCCAGCTCAGCGGCAGGACGTCCCAGCTCCTCCAGAGTTATCTTGGGGCACTTGGTTGCATTTCTGACCAGTGCTCTCCTTGTTCGGTCTGTTAGTTTAGGTGGACGCCCGTGTCTTGGTAAGTTCACAGTGGTGCTATACTCTTTCCATTTCTGAATGATGGATTGAACAGTGCTCCGTGAGATGTTCAAATCCTGGGAAATCTTTGTATAACTTAACGCTGCTTTAAACTTCTCCACAGCTTTATCCCTGACCTCTCTGGTGAGCTCCTTGGCCTTCATGATGTTGCTTGGTGAACAATACACTCCACATGTGCCTGTGCTATTGTGTGGGCTTGTTGCACCTGATTGATCATTGGAAACTGTGGGTGTTATAAGTGGCGGACAGAAGGGTGTCACTCGTCACTCGTTATGCATATAGTCCTCGTTCACGGGCGTGTTATGGTTAATTAAGTTACACGGGCTAAAACGACATTATCTTTTATCACATTATTGGTTCCTTTTAAACTTCATTTTGAGCCAAATCTAGTCCTGTGCTGCCAGTTCACATCTTTATTAGGCACTGTCTGGACTTTGTGGAGGACATTTGCGATGTGTTTTTCATAAACTGCACTTTAAATCATCTGGAGGAAATAGAATCAGGGAGAACGATGCGTCATGACCTTGTGCTTCCAGACAAATGACGCCAAAAGTTTATTTTTACTACTGTCTGGCTGCAGAGGTGTGAAAGGAGATAAAGAACACCGTTCACAGTTTTACTTTCCTTTCATCCAAAACTTACCGGGAGAAAGATGATACTTGAGTGGTTCATTGTCTGCCGACCTTTTACTTCCACTCCGTACTTTGGAAACTCAAATATCTGTACTTTCTATTCTTTAAATGTAAAAATGGGCCTGTTTCTTCTCTTTAGCACCACAGGCTGTTTATCCCCGCCCCGTAGTGTAAGCAGTTTCGCGTTTACCCATTGGTTTCAGTTTAGTCCATTCGTTTATATACTTTTTTTTGTTTACAAAATAATGCAAAATATATTTGGGCTCGAGGAAGACCAAGTACCACCATTGGTACCCTTACCACAGTTTGGGAGCCACTGCTACATAGACTTGGCTGTAACTGTTTTCGTAAGCTTTCATTCGCCCAGCAGTTTTCCTTTGTAGTGGATGCGTTCCGTTTCCACATGCAGACATACAGCCCGGGGCCTGGTCCACCCGGTTGGGCGAGCTGTCCGACCGCCGAGGCCAGGGCCAAACCGGTCTGACCAGGTTTAAGTTTAGGACCGACCTCTGGCTGTGGCCAAAGCGCTGAACCGTATTCATTCACAAATATTGACCGATTTGACGTCCACGTGTCCTAAACGCTGTAATCCAAATATGGTATTTTCCTTTCTGCGAGATGCCCGGTACGGAAGAGCCAAGAAAAGCCATTGTTCCAGATAACGCAACCCGACCGCGCACGCCACAATCTTTCGTGCACGTATGTGAGTCCACACACACACCCGCATTTGTTGTGGGCGGCGCCGCACAGAGGAGCGCGCTGTACAGATCGTCATTCAACGTTTTAGAGCCGCGATGAGAACAAATGTGGACAAATGCTGCCCTCTGGTGGGAGTTATGGAAACATTCAGAGGAGCCAAGCTGTATTAAAACAGAAAAGAAACCACTAAATACAACTGTGAAGGTAAGCTACATGCAAATGTTATGCTAACACCAGCTAACAGCGGCTAAATGCTCAATCAGAGGCCAGCAGTCTGTTCACGTCACATCAGACACGGGTCAGCGCTTTGGCCACAGCCAGAGGTCAGCCCTGGCCTTTGTTATGGAAAAGCTCGACAAAGCGGGTGAAAGAGCCGTTCGGCTGACACGCGCACACAATGTCTTATTGTCTTAAGGAGTAAGGCAGATATGGCCTAAAATCGATATCGCGACATAATACAGAAATATCACAGTAATAATATATTTGACGATATAATTGACAATGGACAAATTACTTCAAAATCCAACAGTTTACATCCTTCGTTTTATTTTCCTTTTTAAGCACCTGCCCCCCTGTTCTACAGTCAGTGTTTATGCTGCTCTGATACATAAATTATATCGGGTCGATACAAAACGATACAAAAAATGACAACTATATGAAAAAAGAGTATATCGCGATAACGATATGCAGTACAATATGGCCCACCCCTAGAAAGGAGTCCTGCATCTCCCGCGTTGTTACGCAGCTGCTCTCGCGTTCAGTTCCTACTCTCTCAAAACCCATGTTCCTCTCACAAAGCGACGTAACAACCAATCCCACAGCAGGATTCAGACATTTTTCTGATTGGCTTCTAATTTTGAAGTTGCGGATTTTCACATTGAGAGGCTCGAGGTCCAAATGTAGAGCAATACAAAGAAAAGTCTCACTGCAGTGACTACAGTGTCTGTTTGTAACGACCTGCGGGTCGCGCTGCTTTGAGTGTTTTACGTTGTATAATCACCACTGATACAGCATCAGCGCCTCCATTAAAGATATTGTCACTTTGTGGAAGCGAAGGCCGTCTCTGTAGCGTCGGGAAATGCAGCTTTGTCATATATATCGTGTTCAACAACAGATGACATTATGGAGAGTACAATGGGGATAATTGGGGCGTTCAGCGCCTGTACGAGGCGTTCAGGGAGCTATTGTGTTGGAAACGTGGAAGTGTCGTCATGAGCAGGATGTGACTGTAATGAGGTCTCCGTCTTTTTGACAGTTTGAGGTGCTGCTCAAGTCTGGATACGAGGATAAGAACGCTGTCTGGTGGTTTAGCGCTCGCAGTAACGCGGCATGTTCAGCCTATAGTCTAATATCGACAAGGACAGACCAGGATTCTAGAAAGCAATTCTTCTCACACTTTTAGATCAACATATAACACAATTAGGTCGACATTGGGCTAAATTAAGCCTACACTGGGTTATATATCCGACAAATCAAACCAACTGGATTATCAGTAACACTTTATTTTACACTACCCTTGATACACTGTACCTGCCAAATGATTACAATGTAATGTGCTGCTGAACAATGTGTAATAATACGTTTCTGAGGTCTTACAGAAGTTTGGACATAAGATCCTAACTCTCATTATGTACCTCCAAAGTAACAACAAACATTATTCCATTGTGTATGTTCTACACAGGTACAGGCAGATGGCATTGTACTGAATTGTGTTGGGTATAATGTATCAAGGTAATGTAAAATGTGTAACCACATTCTTTTAGCCATAATTAAAATCACGATTATTTATTCATGTTTTGTTTATTTGGTGAGGACAGTGCGTGCTCATGAACACACATGACACTCATGCATGCAAACATTGTAGCCATCCGTCGTCCCCCACTCGGACAGACATTCTCACTGTACATGCAAACTAATGGGACGTTAGTGCTCTGATCTCTGACACAAAACGCATTGGGTTAGTTGGTTTCCATATTAATTCATCACACACATGTGCAAAGTGATGCAAATGGCCCATAATGAGCTGGTGACCTCCATTCAGCACAAGGAGGTGTTGAAAAGAGCAGAGGTTTACTGGAACGGTTCAAATGCACGGACAGTCCTCGGTTATAAATCTTCCCCTGAATAAATACACGTCTGCAGGGTTTGATCACCGGTCCTTTTCTAAAGTTACTAGCCACAAACTGATTGGCATTTTCTGATCGTCTATTACACACATGCAACATAAGAGTGCATAAGAGTGGATACTGACCTTAAACAGCTTGAAAATAGAAACAGGGCGTTTGTTTCCGGTCCAAAGCTGCAGAACGGATTGAGCCAAACGTCACTCACCAAAACACAGCGTCATTTGTCTCATGGACTAAACCATCGAAAAACTCACAACCGTCGCCATGAATGTGAAACATGAAGAAGACGTACAGTGCCTTGCGAAAGTATTCGACCCCCTTGAACTTTTCGACCTTTTGCCACATTTCAGGCTTCAAACATAAAGATATAAAACTGTATTTTTTTTGTGAAGAACCAACAACAAGTGAGAATCAATCATGAAGTGAAACAAAATTTATTGGATATTTCAAACATTTTTAACAAATAAAAAACTGAAAAATTGGGCGTGCAAAATTATTCAGCCCCTTAAGTTAATACTCTGTAGCGCCACCTTTTGCTGCGATTACTGCTGTGAGTCCTTGGGGTTTGTCTCTATCAGTTTTCACATTGAGAGACTGAAATATTTGCCCATTCCTCCTTGCAAAACAGCTGGAGCTCAGTGAAGTTGGATGGACAGCGTTTGTGAACAGCAGTTTTCAAATATCCAATAAATTTCGTTTCACTTCATGATTGTGTCCCACTTGTTGTTGGTTCTTCACAAAAAATGACAGTTTTATATCTTTATGTTTGAAGCCTGAAATGTGGCAAAAGGTCGAAAAGTTCAAGGGGGCCGAATACTTTCACAAGGCACTGTATGATGGTGAATAAAGCACTGCCCTGTTTCTGACTGAACACCGACGTGAGGAGAGTTTTGTAGCGATGGTGTTGTTTATGGGACATGTAACGTTAGTGTCACAGTCAGGTTTAGTGTGTTTATATTATGAGAGGTAGTTACTGGAGCTTCAGCCTCTCAAAGCGCATTACATTAAACCAAATGGACCCATTTCGTAGGAAGTTTACTCTCTGCTGTGGGCTCTGGGGAAGCGTCTTATATCGTGGGACTGTGTCAGGTTTGACACAAACTGAATATGCTGCTAAACAACTGGGAAATTGCCATTTTAAGAGCCATTTTCTCAAAATGTATTTTTCTCCCATTAGTGCGACAACATCTCCACTTTCGTAGCTCCTACAGACCTTTAGATTTTGTCATGACTGGGAACTTCCAATATCCTTCTTATATTTATGTTAGTAATCTACAGCAAAAGTGTCAAATTGATATCTCTACATTTAAAAAGTTTCTCTATTGACCTGCAGCGTCTGGTATTTGTCATAATTGGGTCATTCTGTGCAGCCATACCTTCTCTGTAGCACAGCCATTACCTTGGTTCCATTGTAAATAAATAGGCAACACACCGGCTAATGCTAACATGGCCTCTGGGCTGGCCTGGAGGAGGAGCTGGAGAAGTGTCTGTCCATTTCCCCCTCTCGTCTCCACTGTCGGCTGGATGACTTGTTTAAAAGACAAAGGGCCAGTCTCTGTTCTCTGCCCACCTCTGGTGCACTGTGTCTGGGAAGAGCTGCTGCGGAGCTGGGGTACTCTCTCTCTCTCTGTTGGAATCCATTTCCATAACAAACATATCGCCCAAACAGACAGCGGACGCCATCTTGAAAATGTGCCGATTCCACATTACAGTCTGCGTTACAAATCCCCCAGGATGACTGAGGAAAGGCGGTAAACTGAGTCAGAGGCTTGGAGAAGGAAAAATGTATGGTGCGATAAAACAATCCACGTTGAGGAAGAGAATTCACACAATGTTTATAACTTTCCAAAATCTGAAGGGCCAAAGTCTGCAATGAGTTTAATATTCGTGAATAGTGTCTTAAACTTCAGATACATTCACAGTGACTTAGAGTTAAGTGAAAAGACTGTGAAGAGGGAAAACAATAATGTCGGTTTAATTACTCTACCTAATAGTGAGCGAGGGAATGAAAGCAGAAAGAACTTCTCTTTCATTGATCGGGAACAGGGAGCCAGGCCGTTCAGATGTTTGCCGTGTTGCGATCGCAGCCATTTCTGCAAAATCCGACCCAATCACTGCAACA